>JADFUC010002367.1:0-50098 GCA_019722365.1 Lithospermum erythrorhizon | reverse complement strand
ATCCAGTATGCTTCGTTCAGTTACGTATTGCTATTGAATCAAAATTGAGTATCCTTGATCATATCGTGTGACTTTGTTCACTTGAACGAAAGTTCATGCAGCGATATAACATGATTGAATCGAGTCTTAAATGTTTGTGGTATTTAAAGTTTATCTCCCATCGGTATCTGACCGATTGCAATGGTTGAAGAATCGCGTTATAACACTTTATTTTAACGAAATCGTTAAATTTCTCCTTAACTTATTTTATTTCACATTATAAAAGGCATGCATTTAATTTTTCAATGAATGGTGAATAAAATAGGTAAACTTAATATTGCCAAACATAATAAAATATGCAACTTAAAATAAGCAGTGTGAATTCAAACAATCCATACGTATTTACAAAATGAATTGTAAATATATAATGCCGATACGTCGAAATCTCACAAAATGTGTACAAGGTATCGAAGATCTCTTATACTCGACTCGAAGCGGGGAACCTTTGCATACATTTTTGAATCGAAGTATAATATTAGGTTATCAACCAATTATGTAAAGTAATGCAAGGTACCAAAGTCTATTATGTCCGATTCAAGCGGCCGATCTTGTAAGCACATTTTTGAATCGTACTGATAGTAGGTTGCGACGATTGCAGACAACATAACTCTTGTCCTTTAGCGTACCATCTGAGGATGCTACGCTTTAATATCTCGACAAACGGTTAGCGTACCAATTAAACCAAATAGTTATTTGGGTGATCATCGAAAGCATGGCGTTATTGGAAATCGACTGACGTGATCACGGGTGTTATATCAGCGTCTGTATAACACGCGCCATCGCGGTGTGCCCGGATAATGCAGCGATTTCACGACTTTAAGAGTGAAACGTCGTTGCTTAAATTTTAATTGGTGAGATTAATGTTATTTAAACATATAACCGTGCGTAGATGGCAGCGTATTGACAGCATTCTCTGAAAATAAATAAATAACATTTAGGAGATATAGATATGACCCTAGGACTATTACGTCAACTTAACATTAAGTCCTATTACATTGACTATGAGTGTAAGTCTTGTATTAATGACACCTTGAAACCTCGAGTTCTCCAGTGCGTCTTTGTGGAAATGCTATCTTCGATGCCACCGCGGTACATACTACTACTTTCTGGCAACTTAGGCGGCCAGTAGGCTTGTGGGTAGTAGATGAGAATGAAAATATATGACTCGGCGAGGTCCTTTAGAATATTTCCCGATGCAACGGACCCTTCATAAGTCATGGGAACGTATCTAAATACCTCCTTTCCATTCCATAACAATATATATGGGCAAAATATTAAAATAAATAAATACTTAATGTCATATATATTAAATGAAATGAGATTAAATGTGTTCATAATTGACTAATTAATTACCCGATTTATTTTACAATTAATTATCAATTGAAATGTAAATTTTAAAATTTGAATATATTCACGCATGATTAATGATAATTATAACAATAATTAGCAGCCACTTAAATCATGGAATAATTACTTACAAGTAATTAACTCCAAAATTCAAAATTTAAAAGTCACCACAAAATATTTTCAAAAATTATCAATTAATGAGAATAATTGTGAAGAAAGGAAACATAAATCCAAATTTAATGTCACTCAAGATATATATTCAATTATCTTAATGAAAAAAAATTTATTATTTAACATTTAAAACCCGAAATTAATAATTACTGATAATTTTAAAACCAAAAAATAATTACACCAAAATACATTTAGGGTTTTCTAAAAGCAGACGAACAGCCAAAAAGATGACCTAAACCCCACGATGACTCACGCGCCCGGCGGTGGTGAACTTCGACACGGGCCGCGCCGAGAGGTGGTCATGAGTTGAAGCGACCGATTTTTGGTAATTAATTTCGGTTTTAAAGTTTTTAAATTAATTGCAACTTTTGTAAAAAGCTTGATTTGGAGGCCACAATAAATTCAAAAAATTACGTAATTTGGCTTAAACATCAAAATATCATTAGTAAACACATCCATTGGAATTTTATATAATAACCTCTTTTCGATTACCCTTTAAAATAGTCGAGAGAATTCCAACAAATTGTTGAGTACTTAAAAAATTCAAACAGTGCGAAAAGAGCCGACATGAACCACAAAGGGTCAAGAACACACATATTTAATTTCGGCCAATTTTATGAAATTTCCTAAACCTCATTTGTAAAATCAAAAATGATTCTACCTCAAATTAAAATGCAAATTAATCAATTTTTAATCACTTTCGATTCATGAAAAAATTAAATAAACTTGAATCGTAAAATCAATACATGAAATGATGATTCCCGGCCATAATGAAACATATATAAAATGGGTTGATTTTTCATATTATATATTCATGATTGAATATATAAAATGTAATCATCAAATTAACTAAACAACTATGTCAGCCTTTAATCAAATTAGATAAAATATATCAAACTTGGAGTAAAGCTCTGAGGCAGTATTTAGAATCTTGTATGAATTTCATTGTGATAAACACAAATTCATACATCCCGGATCCTGAAAATGATATAAGTGTCTAAAACACATAATATTACAATTATGAATACAAAGAGTTCTTACATTAAAATTGTGAGCCTGTCTCGGTAAACTCACTGCGAAGAAAGTGCCTCGCGTGAATCCTTGAAATCTATCGATTTCTTCGATACCTGGCGATGTCCTCTACAGATTGCACGCACCGAGGGAGGGAATGAATTAAATGTGAACTTGAAATTGCTAGAGTTGACGAGGAACAAAATGGAAGAGAGAAATTCTCCTCCGTTTCTTAGGGAGGAGAAGCGGTATACTGGGTGGAGGCAAAGGGTTTTCATTTTTCATGAAATGAAAAACCCCTTGTCTCTTCCTTTAAATACCATTTGCCAATTTCCGCGTTAAGCGGCTTCGTTAAGAAATCGGTTTGCTTCGTGCTTAATTAGACCGTTATGGCTTCCGATCAAATAATGAGTTACTGGTAGGTTGTTCCATTTTAATTAACTTAACAAGTCAATTAAATACTAACGAGTCATTTATCGAATAACTTATCAAGTTGATGTCAATTTCAATTGCTTAATTAGTTAAACTTGCTGAAAGTTTAATAATGATGTTCATCAATATATATTCTTATCAAATATATAAATATAGAGATATACATTTCTCCCGATATGCAAGTCTCGTTTAATTTCATGCATGAAATATAATTCGAACTCTCATTTTGTATATTGTGTGGCCTTACAGACTCGAGATAATAGTAAGTTGTATAATAATAATTTGCAATTACTATTATTATAACGATTAATAGAGTAGATCTAGCAATAATATGACCCCTAAATTATCATGAGAACCCGAACTAGTAATATACAATTACTAAAGGTTAACGCCCTAAGTTCGATGTCGCATTTAACAGCCGTAAAATGGTGTCTATGAAATTATGCTTAGCAGACAATAAAGGGAATCAATTCTAGGTGATTTTCCAGCAATTTCAACCCACAAATCAATTATAATCACTACCAATCACATAATTCGAGCCTAGAGGATGCCACATGCCGTTTACGACTTTCAAATTCATCCAAAAGTCAACTAAGTGATCTCTCCAAAAACTTAGAAAACTATCTGAAACTGGCTTTCTTACGTAATGAATATATAATTAGTATTGAGGAAAAGATATGAAAATCAACTTTTAATATCTTGAGCCACAAAAATTGGAAGAAATATAGATAAAATTCGAGGAGGGGGGGAGTGATGAATCTAGAAACCCAAGCAATGTGGAAAGGGAGTGGGTTTTGGATGAAGATGATGAATAGTGGATAAGTTGTGAGATATTTAAAGGGAAAAAAGTTAAGTGCCGTTGATTTGCGGTTTATTTCTCATTTTTGGCATAAAATTTTAATAAGCGATTTTAAATGTGTTATTCCCGAGACATAAATTACTCTAAATACAATACTTTCGTCTAGATATATAGATACTATTTCGAAATTGATATCATCTCGGGTCCACTTCACCGAGCGATAAATATAATTTAATAAAATCGTTAGGCGTAACGGTTATTCATACTCGGTCAATTTAGAGATAAAATGGTAAAACTATAAATGAGTTGGTTTTAGCGAGGAATCGGGTGTATGCGACTGTCGAGCCGACCCGACTCTTTGTGATGAATAGTGGGGAATGGTTATGTGGGTGGAGGCCCAAGCTCTATGCAATTATAATACGATATGAAGCGGTTGAAATATCAATCGCAGCCATTCATTTTGGAAAGTGAACTATTTTTTATAATTTATCATATTTCTTTATTTTCTATAAAACTTGAAACAATTGGAGAGATAGTAATTGGGGAGGATCTTATTCCTCGTGGGTGTCCGCTTGTAGTTGTACTAGGTACATATCAATTTATTTAAGAAATAGTGAAATGGTATTCCAATTTTTTTTTAATTGAAATGATAATTAATATTAATTCGCTAACTTTAAAATTACAGCATGCTCTATTGAATAAGGGATATTTTATCAATTTGAACATAAGTCCTTCACAAAAAAGATAACTAATCAGATGAAAATACGATAAAATCACAATATCGATATCATCGAAAGAAAAGAATTATAGTACGTAATGAAGCTTAAAATATTTCTACTAAATATATTAAAATCTATTGCTCGAGCTTGAATGTATTTAATGATATCACATGCTTATGCAGAGTATATATTAAATGCTTAAGGAGCAATGCGTGCGTAAAATAATGCGTGATTGAAAAAGATACTTAGGAATGAATATTAATCCAAAGAAAATTACATAAAGCGTGTACAAATGTTACATTAATAAGATCTAACAATTTAGATTATTAAAAATAAAAATATTGAAAGGGAAGAAAAATCACAAAATGGAAGTTATTCGCTTTACCCCCAGATGGGTGGATTTCTTGATAAAAGAAGTTATTTTTTAGAGAAAGAGACGAAAGGGAGGGGGTTCCAATTTTTTTTTAAATATTTTAAAATTACTTATAGAGTTTTAAAATAATCAATTGACTTGGAATTAGTTTTAGCCATGAAGTTTATGAGTTTTCGATGTTTTGGCAAATTAGAAGGATTTAACATTATATATTTTTTGTTGTTTATTAAGAATCTTATATTGTTTGTAAATTACTATTTTATCAATATATGATTTTCTTGCTAAAATCGAAGTAACGACTACCGTTAATGAATAGAGATAAAAATGTGATTATTAAATTTATTTCGTGAACTGACCCACTAAATATTTTATGTCCGTTAATGATTATGTTCGGAAGTTAGTTGTCGAACTGAGTTAAAACGAGAAGTAACGATCGAATTAAAACGTGCGGACTTTCACCGTTTGGGCTAATGGGCCCAACCCACTTAAGAGACATCATTTAAGCCCAAAACCTGAGCCAATTCTTTTTTGTTCTCTTCCTCTGTTTTGTTCACGATCATGAAGTCCTGCCATATTTTTTTTTGATTTTTTAACTTCTTCAATTTTTCTCCGCCGATCCCTCGAGCTTTGGGCTACTTTAGGAGGATTTCTCCTAAATCATCCTCGTCATTTCAAGGTAAAATGTGCTATATTTTTGAGTATTACGTAATCTCCCAACTTTGACTTTTGTTGACTTTTGGTGTTTTGAATTTTATTGCTCAATTGATTAAGGTTGTAAATTAGTTATTATTGAGTTGAAATATTGTGTTTGATATAGCAAATTGGATATGTTTTTTAGACCGTTGACTTTTTAGCTTTTGGGTTGGTATGGATTTTGGATATATTATTGAATAAGTGTGTCTAAGCTTAAATTATAATATAGGAATGGAAATAATGAAATGCATATTTAGGTAGAAAGTGTTGTTATAGTTAGATTTACTTCGGGTGTCGTGGAGTTGAGAAACTTTTCATTCAAAATGTGGTAGTTGATGTAAAATAAGTTAGTGGACCGTTAGTGAGATCGTTTGGGATACAATTATGAATTATAAAGTGTTGGGAAGCAAATGGGTTGGAAATTTGAATAGGATATAAATTTGATTGTAATTTAGTCCGGGTAGTGAGGGTTGTGTCGAAATTGTTATTGAAACCGTTATTAATCTTCGTGGTTGTCAGTTATACTTTGAAATGGGTTAAAGTCCCCAAGTATTTAAATTAGGATAAAGGGGTTGAAATGGTTACGAGTTGTGATTATATTTTCGAAATGTTTCTGTTCAGACTCGGGACGTGGGAACAGCGTGAGGATCGATTGACTGCTTGGGCGCTAGTGGTACTAGCCAGGTGGGGATTTATCACTCGTTTGTTACCTTATTTATGTTTGAGTGTAGTGTATGGTAAATTGGTTGTGACAATGTATCTGTGTTATGAACTTATCTGTGTGTATAGTTGTGAGACTGTGAAATGTTGACTTGTATGGTGGTCGCATTAGATGCATTATGGTGTGTTTATTGGAGGGTATTTATGTTGAGTATGGTTATGTTTGGTGTAATTTTTGAGTATGTTTATGTTGAGTGTCTTTAAATGCTTGGAGTATATATTTTGTGTTATGGAGCTGTAAGGGTATATACATGTTTTGAGTATAGGTTTTGTCTGGTTGTTGTATTGTGTGTTATGGATGCTATTGAGACTATTGTTAGAGTGATGATTTTGTATGTTTTGACATGATTTGTGAATTGTTTAGTTGAGGATGTTGAGATGATGTGGGGTGTTGAAGGGTAGGCTTTGCGGAGAAAGGATATAGCGATGTTGGGTGTTGAAGGGTGGCGCTTGCAGGAAAGGATATGTGTTATTGTTGGGTGAAGGGTGACAAACTTAGGGAAAAGGATGGTGTTCTATATGAGGAGGTGTGGTTTCATTTTTTTGCTAAGTTATTTTATTGTGATGACATGAGCGTGGTGTGTGAAATTTTCTTTGGTTACTGTGAGTTAACGTAAGTTAAATTTTTCTCGCATTAATGCATTTGTTGATGATGGTTAACCTTTTGTTATGATGCCTTTGGGTAGTTAGCATATTATATATGTACAATCGTTTATATCCCTATCTATTCTGTCTTGTGCATTATACACATTTTATCCCTTATTGTATCTTACGTTCCCTGGATATGGGTGAGATTCTCATCCGGGTGATTCGTTTCAACTAATTTGTCGAGCACATTTTCGCCCAGTTAGCGAGGCCGCTTTTGAAGCCGGTTGAGTTCGTGAGTATCCGGTGATTTTATTTAGGTGAGAGACGGGTGTTAGGATCACCGGCGGTCGTCAATTGTTGTCATTCATTTTTCTTATGTACTTTCAGTTTAGGTATTTTGGTTACGTTAGTGAAGAAATGTATTAAGCAGCTGTTCGTAGGTATTGTGTTTTGGAAATTTTATGAAGTTGTATTATGGGTTTGGTTAGATGATGCCACGATGGTTAGCTGGAGTATGGAAATATTTCGATTTCGGCCCATTTTCTCTTGTTATCAAGCGCGGAGGTTACATTGGTTTTGACGGGTGATTTTACGTCGGCCAATCGTATGGTGACTTCGAGATATAGAGGTTGATGATGACTCGACCTCGAGGCGTACGACTCGAGGCGAATTCGTTACGTTACAAAATATATTTCTTTATAAAAATAATATATTGATGTCTCTTACTCTTTTATAAAATAAAATATATCGATATATTCCATTCGTTGCTAAAAGCTCGTCAATCTGCTTTCAATGGTCAAAATTAACGAGAATATTGATATATTTAATTGATTCAAACAACCTTTGAATAAAAGATAGTCCATAAAATTTTATTTGCAAGATTATAAAACAATCAGTCGATCTTTAAAAAGTCAACACATCAAAAATATAAAGTTGATGATCATTTAGAGATGTAGGGAGTATCAATTAATATTATTAATAACTAAGGTTAGACTAATGTGGTCGCTCTACTTGCGGCTGACGATGCTCCAGTACGAGTCCTTAAATAACAAAAGCCAAATTTGTAGTATATATATTATGTAATACTAAGTATTACATTAAGCTTTAATATGATTGATAATAACAAAAGAGCTGCCATAATCGGCGTAAGGGAATAAGTAACAATCTATATTATCAAACAAACATTAAACCTATACTTTGAGATATAATATGATGCAGTTTGTTACAATATGAACAAAAACAATGCACTTGAGGCCTAACATATGTGGCAAAAATGAGCCAGAATGACCATGCTTTCTTACGTCCTCCCGAAGATAATGCTTGTGCATGCGACTCGGCAAGATCGATGCGTTAATAGATTTGATGGGTACTTTTCATAATATGCTTGAATTCTTTCCGGCCACGTTTTAATACTTATTTCAGCGTCTTTCATTTGAGAAACTTAAAATTAGTGCTTTGAAAATCCTGCAAATTACGCAAATGTATGACGCATTGGAGTGCTTGAGATGAGAGCAGAAAGAAGATGCATCTTGGTGGTATGAGTAATGCCGTCAGATAAATATCAACATCTCACTTACGCACATGTTTTTGATCGAGTATTACGGATAATGTCGGGACAAAAGCTTCCTTTACTCTTTATTTGTCATTAGCAACTGGCCAGCAAATGAATAGACATCTCCACATGTAATCCGATTGGTTTAGTCTCTGAGGAATATCCATTTTTAAGGTAGGAACCAGTTGTTTGGTGGTACAAATGATGAGTACGATGAGGGGTAGAAGGGTGTTGGTTTGTCTTGTCAATCAACAAACTCCATATGCCAGATGGTCCCCGAGCGAAGTGGAAACCACGATGAGGAGCCTCTTCTTCAGAAAGTGCAAGGTCCAAGGTCAGAAGACCCCTGCGTTCCATAAAACTGAAACTACCTAGTAGTAATCGAGGGATGAGGTATCCTTAAGGCCATACCAACTCCAACATTCGTACTCAGAAACAAACTAGTTCATTGTCCTTAGATAAAATCTAAGTCCGACCACCTGTTTGTGAAATAGGACAAGGACAGACAAGCAGACAACAACAAATAACAGCACAACAAAAATTCGCCGAAGTTCAACAAAAGCACACTACACCACAGAGTAGTTCAAACAAGGTGCCACGCAAACAACACATCAAAAACATAAAAGCTAAATAAACTAAAGACATAAAAAAATCGGTAGCCAAATCAACGCCAACCGATTTGCGACCCACATACAACCTGATATGAAGCGTTGCCCTCGAAACCTCACCGCACCAGAGACGGATCCATTTTCAGATGCTACCGGTGGACACAAATCTATCCAAGTCAGGTTCAGGTTCCAGACCAAGCCCCCCAAAGTCACAATCCGGGCCAGGGAGCATGAAAGGCGAGGAGCCAGCCGGGTCAGGATCTGGATCATACTCACATGCGTTACGGGCCGAGCAGAGGTTTTGAGCAGATAAGGTTCGAGCCCGGTTGGAAACACGCCTGGCAAAACCATGTTTGGAAATCGTAAACCTATTCAGCTACTATTTGTTGATTTTTGGGAGAGCTGCTGCCTAAATGTCATTTTAGCAAGCTCAGAGCTGGGTTTAGATGGAGGTCAAGGAGAAAGGGTGGAGCGGTTTTCGGGAAGAAATGCATTGAGGGGAGGGCGACAACATGTAGATGGTGGTGGATGTGGTGGTGTTTTTCTGAGTGAAAGTGGTGGAGGGATTTGAATGTAAAAAGTTTGAAAGCTTGAAATGTGGGAGCGGTACTCGGTAGGGCAACAATTGTGGTGGTATGGTATGGGGAGGAATTTTGGTGTTAGTGAGCGAGGCAGGAGGAAATGGAGTGGAGATACTGGGATACGAGGAGGATAGGAGGCGTAGCTTTATGCAGGGTTAGAGTGAAATTACTTCTCCTTCTAGAGAGAGAGAATGATGGGGGGCTGTTAGAGTTTAATGAGTTGTATCTAAGCTTGTTGAAAATGGTAAAAGGTTTGGTGGTTGTTGGAAACATGTGTCAGGTCAATTTCCTATTATTTTTAGTGTCTATGTACCATTTCATCTGAGTGTCTGGCCTTTTTAATTTCATCTGGCTCAATTTTTCGTTCCTGATATCTTATAAAATCTGCGTTGAGGTTGCTAATTACTAGATATTAGTAATACTAACTTATTTAATGTATGTAATTTAAAATATACGAATCAGTTTTAACAAAGCCCAGCAGCTTACTCTTGCACAGCATCGCTGTACCCAAGAGTAGGGGTTGTGGGAATGGAAGCTTGATAGGGTAGGGGTGTGGTAGCGGAGAGTAGGGAGTGGGGGAGTGGGTTTGTTAAGGAAGAAGGGGTTTGGATATTTCGTCTATCTTTGTATTAGGGAATGAAATAATTCTTTGTATTTGATGTGTATTTTAGAGATTAATATAGTCGTTTAAAATATAATGAAAATTAGGTGTAGAGTTTAGGGGTAGACCTGCTTTGTGTATGAGTCGGGGAATTTAGAGGTTTCTTAAAAATAATCAGGTAACGTAGGCAATTAAGCAATGATGCATTAGGTAAATGACGTAAATGAATGATAATAGGAAAGTTATATGACGTAGCATGGATTATGTTGTACCCGATAAAATTTACCTAATTATGTCATTTGTTGGTTATATAGTGTCAGTATAAGTACTGGTATGATATTGGTGGGTTATAGGGTATTCATATAATTACCCGCATTAATAATAAATCGTATTTAGATGTGCCAAATTACCGGGGTTATGGCATATAGTTGATTGTGCTCGATCAAATTGCCACTTCGGTCAAAATAATCAACATAATTACCCCGGAGAAGTGTAGTAGCATCACCCAGCAAGCGTATCTACGCCATATGCTAATACGGGAAGAATAATACGATTAGATTTGTAGGCATTACATACTTAATCAACTACATTATAGGCAGTATCTAGTTGTCTGCAAGCTTGATAACTTCATGACGTGAAATGACTATTTTGCCCTTACATTGAACATAAGCGAACCTCGGTTTATAAGCATATAGCGAATTATTATGTTGCTTAGTACACAACAAAGCGAATTTTTCCAAAGCATAACCAAGCAAGCGAATTCGTTCTGATAAAACCCAAGCCAATTTAACTACATCGCACATTACAGATAAAAGCTTGAACTAGTATGCTTGTAAAGCAACTAAGCGAATTTTGTATATGTTTGTTAGATAATAAGCACTGGTATTAGCTTGTTTGTTATATAAACTATGATACAAATTCTAGAATGAATACATAAAAATTATTAAATAATTAATTACATAAGAATGACTTAAATAATTGATACATAAATATTAAATAATAAGTTACATAGAATGAATAAAATAAATTAATTACATAAGACAATTAAATATTTAATTACATAAGAATAGATTAAATAGTAAGTATATAAGAAATATTAAATAATTAATTGCGTAAGAATGAATAATAAATTAATTAATAAATTAAATATTTAATTACATAGAATGAATTAAATAATTAAGTATATAAAATATTAAAATAATTAATTACGTAAGAATAAATAAAATAAATTAATTACATAAAAGACAATTAAATATTTAATTCATAGAATGAATTAAATAATTAATTCACGTAAATATTGAATAATTAATTAATAAAATAGCATTATCCCATTGATAGTTGTATTTTGGATTATGAAGCTGAAAATTAGACTTGCTAAATGTACATAGGTAATGAGTAGTAAGCAAATACGAAATAAGGATCAGCATGGTAATTGCGTGAAAACATGTCCTTGATAATTGTCTATGGGTTATGAAGGTATGAATATAAATGAAATAATTTGGCTTAGTTTATTATCTTCAACGTACATGACAAAAATGCGATCTAACATAAAGAAATCGAGAATAACTTCACCAGAAAATCCAAAAATTGAGTATATAAAAAGTACATGAAAATTGTACAAGTTCAACAATGTGTTGATTAAAAAAAACATCGGCCTTACGTAGATAGAAACAAAATGCAAAACTATAAATTGGTAGGCAAAAGACATGAATAAATCCTTTATGTTTGGGGTGTGGAAGCTTATTTCATAATTTATGTTTGGAAGGGTCACGTCGCTTATGTTTTAAATGTTAGCGTTGGTACTTAGTTAGATTTTTGATAAAATAGTGATGTTTCCAAATTATCAAAGAGGGCCTCCGTATCTTTTTAATTAATTTTTAGGTTTTTAATTCTTGTATTTTTATGAGTGATTATTTAGAAGTATACATTTATTATTTAATTTATTAATCTGACGTTCACATTAGATTTTTTTTTTAAATTTCTAACATCATTTTTGTCTCATAATAATATTTTTATTTCCAATGGTCTAAATTTTATCTCTTAAGAAATAGAAAGAATCAATAAGATTAAGCTTATTAAAATTACTTTTTGGTAAAGAATCAGACAAAAATACGAATAGGTATTGCATAAAGAAAACGAAAAATAGTTAATTTTCATTATATGGAAAATGGTTTTTTACAAAAGCGATATGTAGGGATATACTTTAATATTGAAAAAAATTCAAGAAGAACGTGAACATAAATAATACTCCCTCCGTTTTAGAAATTATACCTTGCTAAAATCACGAAATATAAAATAATCATATCCAAAATTTAACAATATAATAAAAAAAACATCATATAAAATATTCACCTATCATAAATTTACTTGAAACATATAAATCAAATAACATTAGTCTCTTCCTTCTATTGATTTATTCGAGTTTCAATGCTGGTGAAATATAATGCCTCTATTATAATTTATATCCATACGTTATTACACCCATCACTCTGCAGTTAAAAAATTATATTGGTCAAAATGTATCAGCTCTTTAACTAAAAGAGGGAATGAGATAGTTGCTTGCTATGTATGCAGAGGCATCAATGGCAAGTCCACTCTGCTATTCACATGGGAATGCTGCTGATATTGGTCAAATGTATCTATCACCTCTTTCTTCAGATTAGTATTCATCTCAAACTTAACCTTTTTGTGTAAGCTGCTACCTACCAATGTCCCAAAATCATTGTCCAGTTTTCATTTTTCAATTGTAATGTTTTTGTATACCCCTCAAGTCATGTGTGCTCAGATTCTTTGCTTTCCAAGCCTCATATACAGCAAGTAAAGTCAGATGATCTCCTTCAGGTTGGAAAAACTTGGTACTTGCTAGTATGGACCTGGGATGTAGTGATGAAACTTGGCTCGCTGATCAGCTTGGTTCGGTAGACAACACAGATGACACATGAGGTTAGGTGCAACCTATTTTGCCTCTTGTAGTGTACCGTACACCGGCTAGATACTGTGTCATAAAGCTGTTTATATGATCTCAATATGTGACAGAACCTGATTATCTATGAACAGCCTGAATTAGCTCTTGTTTGAGCTTGAAGATAAGAGGAGGGCTTTGCCTCTGGTGCAATTAGAAGTTTCGACCTCTTCCCCAAAAAGTCAAGCTTTACCCATATGGATCTTTTCCACTCTGGCATGTCATATGCAGACAGCCCAACACCCCTCAATTCCTGTGCTAAATGCCTCTCACCATCCTCTGGCATAGGATCTTCCCAAGGACGATTCAGATCCTTAGGAATAGAATCAAGCATTGTCCTCTGGCGCTGGTCTCGGACTTCTCTTCTTTCCTTACTAAGTGCAGACTGTAATGCTGCTGCTCGACTCAATGAACCCTCTGGATTTTTAAAAATCTTTACAGGGGATATGTCAACTGAGTATCGACGTTGTCCCTGTATAAATTCTGGCTCATCTTCGTTTAGCTCTATCTCAAGTTCTTCATCTCCATCCTCTTCCAGATTGAGTAATCCATCCCCTTCATCGTCAAAAGAGGGCAACTCCTTCAAGCTCATAACGCCAGCAGCAATCAGCTGCTTAGCTTCCCTCTCCGGGTGAAATTCAAGTTTGAAAGAAATTCTTTGAGTAGTATTTGGGATGCTTAGAATACAAGTTTGAAGAAAATATGGATCACGGAGTTGTTTTAATTTTATTATAATTTTTAGATTTAAATGGATAAAAAAATGTATAAAATATGAAATAAATATCAAACCTTTGTGAAAATTAAGATGATAAATCAGGATGTTTTTCTTACTAGAATGAAAGTACCTCGTCACGAGAATTTAAAGTGATTTAGATTTGTTTTACTAGTTTTTAATGATTTAATTATTAAAATGAGTATTTTAAATCAAACGGAGATGAATTGGAGTTGGAAAATAAAATTGATGATGTTTCAGTAACTTTAAAGTTGTATGTAAGGGTACATAAAATTGGTGAGATTTTAAAATGGTTTAACTAATTATTTTGATTTATGAATGTTTAAATAGCTAGAAATATATTTAATGGAGGAAAAAAATAAATTTTTATGCATAAAACATTTTTGGGCAGAATGATTGGACTCTTAAGATATATTTAGGAATCGCATAAATATACCGGGTTATTGGGTTCTTGTCTTCTTAAGGGATTTAAGGAAGAAAATAGAGGTTAATAACGGAAAATGAAATAAACATTATATAATTCTTTGGATAGGATTTAAGGAAAAGAAATAGAGGATAAAAGTACTTTTGAGGTAAAAGATCAATTAAAAATACGAATATAAGTATTGCATAAAAAGAAAACGAAAATAGTTAATTTTCATTATGTGGAAAAGGTTTTACAAACGATTTATGGAGATATACTTTAATTGAAAAAAACTAGAATTTAAGAAGAACGTGAACATAAATAATAATCGCTCCATTTTTTTTTTTAGTTCTTCGTTTGTACTGCATATAGATTAAGGAAAATTAAAAATAGTCAAAAGTGGGTGAAAATATAGAATAATGATCGATTGAAAGCAAATATCGTTTATTTGGTTGTTTATTTAATGAAAAGATTATCAAAAAGTATATTTAACGACAAATTTCCTTAAAGCGCAAGATGATGATTGAAGAGCAAGAAAATAAAAGATTTGCAAAAGAAATATTGTTGATATAATTTGAGTCTGATCTACATTTATTCCTCGATTCTACTTCTGAAATCCAGGCGCCGCGAACATTCTTGAAACTGATTATCGAACACTTGCAGCTTGAACACTTGGATCTTGCACCTTTAATTAAGGAGCTTGAATAAAACGTCTTGAGCACCGAATGGTTGATCTTTGAATGTTTGAAGATTTGAAGACTTGAATGTTTGAATATTTGAAGATTGAGCTTGAAGGTTTGAATGTTCGAGATGCAACTTGAATGTTGAGAGTTCTACGATTTTGTGGCTTCTGTAGCCCCTGCCTTATGCACTGCTGATGAATTTCCATTCCTAAAATGAATGTGATGCCTCATTATAAATATTAGGTGATAAGAACTGAATTTGGGCAGCTCCCCGATCGGGGCAGTATGGACTTCGGTTGAATATCTCGGCTTGGACCTCCCGATAATTATTCTTCCGACTTAATTAAAGAATAATTATATGATTTGATAGATAAATTATATCTTTTTATTTATTTAAAAGATATAATCATCTATCTCTTTAATTATTTCCTGAGAGTTACCTAGAGAATAATTATGTATTATGATCCCGTTTCTCGCGGACCGTAATTCGGCGGTCGATTTTACATGTGACAATTTATAATTTGATAATAAACGACACATGTAAATATTTAATTGGACCTCATGATTTAATTAGCTAAATTCCAATGTATAACTTATTGAATTGAAACTTCATTAATTAATTTAATATGAGTATTTATTGAAGAAATTCGGTTATCAACAAATGCCCCCTAGAACTTGACGAAATAGTCGGATTCGAATCAACCTATGTCGGGCCACAATCTAGTTTCTAGGGAGCTATATTAACTCGACTTCCCTTAATATGATCACGTCAACTCGACTTCCCTTGACATGCTCACGTATTATTTCAAGCTATTGAATTGGTTCATATAAACATATAGGGGTATGAATTTTAATAAACCTTCCTATGCCCACCTTCTAAATTGCCATGCACGTATTCAAATTTTGAATTGTGTCAAAGCCATATCCACGTTAAAAATGGCCTCAAGCATGATAAATCACTCCATAAGCACCCCGTTGCTAACTTAAAGTTTTCAATTGGCATGATCCTCATTCCGTCCTAAAGCGTTGTCTATATACTAATAACATATTGGTTCTCATTTTGCTTACATTCACCGGAACCAAAGTCAAGCTCCTTACCCATCAAGTAAAGGTATATATAATATGGCTTCAAACTTGTTCATTTGTATAATAGGTAAGTCAACATTATTCATGATTGCTTCAGAATAACAATGAATCATCTCTGAATAATCTTAATTGATAGGTGCACAAAATCACGAACCATAAGAAAGTTCAATCAAACACAATCTCATGAGTATGTATTGGTCTGGTTAAAGAGACAATTAAGGCTTTTTTTGAAGAGAATATTTCTCCTGAGGAAGAAAGAAATTGATTGGTTCTATGAGGGTGGTGCTGCTGCCATATTCCCAGATTGTATGTTGTTTCCCGATCATTCATGCATTGCTGAATTGGACAACTTATTACTGTAACTCTGTAATTACCTCACATGAGTATCTTTCATGACATACTTCGGCTCTGTTTGTCTTGGCTTAAAAATGTATGATTCTGTGTATTTTGAGAACCACTAGTTCTATTGCTGATTCTTTCCTTAAAGTGAAGTATTCTTACCTACCCAATTATTCCAAATTATCCAAACATATATAATCAGTCATTAATTGTTGGATTTAGCAAAACAAGCAGGTCTTCAAGAACTTTTGTTAAAATGCATGATAGTCATTACTGAAACCAACCTTAGTATGGATTCAAGAATTGTTTGGTGATTGCATATACATCATGTTTAAGAGGAGGAAATTGAATCTTCAACCTTTCATTTTTTTTCATGACAATTTTGTTGTATTTCCTCTCTCAAGAAACATATTTGCATATTCTTTGTGCATGTATTCCTTGTTATTTTTAAGGTCTGAAACGATTCTAATTAGCAGTTTGATTATTCAAGCTTGTCGAAAATTCCCAATTTGATGTCTAGAACCCTAATTCCCAATTTCAAATATAGCAGTAGCTATGATGAACCCTAATTGAGTGGTGTGATTGAAGCAATCTGAGATCGATGGTGTATGTTTGAGGATTCGAGGAATCACTTCCCCTCTTAGAATAGTTTATTAAACTTGAATCAATACAATCAATCAACTCAAAACAATAAACTAACTCTAATGTCAACATCAACTTTTCGCATGAAGTGTTTGTCACGATTTGCAACCACATTTATAGATACAAACTTGTTCTAATCCTACTAGGAATATGATCCTAATCTTGTGACATCCTGCAGGAATATGATCCCAATGCTAGCAGGTTCTATCTAACAAATATGTCCGAATCCTACTCAAACTATGTTTCCTAGTCATGATAGAATTCTTGAATTCCATTCTTGATCATCACAACCGTGTATGATTTGTGTTAATGTTCTTACGTTGCCTAAGAACCCCAATGACAATTCTCCCATGCTTATGAAGAAGGAGTACATTAAGATTGTTTTAATGTTGTTATGCATGGTCAGGCGGGAACCGGTCTTGTCCACGGCCGATAAATGTGCTTTGCCTTGTTGGCCGTGAGCATATCGAGAACCGTTCTCGAGAGGTGTGTATTTTGTCGATAGCCGATTCTTTGACTCGATATCTCACGATCCAATGGTACTTGATCTTAATGTGTTTGGATCTTGAGTGTAGAGTAGAATTCTTACTCAAGTATATCGCACTTTGAGAGTCGCACAAGATGGTGAACTTGTCTTGCTTGATTCTCAATTCCTTGAATAGGTTAACGGCCATGTATTTCTTTCCCATTCTGCAGCAATGATGTATTACACTCGGTGGTAGACATAGCAATGCTGAGCTTACTGCTGACTTGCTTGTCGAGGAAATTGCTCCTCCGACAAATACCATTAAGTAACGATGTTGATTTAAGTGAATCAACATCTAAATGCGACTCGATATAGGCTATTAGTGTAAACTCATGGTTCCAACAAATACTCGGGCTAGCAGTTCCACTTGAGTATCTTAAGATCCATTTCACGCATTCCCAATGTTCCTTGCACGGATTAGCAGAAAATGCGCTTGCTAAACCAAGTGCAAGTATTAATGCTTATGCAGACCATTTTCATACGCCAGGCTTTCCCTCTACTGAGAGGTGTATGGAACGCTTCTCCGTGTACTTAATGTCATCTTCAGTCTTAGGACTCTTTTTAGAAGTCTCATCTCGAGTGCGTTCAATTGGACAACTATAGCGACTTTTGCATTGTCCATATTGAATCTCTTAAGTACCTTGTAGATGTATTGTTCTTGAGACAGCAGTTTTTCCGCATACATCTGATGATCTCGACTCAGTATATGATTTGCGACTCCTAAGTCTTTCATCTCAAGCTTTGTTGAGTTCATAACTTTTAGGCTAGCAATCTTTGGTGATCACTTCCCTATGATAAGCATGTCATCTACATATAGTAGGATGATAGTGTTATCATTAGTGAGTCTTTAGTGAACACGATGATAAAGTTTTCTTGAATCCATTTGCTTCCATAAAGACTTCAACTTGATGTACCCATTTTAGGTGCTTGTTTGAGTCCATACAAGCTTTTACTGCGGTTACAAACAAGTGTTTCCCTTGCCTTCCACTTCAAATCCCTCGAGGGTTGTTGCGTATATATGTCCTCTTGAAGATCACCTATGGAAAGGCGCATGCGTCCATCTGTTCAATTTCTATGGTCGTATACGGCCGGCCAGTCCAGCTACTAGTCGTTGAAGTCATCTTGACTCTCTTTGGAGAATATCTCTCAAAGTCTATTCCACTGTCTTTACATGCAAATTCCTTCACAACTAGTCTAACTTTGTATCTAGGTACTTTTGTACTTGGATCGTCTTCGGCTTATAGATCTATACGTTCTTGGTGCTTTGAAATTCTCTTGTTCTTCGCGATTAATAAATGTATGGTTCTTGTTCAGAGGATTCATCTCTTCTTCCATGTGCCATCCATTTTTCCTTTTCGATCTTATCAGTAGCTTCTTGATAGTAGAGGTAGTTCTCCCCCATCAGAAAGTAGAACATATTCATTTGGAGAATACCTGGAAGAGCTTGTTCTCGCTCCCAAGAAGATCTCACGACATCCTTGAGGTATTTGATCTTGCAATACGTATTGCATTTTCACTTCACGTAGTGCGTTGTTCACTCTACGATGTCTTGGTTGATCAATACCAGTAGATGTGATCTGTTGCATCCGTCATTGATTATGAGCCCGGGTAATGGATTTCTGAGATACTATGATCGATTTTTGAGAAATTAAATGCTATGCGTCAAACAAGATCATTTCTCATGTTGTATCTAGCTTTCAAGTTTGTCCTAGATCTTTGATCTTGGAGCATTCAGTCTACTTAATAGTCTTTTTGTCGGCGGAATCGCTTACAAGCTTACTAGCCAAACTTTTTCATACTTAAAAAGCTCGGGAACACGCACCTTTTGGACTTGAAATCAAGTTTTGTTCTTTCATCTTTAGGGACATGCGTATCTTTATCTGACGAAAGTCCTTAAGAATACTGTAGAGACATCCTTTCCGGACCATTGTCTTACCGAGAATCTTCGTTGAGGTGTTGTAGTAGGTGATAAGTTTATAATTTGAGCTAGCTGCTACTAAAGAGGCTTTCACCTAAGTGTCTTGGAAGGCAGCATGTGATCGCGTACATGTCTTACCTACGGTGTCACATTAGATTCTGCCGACTACGCGTTGTGGTGTTTTAAGGGCAGATTGCTCGTGTCTAATTCCTTTAGACTTACGGTATCTATCAAATTCTCCAATGTACTCACCACCCGTTGTACGTCCTAATACATTTAAGTACTTTGCCGGTTTACTAACTTTCAACTAATTGATGAAGGTACTTAAAGTTTTGTCAGCAATCTTTTGTTTTTGTCACGAGAATCCCAGAGCCTTCCTAAGTGATCATGATATAAGTGACAAAATAAGAGTTACCTCCCATTGTCTTCACTTTCATAGGCCACGGACATCTGAGTACATAAGCTCTAAATTACTGACCTTCCTTTTGTGAGCTTTTTATTGAATTTGATCACGTGTTTGCTTTCCGTCAAACAATGAGTGCAGGTCCTTCGATTTCAGGTCATTGAAGGCAATTGGTGACTTGTTTTGTGAAAATACAAGTCCTTTAGCACTCATATGGCCTAATATTATTGTCAAACATCTCCTCGGCCAGCTTCTACTGCATTTATTTCCTGCTTTTGTACTTTGAGTTTGGCTTTGTCACGGTGTACCATCCTTGATTAGCCCCGGCTATTTGTTATATTGATCACTACGTAATATTCATTGTTGTTCATTACCAAAGATATTACATGATATCGCCGTCATCTAGCTTGCACGAGAAGATGGAGAAGACTTCATCACGAGAGTGGGGAATGTGTCGACATCAGCCTAATTCGATCTAACTTTCCATTGCGAGTTTTTCTGTGACACACTTCCGATTGCCTTGATGGTTGAGGTGCGGTATTTCCCGTGCTGCCAATTCCAAAATTACTATACGTAAGTGTGAAGAAGTCCTTATTTGAGTCACATGAAAAGGAAGCTCCTGAGTCTACAATCCAATCTTCTTCTCGGCGTCATAGCATACATCCACTCCTCAATGACTTCAGTAGAATCAACAATGGCGTCTAATTCTGGCTGTGTTTTAAAGGCTTTCTTGACGCTCATGAGCAGTCTTTCTTGAATGGTACTTGCTCAGATTTCAAGTGTCTTTCTTGTTGCGGTAATGGCATGTGTCTTCTTTCTTGTTCAAGCCGGCTGCCCAGCTTTAGGTTTAAATTGTTTAGTCTTTTTCTTGCTAAACTTCTTTCCTTAAATACATAGAGTTTTGTTGTTGTGTTGTGATGTTGTCTTTTGATTTCTGTTATCTATTAGGCTGCTTCATTCATGATTGATTAAAAGAAAACTGCTCCTTAGACAAGTTCCATCGATCTTGAGCTGGAAAGAACTAAGGGACCTGTGTGATTTCCATGAATCGGGGAAATGAACTAGAATCCTTGTCTGCTTTCATCCATTGAAGTCGATTCCCGTGGAGGCTGATTGTGTAAATATGTGTTCTCTTTGGTTTTGATGCTTTCAGTGAGAGGCTCTCCGTCCGGATATCTCAATTTGCCTAATTGCCTAATCAAGCCTGCACTTTGTGAAACTAACTGTACTCTCTCAAGCAAGCCATGCAACTTCCTCCCGTCCATGGCGATGCGCTTTCGGCGCTGATGGATCGCGCTTTATGTCTATATAGCTCTTATATAACCTGAGCATCTTCTATCCGATTTAACTCCCATACGCATCTGTGGGTGGTCGAATTCTAACTCTTATATATGATCTGGCAAGCCTCTTAACATATAACCTACTCTGAGCATCTTGGTTTCCGTATGATAGTTGTTGGCCCGTCGGCGTGACCGTCGTTAGGTATCCGAGGCACCCGTGATGTTGTTCAACTGAGCAGTACCAATTGTTGTTTTTAAGGTCCTAGGCAATTCTATTAGCGATTTCAATTATTATTAAGCTTATTCGAAATCCCCAATTTGATGTCTAAGAACCTAATTCCCGATTTCAAATATAACGGTAACTATGATGAACCACTAATTGATTAATTAAATGATTGAAGCGTCTGAGATCAATGGTATGTTTGAGGTTAGAATCACCTTCCCCTCTTAGAATAGTTTTATTAAACTTGAATCAATACAATCAATCAACTCAAAACAATAAACTAACTCTAGTAATCTAACCTATCAACTTTTCGCATGAAGTGTTTGATACGATTTGCAACCCTATTTATAGATACAAAACATTGTCACTGCTAGGAATAGGATCCTAATGCTAGCAGAAACAATTCTATCTAACAAAATATGTCCAAATCTACTCAAAACTATGTTTCCTAGTCTTGATAGAATTCTTAGAATTTCATTAACGTCAAATGCAACTTAAGTATGATTTGTGTTTTGTTCTTCGTTGCCTGGAACTGACGTTAAGCTACGTATATGTTTAATCGGCTACCAGGTACCTAGCGATTTCTTCACAACCCGGCTCAATTCGGGTTCAACTGGTCATCTCGTACCGGCATTGGCATCGACTCGATCTACATCCCTTTTTAACTGCAAGTACTTAATTCCTACCGTACATGATATATTATCTTTGATTCTTGAGTAGAACCATTGCACTTACTTATTTTGTTGCGTATATTTGTTTGTTGTTCCTCGTCCACCCGTTAAAAAGACCCCATTTAATGAAGTATTACTTTGAGTGATTTTGCCATGCATTTTCGCTCATGTCTTGATCTTCTATCATTTTCAATTGAATGCATATACATGTACGTATCATTATATAGTATATTCGCGTATTTTTCAATTTGCGAGAGCAGATCTTATGCTTTGAATGTGTTTGAACATCGGTGGGAACTTTTGTTACATGATAATGGGATATTCCTGGATTCGAGATTCATGCTAAGTACGTATGTACTCTTTTTAATCTCATAGGACTATATAAAGCCCGACTTGGCATGATATTTAGTTTCGTGGAGCGTATATATCTCATGTCTTGGTCTAACATGCCTGTGGTGTCAGTGGTAAATTGTCATTGAAAAGCATAAAAATATGCATGCATGCCACTCATTTGTTCCTTTAGTATCTTATATTTCTTCCCTTATATTTAGACTTTTTAAGCAGGCGCGGTCTAGTTGCCCTATTCAGCGCTTCTTGTCGGTGAGGTATTTGGACGTGTCGTTTGTTAAAATATTCCTACATGCTACTTGAGAATATTATGTGTTTTGCCCCGCTTTTTCTTGTATTATGTCACATATCTTTGCATTTAAGTAGAATTGAGCCAAAGATACTTGTCGCTAAATACTTTACCAACGATATATTGTACCGAGATCTTTGTATGAATACCTTGCTGAAGAATCTTTAGTTGAGATACTTTGTAACCGAGATACGCATGCACGAGATAACCTTTGAATGCCTTGGCGAGATACTGTAGCCGAGATACCTGTACACGAGATACTTGCAGCGAGATACCTTGTACTGCGATCTTTGTAGTTGAGATACTTTGTAGCCGAGATACTTGGTACACGAGATACTTGTAGGCTGAGATACTTTGTAGCGAGATCACTGTACTGAATACTTGTGCACGAATACTTATGTGAGATATTGTGTTATGCAGCTCTCCTCCTTCCAACATATTTTTTATCATTACATGGGATTTTGGAGATAGTCGCATTCACGAAAGGATTTTCGGGGGCGACCCATTCTTGAGATCGATGCTACCTTGGATGACCGTGCGAACTCATTGTATATAGTCCCTACATTCAAGGGCCATGCCAAACCATGACGCGGCTTAGAAAATTGACTACGGGAGTGGTGTGTGGTATGTCTGAACGCTTTTGATTAGTGGTAAAGTTATCCATGTCTTCTTTTTATCACACTAAATACATGGCGTCACAGTAGATCCCTGCTGAATCTTTGAAAAAAATCGGATAGTCTCAACGAAAATGTGCTTGGGGTGATACTATCAATTTTGTGAGAATTTGATCTTGACGGGCTATTGGGAATGGGCTGAAGACGTTCTTTGCAGTAGCAAAAGGACCACTTGTAGGCTGTAAAAGGTATATGATGTTGTATGATTCTTTGTACACGTATGATCGTGTTTCTAACATTGTCCGGGCATTCTGCGAGTCTTGGAGCCCAGCTCCCCGAATACTGTATTTGCTGGGGAAACATCTATATCACTTTGGGAGATGTATCATTTGGAGAGGTCTTCTACATATTGGAGCCTATTTGATGGTAATCGAGTGCTTACGACTTCTTGATATTGGATGGGAAAACAATGCCCTACTTTGCAGAGACTTGCAAATATTTGTTCCATGCATTTCATCTTATGTCCAAAGAAGAGAGCACTAAGTGGCGTTTCCTTTGGTGGATCCGTTTTTGTGTAAGATTCCGTCTATAATTGCTCCTCCAAAGGAAAGAGCAAAAGAGTACTTGAGTGGTCAGTCTCGCGCATGAAAATCAGTAGGGGAGCTCGAGGATAAGACCATGGTCTAATAAAGACAAGAAACCCTTCTTTGACCTTAATATTCGGAATGACTTGATGGAGGAAAGCTTTACTTCTGCTTTTTATATCTTGTTGATTTGTGTTTTCGTTCTTCCACTAGAAATCCAGTTATTAATTCGGCCCAGTATTTAAGATGGCGTCTTCATTATGGCTATGAAGGTATGAAGAGTTAGGTACTGTTTTTATTGAGCATTTACCGAGGCTTAAATCTCATTTGCAAAAGTCAGAAGAATCACAGGGCCTTGAGACAAGTTTTCCAATTCTGTTACTTATATAGGCTGGATGAGCAACAGCACCTGGCTATCTTGCCCTGGAACTGGAGGGTCAGCATGGTTAAATGCAGTGGTGAAGGTGGTGCTAGATACTATAATAGAGTTACTTGCATATAGGTGTTTCAAAAGCCAATCCGTGATTTGGTCGAGTAACAAATTGAGTCAGAACTCGTGAAACTTTTACTGATGGAGGTGATAAACCATTGCAGAAATATCTTACTTCCTGAGTCTCGACAAATTTTCTCCCTAGAAGAGTTGATGGGTGAATTTAGGAATGAAACGCTTCTGATCCACGGCAACTTTGCTGTAGTCGGACATTAGAATGCTGCTAATTCATCGTGGATCCATTTAGATGTGGGTTGAGGCTTTTCTAATTACATGTGCTTTGGCCCCGGAACTAACCGAGAAGCTACTTTTCCATCATGAATCCAAGTTGCGTACCCATTAAAGTTCGATGCTTGGTTGAAAGGAGCATATGCCAAGATTCACAATGACGTCCGTTCGTCCCTCACTGTTCTATCGTAGATGTTTGAAGGAATATGATCGACTAATTTTCAACTTCAATTGTCTGTGGAAAGGGTAAGAGCTTAGCCTATTTATGGCATAGGCTTGACCTTGACTTAAATGCTCTACATGTGTGACTTCTAGGACTCGAGTAACCCTCAGGGGTTTCTGCGTCTTTTGGAAAGGAAGGATGTTTTGAAGGATGAAGTAAGATAGTGTTGTGACCGTAATGTGAGATCGAATTAGCTATGACCCATAAAAAGTACTTTTCGGAAATTTCTTTTTACCATCACAAGCAGCGCCTTTAGATGGTATGATGCGGGAGGCTTATGTAAAATCTCTGTTCACTCTGTTCCTTTGTGTTTTGCACCTGCAGCCCATATTTGTTCTTTATCCCAATTGAGACTTTTTTTTTTTTGCGGGGTAGAGGACTTGAAGTGCTGGGTCCTTGGTGGATTGATAAGGCATGCCAAATCAGGCTTCTAGCGACATACATGCTTTGAAAGAATTAAATTTGTTTTAGTTATAAAGTATGATAAGAATACACAGGAAAACCTTGTGTGAAAGAGCGGTGGTAAATTCGACGAGAGACGTATTATACATGCAAGATCGAGTTGGTCGTACTCTTCAAGAGATAAAATGCTCAATGAAGTCATCTGCCTCTGCTTAGAAGACACTTTGAACTTACTTTTCACAGCGCACAATCATACGATGCACAACTCAGTTTTTAGATCGATGCAGACGTTATCGTCTTCTTCATTCGTTCTTTGCAACTTAGATCACAGTGAAGAAATCAAAGCACATAGAGGTTACAGAAGAAATCAGTCGGACAGATGCAAAAGAGACTGAATTGAGGAGAGAATTGGAAGACCTTGCTAGGGGAAAACAAGACCTTCATACCGCTGTACCATGAGACAAAGGAAGACATGAAATCACTAGAGTCGAAAGTGTCAACCCTTGAAGCAAAACGTCTCTGAGGAAAGCGGCGCAGCGAGCAGGATGATGAAGCTTACGGCTTGACATATGATGAGGACTTGGATGCTCTTTCGAAGCAAGGACTTCGTGATTTCAAAATCCTTTTTAGCTTTATGAATTTTTGTGAAACCCTTTGGACTTTATTTTGTGTAGCACTTTAAATCTTGCTTTTATTAGTCAAACAGTTTTATCATGTTAATAGATTATCTGAGCTACTTCCTTCATTTATGTCTTATCGTCATACTTTGCAATGAATTTCTTTTGTGATGACTGAACTTGGGACTTCCAAGTTGCCTACGTACCTCAAGGAATTTTTATCGCGAGGATCGAGTCAAGCATTAGTTCCAAGGTAAATATAATTTTTGGTTGGGGGGGGTGCCGTTACCTGCATTGGAGGTTTATACTCATGCGGGCCGAGGTATACGTTGATTTACCATCTCGGTTCGATGGGGCTTTAGGGTTAGCACTAATAAGACCCGATGAGTGGAGTTTTAACGGTTTTACTACGTATAATTCCTTTAGTAGGATCCACAAAGAAAGTTTACCCAGCGTACGATATACGTTGTTGGAGTGCGATCTAGCGGTTTAACCACATGCAATGTCATTGGTGGTTGCCGTGCAGTTCACATACTCATGAGCCGGGGTTGCCTTACAACCTATGGATAATATATCTTGATGGCGACCATTGATTGGTCACATCTAACTCCGTCTTGATACACCGTCTTGTATGATCCGTTTGTATACACCTCACGGATGACGTCACGGACCATCCGCTGGCTCGAATTTCTTCGCTTTTTTATGGGTGATAATTAGTCTTTTGACAGAGAGAGTACCGTATACCAACTTGAAAGGAAGCTTGTGGACTTTCTTATAACTTGGAGATCTGAGATTGATATGATCGATCTTTGTTTAACGCGTCAATCTTGCTTTCATCGAAGTCCAGCCTAATACTTCCAACTAAAGCGGGCATTTTCCTCTTAGTGAGCCTTCTTGAATAGCTATTCTCCAAAGATGGGATTTGACAGTCTAACGGAGGGCGAACTTCCTTATACTGATGTATAGAGTTGATTGTGTGGGGTATTCTATCTATGTTGTCTATCTTCATGAGAGAACTGTCGTCTTCTGGTACGATCTCTCTTAGAGTTTCTTGACAACTTTCTTCAAAGATATTTGCAAAGTTTTGTTGTTGAAAGCTTGATAACCCCGTTAGCTGAGGGATAATACATCAGTGGCACTTTGAATTCAAACTTTTGTACTAGAATTTGTAATCAGCGGATTATCGA
This sequence comes from Lithospermum erythrorhizon, assembly GCA_019722365.1. Taxonomy (NCBI): domain Eukaryota; kingdom Viridiplantae; phylum Streptophyta; class Magnoliopsida; order Boraginales; family Boraginaceae; genus Lithospermum; species Lithospermum erythrorhizon. The sequence goes on along the minus strand of JADFUC010002367.1, from coordinate 23,013 downwards.
GATGAGCACAATTCTCCGGTTAGAGTAATACAGGCGCTCTTGATGAACTTTTGTGATGGTCAAACCTTGTCTCCAGTCCCAATGCGTCAGGCCATGAAACGGTCGGGTGTAGTAGTTACAGCGGTTGGTGGATGAAATTTCGTGGCCAGCAATTTGGCCTTCTTTTGTATCATGTCTTTGGCCATGTAATTGTGACGTGTCCATCCAACGATTTGCAAATAGAAAACTGCGCCCGATTGATGGCGCCCTCCTTGAAGAATGAGCCCAACTGCGTTGATCTGGGTGCCTTAACTGCTCAAGGCAGCCAGTAATACACCGTAAGCGATCTTAGAAGAGAGCGCGTGAAGCAGTCTTACGAGGCGTCTGCTGTAATAGATAAAGCAAGGGCCCGGCCGAGGCGGACATCCCAGTCTTCTGTAATTCATCCAGTGGCTTTCCATATATTGAAGGTAATCAATTAAGGTTGTCTCAATCTTCCCCGTGATCTCATAAGCCCCGACTCTGAGTTTACCGTAACTGAAACGGATATGACATTTTCTATTTTTGAACATGGGTGGTCTACATTGATTTTGACATACTAGAATCTGAGATCTCCTTCTAAATGTATTTGCGATATACTGAAGCCGGGCTTGCCAAAAGATCGGCTTGTAACTTTTGTTCAACAAGGAAAATCTAGAACTGTTCAATATGAAGTCTTGATTGATTCCGTGAGTTTATTGGCGTAATTAGTAGTATGAATATCAGCTTCGGGCCTTGACTTGTAATCCCAAGGTTGGTTGTGACCTAGTTGAGTCACCGTAAACTCTCAAGCTGCGATTTCGTGCTAGATTTCGAGGTCCTAACATCAAAGCGATATTACATACGTTGTTTGAACATTTGTTATGAATGAATATGGGGCATATCTTGTTGGTGTTATGAAAATATCGACTCTGACTCCGTCGAACAAATTTGCACCGTCAAAGTACATCTTCCATGGCGTTAGATTTGATCACCGTCGCGTCACAAATGCAGTATTCATGGAGAGTTCCATTCGGCTGGTGCTGGGATTGATCTGCTAAGAAAGTACGCGAAAACTTTCCCTTAGGCTTCAGCACATATGTTTCAATTGTTGATTTGGAGGTACCACCTTGCCAACCCGATGCGGTAAAACGAGTTTCGACATAACATATTTGATCGGATTTCTTTTGAGATTACGGACGGTATAGGCTTGAAAGTAATGTTTGACACGGATTGCAAAAATGAGGGCAGACCAGCGGCTTTCAATTGGAGCATACTTGACTCATTTGGTGTCATCATCCATTCCGGATAGTACAATGCATTCTCCTTTCCTTAATGATTTCTCTTGTCTGATAATACTTGCTTGATCGTTCCTGCGCTGCAACGTAAAGGATTAGTGGTTTTCCTTGGAGTGGTGCAGCCGGCACGGGCGGTTTCATAAGGTATGATTTGATACTTGTGAAAGCATTACTGCATGCTTCATCCCAATCAAACAAAGTCCCTTTCTTCATTAATCGACTGAAAGGTTGACATCTCCCTGCCAGGTTGGAAATGAAACGATGGTAAATGAAACACGCCAGACTCTTGAGCTACCGTGGATATTGCGAGTTCCGGCATGTTAGCGATAAAGCGTCAATCTTTGTTGCTACATCTCGATACCCGGCGAACTGAAAAACTAGAAACTTTCTGAGGTTGCAAAAAGCACACTTCAAAGTTAAATACTTGAGTTGGTAGCGTCGAAGTCTCTCAGCCAATTTACTACGAGATCGAGATACATGATATTCACTTGCACTCTTTGATTTCACAACCGTCATCGGCCCCAACTTTCGACATTCTTATGTAGCATATCGTCAAATATTTTTACGCATGGCTTCCGCTGGTATGTTGCTCGGCATTCTTCAAGCCAAATGGCATCACTTTGTATGATATATATACCAGGATTTCGAAAAGTTAACTTTCCTCATCTTCTGGTGCCATTCGAATTTGGTTATACCCAGAAGAACCGTCCATGAATGTCAATGCTTCATGCCCAGTTGTCGCATCAATCATTAACTCAGGTATAGGCAAAGGAAAATCATCTTTTGGACATGCTTGATTGAGATCTCTGAAGTCAACGCAAACTCGTATTTTCCGTTCTTATTTCTTTCTGAGGAACTATGTTGAATGACAATCGGATAATTCACCTCGGATAAAACCAGCGTCGATCAATTTATTTACACTTCAACTTCAATTGTCGGGACCAACTCTGGGCGAAATCTTTGAGCACCTTGATCGGCCTAACCCCTTTCTTTATAGCTAGATGATGAATTGATCTTTGGATCCAAACCGGCGTCTGGCTGTAGGTCCATCTGGCTTAATCTCGAAACTCATGGAGAAGACCCACGTACCCTTTTTCCTCCTCTGCAGTTAAAAGAGAGCTGATATATATGGGACGTGGCTGGAGTAAATGCGTACCTAAAGATTAATTTCTTCGGCTCTCATCGGCTTGATCGACTTTTACACGCTTCTCAATGTTGATGGGGCCTGCCCGGCGTCTTTCATACATAAGTTTAAACCGTCTGTTGGCCGGTAATAATATGAGTGAGGATCTGACACTCTCCTCGACTTCCCGAGGTTCTACTTTGAAAGGGCTCTGCTTGGCTTTACCCTCTCTAGTGATGCGACTCTTGAGGCCATATTAGCGGAGACATGTCTTTTTAAATCCACTACGCTTAGGACTCTTGTTCACTTTGGTATCAAGCAATAGAGTCCTTATTGTGGTCCCAACCTCTCAAATATAGACTTTCATTTTTGGATTGCTGCCCCCAACCTTTGGAATCTGAGACTTTTCGTCGTTGGTGTGATGCTCCGCCTTTGGGCATCGACTTAGGTGCTCATTTAATCCATTTAACCTCAGTGCCGAGGCGATTGATCTGACTTCGTAGCGTACCTCGAACTTTGCTTGGAGAACATCTTAACTGTAGGAAATGTAGTTATTGTTTGCCCTCTTGATGTAATTCGAGCAGGGAGGGAGGTAGTGTATATAGAGCCACGCATGGGCTTTGATGGCGTATCTACATCATAATCATTTTCTAAGTCTCATTGAGTCGTGCACACTTTTCATGATCAGTCGGAGGTATAACTTCTGATTGACTAAATCCTTTTTTGGATCATACCCGACTTTGACCCGAGGTCATATGACTTGATCGACATCATTTTTTTTGGTAGAGTTTCCTGCCGGTACTCACGTGCTTGTCCCGACAAAAGAGGCGACAAATCATACAAGGAACTTTGAAATTGGGCATTGTCTTCGTTCTTGTGACGAGGAGGAAGTTTAAACTATGCCAAAACTGTGAGGACTCACGAGATCTCTTCTCTTGATATTCTTTGACGTAAAGCGAATCATTGGAACTCTAACTTATCTTAACTTTCATTTTTCTTTGTTTTGGATTTTTAGAAATTACTTAACATTAATTTCATTAATTCCTTATTCTTCCGGATGTAATATTTTGCATCCGAAGTGATTCAAGTGCAGCCAGGTGGGTTATCGTGCGCCTTAATGGTCCCCTTTCAACTCCTTGCTATATATTTGAAGCATTGGTGAAGCGTGGAAGGAACAGCGTTGACTAGTATCGTGGTGGATCAGCGGCCCAGGTTGTAGGTGATGCTTCGCATCGATGACATGAAATCATGAGGTTGAACTCATATCTCCTGGATAGGCGAGAGGATAGCTTTCCTCGGAATCCTTTTGGCCACTCTGGTTGAAGCCTTGAATCGCCCAAGTGGAAACTCTGTTCTGACTCTCGCCAGTATGTTACGGTGCTGCGAAGTGCTGTGGTAAAATATTTACCTGAATCACTCCATCAATTAAAGATTCGACTGTCTCTTGCATATATCTTGGGATACGTACGGAGGTGGGTTATGGTCGATATCGCCAAGAAGCAAATCCTCTTCGGTGAATATGAGGGAAGCGGTACATTTTTCTTACGTCCGTGCGAAATTATTTCTTTGACTTCTTAACGGAAGAGGTTCCCTCTTTCCTTTTAAGTAAATAATAATTTGACAAGATTCATACCCATTATTTTCCCAAAACCTCGAGAATGAAGTCTCTCAAAGTGATTGGGGATGAATGTTTCGGTAAGACCGACTTCGACTTCTTGCAAAGTACCCGATGGGATGGTAAGTCGGCAATCTTCTACTGCGTTGAAATGCTTAGCGTCTTTATCTTTGGTAAGTTTGTCTCAATTTACTAAGAATGAAGACGTTCTTCTGCAAACGAGTCCGTCCTTCCCTGCTCCACAGCGGCTTTCCTTTGGAGTCTCGGGCTAAGACCCACTTTTAGCACATGTGCAGCGGATGAGCATGGTTGCTCTCCTTTTTTGAATACTCTGTGTAATAGGCATGGGTATCCTCCTGAACGTGCTGATTATAGGTTCCATACTTCCAAACTTCGATAGTTGCTGATTAGTGAAACCTGGCACCACTCGAGAATTATCTTCGCCCATCAGAGCTAATTCCATTCGCGTCGCCCGAAGACAAAACATACCTGACAGGATGACTGACTAGGCGGTGATATTTGCGATAGTGGATCTTTGGTCTTTCGACTTCATCTGGGCCTTCATTTCCGGCAATTCGAACATGCTTCTCTTTGATGCATGTCATCAAACATTCCCGGAGACAACTCGGACTCGAGAAAGGATAATCTTCTCTTGCAATTCCTTAGCGATACCACCATTTATCTTTGAGGAAGGCGCCTCGCCCGTTCTCTCTTGGAGCTTAACTAGAGAACTTCTACGGAGAAGCAATTCCCGAGCCTCTCTTACCATCATCCTTGCTAAACCACTTTCCACCTTTCTTGACTTCAATTTGTCTTTAGTCCTTGAGGCACTATCTTTAGGCTGGCTCTTGTTACAACTGATAGCCTACAAACCGTATGTGTCTTTGTAGCGACTCCTCTAGATGACTTGGGTTTGATCCCTTGAAGGATGTCTTTGGAGGTCCTGTGTAATGCCTTGGAATACGCATGTCAATTCAGCAGCTTATATAACTGATGCTTTCAGTTCAAACTCAAATTCCTCAAACGATTAATGGCTCGATGCTGGGCTCTTCTTTCTTTTAGCAGCATTTTGTGGGTTCTATCTCGGCGGTACGGCTTGAGTGCTATAGAATACATTAAGAGAATGTATTTTCCAAGCTGCGCCAATTTGTCCAGGCTCCAATTAGGTGAACCCGATCAAATGCATTTCCATACTAAGGGAGCGACCAAATTGTTTCTGAATGGTAGTCACCGATGCGTTTCCTACGTTATTGCAAAGTTTCTAAATGAGCAACATGTTGTTTGGGATTTCCATTTCCATCAAAGAAATTTGTTGGGTTCGGTGGCTGATAACCATTTGGCATCTTCATTATTTCAATCGTTGAGTATAGGGTTTGACATAAGCATATGAAGTTTGGGAATCTCTGAAACTTTTGTCCTTGATGCGTCCCCATGATGAACTCCCTTAAGTTGATTCAGGATTAAGCATCGATCGAGATTTGAATGTTGATTCGATGGAGCTTGTTCCTCTGAGCTTTTCGAGAACCTCGCGGATGTGACCTTCAAACATGCATTGAGTTTACCTTACTCCGCCCCATTTGTTAGTTCTGACCTTACTCCCGTGATTATGGAGATGTAGCATCTTGGCTTTCAATATACTTAGCAAGTCGCTTCCAGTGTCTTGGTGGCGATGCGACAAGTTCAAGAGGTTGTCATCGTACAAAGGCATGGGATCTGGTCAGCGTCTTCATGTCTACGAGATACTTTCGATTGCAAATTCGGCCAGGAGATGTTGGTGTTGAACCCGTTGGCGAAGGCGAATCGTTAGCTTGATCGCGCCAAGGTTGGGTGATAGAGAGTGCGATATCTGCAAGAGTGTACTTGGCCGTGGGCCGTCTAAAGCTGTCTCCTTGTACTGCTGGCTGAACCATTGAATCATCGCCGAAGGGATTGACCCGATAATTGAGTACGACCGGGAAAGATTGCGTACTTCTTTCTCAAAGAAACTGGACATCTTTAGCGGCGTGGTAACTACACACCTGATGAGGGAGCAGAGAGATATTGGAGCTTGGGTAAATCCAACATTAATTGTTCAGAATTATGCGGCTTGATGAAGGCGGAATGAGAGGTAGAATAGTGTCAATAGTAGGTACCAGGCGTTGTAACGACAAATTTCCTTAAGCCTAAGATGATGATTGAAAACAAGAAAAACGATTAAAAGGAAATATTATTGTTGATATAATTTATGAGCACAATCTATTTATTAACTACGATTACACTGTTCACAATCGAGGCTTTAGTAACTTGTTCTTGGAAAGCTTGATTATCGAACACTTTAGCTTAACCTACTGGATGTTGCACCGCTGATTCAAGGGCTTGAATAGCTTGATCTTGAACTTTGAATGGTTGAATGCTGAATGTTTGAAGATTTGAAGACAATGTTGTGATATTGAATTCAAAGGCAAAATAATTGGAATGCAACTTGAATGTGGGGAGGAATTCTAGGTTGTGAAGGCTCTCTCTTCTTACACCTTTTTGTCTTTTTTCTTTTGATGAATTTCCGTCCCACCAAATATGAGAGAATGCCTCACATATAGGCGTAATTTGATGAAACTTTAGTTTGGACTTGACTTAGGTGGGCTTGAGCATATGGACTTGGGTTGGATACCATTTTGACCCTCAGATAATTGTCTTGGGCTTAATTTAAAAGGAATAATTGCTATGATTTGATGATAGATAAATTATATCTTTTATTATTTAAAGAGATAAATCATCTATCTCTTCTTTAATTATTTCACAAGTTTGGAAATGAAATTATGTATTATGATCCATTCTTATACAATTGACGATCTAGATTTAATGAAGTTATAAATTTGATAATAAAGGCCACATGTACATATTTATTGGGCCCTGCTGATTTAATTGGCTAAATTCCAATGTATAACTTATTGAATTGAAGCCATTTAATTAATTAATATAGTATTGTGGAAAAGCCCCATTTATCCATGACTAAAAAATGAAGAAATGCTGACTATTATGCTAAAGCAACAACTATGAAAAATATTTTTTTTTTTGCTAAAGGACAAACTATAAAAAACGAAAAAGTAAAAAAAGGACAAGCTTTAAATTTTCGATACTAGTCAAAAGAAAAAATTCAAAAGTTTCTATTTTTTATGGATTTTAGTATATTTTACAATGAAAGCTCACGTCTATTAAGTTGAACTTTACTCATCCACTTGAAGAATTCCAATAAAGAAAGTATTTTTATTTTTGGTATATAAAAACCTATTTCTCTTTGATATTTTTGTAGCATCGTGCCTTAATAGTAACAAATATGAAGAACATTTTTACTTTGCCATTGTTACGATAAGATGTATAATTCTAATGGGTGGTGTGCATTAATATAAAATTTATTTAAAGAACCTTTGCCAGAAATAATCGTAGTCTGATGTGAATTAATGATGAATTGTGTATTTAAGTATAGTTATGCATGGATCACCATATATCACATGTTATCCCGGACTCATGTCGTAATAATAAAAATATTGAAATATATTTCATATATTATTGCAGAGGTTCAATTATATGATGAATTCAGATTTAATCGTTATATCTATAGATTATACCAAATGATTGTCATTCACTTACTATGCACAGAACCACTAGCGTTGTTGATTTACAAGGCTCATGCTCTGGTTCTCTCAAATAATCCAATATTAAGGTGACAACTGACAACTATAAAAGAGATGTCAGTGAATTTAATTATATTAAGAACAAAATTAGAATTTTCTTAACAATGTCACATACACATTATGCGCTCCTGCTTTGCTTTCAGCTTACTTAAGAATTGGTTAAGTGATATACGTCATAAAGAGGTTAATCTATTCTTGTCTACGTTGCTAAATGTCTTGGTGGGATCTGTAGTCTTGAAAAACCTGGGCGCTAGTTCAATGAGCCATTTCGGATCTATGACAGTGACCTCGCACATGTATTCTTTGGTTGTCATTACGAGTTCGTGGTATATAACCCAGTCTGGTTGTCTTTGGAAAAGAGCTCATGGATGGATATAAAGCCCATTTGGTTCTCGACTACAAGGTTAAATAGCATGCTGTGGATCGCTACGGCCGCATGAAGAAAAATCAGTAGCGATTGCCTTCGCTATCTTTGTGAAATCTCTTCCAACACTACACATCCAACTTATCGCATGCAATTAGATAATTGTTTAGAAGCAGGAGAGGAACAAGAAGCGAAAACAATTGTCAAATATGTCAACAATCTTCACATTTCATTAAGGAAAACAATTTTTTATCAAGAAAGCTGCAACACTTGGCATGAATAAACACTATGCAGAAAGTGATTCAACTGAACCACGTATAATTACAGAACAGCCTCAAAAATAGGAGATGGATACCTGAACTATTTAACTACTTGTTATAGATTGCGAGGACCCTCGGATGGTCAGATACCCAAGTTCTATAAATTATACCCTCTTGCTAAAGCTCTAGATTTCAGAAACATAATTTCACATCACGACTAGGGTAATTTAATATCTGCCATATGTAGTATATGGTAAAGGACTTTCACGTGCACAAAAATTACTTAGAGACAAAGAGTAAAGAAAAGGCATACAGCGTGAAATGGTAAGACTGCCTCCATGATAAGCTTGTTGTTTCGGCGTCGCATGCCGCCCTCAGCGATAGCAAGCGAACAAGTATTTAAACACAGCGAAAGTGCAGAAAAATTAACTAACTTTAAAGCCTCATATCTGACAAGAAGTAAAATCGGATAGTCTCCTTGAGTTGGAAAAACTTTGGCTTTTTGATGGAAGCTTGACTTGTTTCTCCTTAATTGAGAAAATGTTTCCCAGTTTCATCGACGTTACTGATAATGGTCAAGATTTCATCACTACATCCAAGGTCCACTACTTAGTAACATTTTTCGAAAGGGGGATCAGTAAAACTCAGCCATCTTCCTACCTAACTTGGTAAGTCCCTCCTCATCTAGCTCCAATGGGGATGGCAGATATGGGGCTTGAGGAGAAGGTGGATCATAAAATCAAAGATAACAGATTCAAGTGATACTTACGTGGCTTCATATTTAAAGTAGTTTGTTCCAAGATTTATCCTCTGAATTTCAGGGATGAGGTAGAACATCTCATTGTGGAATGCACTCTCTCTGTATAGGCGATAACACTTCCCTGGTCAATGCGCCCAGCTCTTCCAGCTCGTTGCTTAGCGAAGGCTTGAGAAATGGAGTGTATGACTAAGGAATCAAGACCCTGCTGGATTGTAAACATTTTTGTTTAGCAAACCCTGGATCATGTATAAAATATCCCATCAATGGTCAAAGAAGCTTCAGCTATATTTGTAGCCACAACCACCTTCCTCTTTCCAGGAGGGGCAGGGTCGAATATTCGGGATTGCATTTCACTGGGGAGGGCACTGTATAGTGGTAATATTATTAGCTCCGGAACATTCTTCCCTAGTCCTTTCATTCTTTCATAGAGACATTGACATGCATAATCAATCTCTTCTTGACCAGTTAGAAACAGAAGAATATCGCTTCAGGTTGAGTCAAATGGATCTGTAAACGGTAATGAGGGATGCATCAAGGTAGTCACTCTCTGGTTGCTTGGTGTAAGTATCCACTGGATACTGCTCCACCCAGTATTGTGAAGATGTTACAGTCAAGAAGTAACTGTGAAAACTTCTCAGCATCTAACGTGGCAGAGGTAACAATGGAGAGACGCAGATTCAGCCTTCTCTTCACGAGCTGCTTTAGCAACAATCCAAACAAGGACATCTGTGGGTGTCCTCTCATGTGCTTCATCAAGCATCACAACAGAGTACTGAGACAGATTCTCATCAATAAGAACCTCTCTCTTGGGAGCATACCATCTGTCATATACTTAATCACAGTGTCTATTTTTCTTACAGTCTTCAAAGCGGATGGCATACCCAGCTTCCTCCCACCTAGCGGCATCCAAATTCTTCCTTAACTCTCTTTGCAACAGGCGTTGCAGCAACCCCTCTGAGGTTGAGTGCAACCTATTTTGCCTCTTGTAGTGTGCCACCACTGCTAGATACTGTCATCTGTGTTGTCTTCCCAGAACCAGTCTCACCGATGACGACAAGAACCTGATTATCATGAACAGCCTGAATTAGCTCCTTTTTGAGCTTGAAGATAGGGAGGCTTTGCCTCTGGTCCTGAATTGAAAGTTTCGACCTCTTCCCAAAAGTCAAAGCTTTACCATATGGATCTTTTTTCCACTCTGGCATGTCATATGCAGACAGCCCAACACCCCTCAATTCCTGTGCTAAATGCCTCTCACCATCCTCTGGCATAGGATCTTCCCAAGGACGATTCAGATCCTTAGGAATAGAATCAAGCATTGTCCTCTGGCGCTGGTCTCGGACTTCTCTTCTTTCCTTACTAAGTGCAGACTGTAATGCTGCTGCTCGACTCAATGAACCCTCTGGATTTTTAAAAATCTTTAGAGGATATCAACTAATTATAGAGCTTTGTCCTGTAAAAGTCACAGCTCATCTTCGTTAGCTCTATCTCAAGTTCTTCGTCTCCGTCCTCTTCCAGGATTGAGTAATCCATCCTTCATCGTCAAAGGGGCAACTCCTTCAAACTCATAGCATCCAGCAGCAATCAGCTGCTTAGCTTCCCTCTCGGGTGAACTCAACCTTTTCAAGGTCTCATTATGATGCCTGAGCTCCTCCTCAGTGATCCTAATCCCCGAAAGCCCAATTCTTGTAACAGGTCCTCCACTATTTGCACCAGATGGGTTCACCCTTCTGTCCTCGTCGTCCGAGCTCCTCTTCAAGGGCAACAAATCCTTCCCGGTATGTTGATCTACATCCGTCATTGACAAACTGATCTTTTGTCCACTAAATGATCTCACCTTCAAACTTCCTGATCCTCTACACCACAGCCTTGGCCATGAGATCTCCCAGTGGCCATCTGTGATACATGAACCAACCCTCCTTTCCTCTGAAGTCATTAACTTGAGGAAACAAAACAGCAGTATCATAACCCTTGATACCTCCTTTATACACCTGATACAACTCCGGCTCACCTGAGTTTCCATTCCTCTTATCCTTCCTCCCAACTTCTCCATCGTCATCCCTCCTATCACGACCCCTATCCTTATTACCACCATTATACTCATCATCCCTATCTCTTCCGCCCCTCTCTCTATCTCTACCCTTATCCCTACCGCGATATTCATCTTCTTCTCTACCCTTTTCCCGACCCTTATCCCTACCGCGATATCCATCTTCTTCTTTATCCCGATCTCTACCCCTATCTCTACCATGATAACCATATCCTTGTCTATCCCTACAACGGTAATCATAGCCCCTATCCCTATATTTACCTTCCTCTTCTTGGTTTTAAGCTTAGCTTTGATCTCCCAATTCAATCTCTAACACTATCTTTATTGTAAACGTATTCAAAGCCGAAAACCCAGTATTCTCGATTTGGACTTTGGTGGCAAATAGCATGAATAATAGTCAACAGTCCTTACAAAATAATCCGAATTTCATCACCAATTTGCTTCAATTTCTCATCAAATGCGTCGACATTGTGACAATCTCTTCCTAATTCAGTAATAAATTCAGCTACAACTTTATCTCCAAACCCTAGATGGGTTTCCAGTTCAGAACATACCTTTGAAACAACGGATAGATACTCCAATTTCTCAAAACCTGAACCTCTTTTCTCTAAACCCATTATGTATTTTTTATTTGGAAACAATAAACAATAGATAGAGAATAAGAGAAAAGGAGGATAATAAATTGTATTGATTGTATAATGAAGCTTTGCTGTTATAGCGTGGCATCTGATAATAGGTAATAAGCTTTGGTAAATAATTAGCACAGTTGATTGTTCGTCAATTGTTACATTTGTTAGTAAATAAGGCGAGGTTAGTTGAGAACTACAATTTGTCCTAGAGCATATTTCGGCGGGGAGTATTTTGCATTTGACGATATTTTCGCCATGTTTACGACCGTGACATATTTTTTCTGCTTAGTTACGTCCCGAGAGCAATATTTTGACTTGGATTTCGATCCCCAGCAAGTATTTTAAGCCGTTCCATGCAATATTTTGACCCGTTCGCTGGGCAATATTTTTGCGGTTGTGTGGGCCAATATTTTCGGCCCGTTTCGGTCAGGCCGTATATGCGGCCGTTTACGACCCAGAAACCAATATTTTCGGCCGTTTCGACCCCCGCATATTTTTAGCTTGTTTCGACCGGGAACCATATTTTTTTGGTAGGGGTCAGCAGGCAGAACACTGTAGTTGGGGGTCGAAATGGAGCCAGCATGTTCTTTGGTTGAAGCGGACATGTGGTCTCGAGGCAGTGCAAAAATATGATTAGAGGTTACAACGGCCGGCATGTGGTCAGTCCTTGAGCCGGCATCGAGGTCAGCCCATATGATCTGTCGGAAAGGGTTGAAAATATATTCCACCCCGAATGAAAGCGGCCAAAATATATATTTTCACAAAAGTTGCTCATCCTTAGATGGAGAGTATGTTTTTAGATTTCTTTTAAGGAATTCATTTTAGGTATTTTTAGATAAAATTAGTCATCCCGTATTAATTTGAATAATTTTAAGCCATTTCAACATAAAAGTGGTCGAGTTGGGGTGTATGATTTCAGGCCCAATTATTAGGGAGAGGAGATTGGTCGGTTTTAATGATTTGAGATTTTGTTAGCGGTCTGGGCCCAGGCTTTGTTTAAATGCTTATGTTTTATGGTTATTTCTTGGGCTATTATATTGTCAAACCATGCTTTCTTATTAGAAATATCCGAACTTAGAAAGTAATTATTCTATTTGTTAATTTAATATTTTCCACTTCTTTTTTAATTGTGTTTTAATGACTAGCGTATAGATTATCACAAAAAAAAAATTAATCGAAAAGTATATTGAAAATATAGAATGAAAATTAATTTAAACTATATAATTGGTTGGTTGATAATTAATTAGAACAAATAGTAAAAAAAAATGTATATTGAAAATGTAAAATTATTAGGGAGAGGGGTTGTCTGTTTTTTAATGATTTGAGATTTTGTTCTTGATTTACAGACCGTTTTGTTTACGAAGAATTAGGTTGGATTTAAGTAAAATATAATCTAGGGAGGATCTATGTTATCTTTCCCGTCACGTGTCGAGATTATGCGGCAGCGTGGCTAACTCATGTGTTGCGTCGACAACCGAGTTCGAGCATTACCTTTGAAACAATAGAGTAAATATTCCAATTTCTTGAACACGAATCTTTTCTTAAACCCATTATTTCTTATTTGGAAATTCGTAGGTTTAGATATCATATTTTTAACAAAATCGATGAGGGAAATATGTTCAATCAAATGACTTAAACAAAATAAGAAAAGAATTTTCTCAAGGGAAAGTGAAGATTTAATTTTTTCTCTAAAATTCTAATTTTGAATATATACGAATCATAACTTAAAAACTTTTTTCCCTAATTTGTTTCTCAAATTAAAAACTGACGTTAGTGTTTATAATCTGTGAGTAGTTTGGGCAAGAGTTTGATGTTTGGGCAAAAGAAATCCCCCAATGGCGCTTCCCAGCAGATCTAGTCATGTTATCCTTTACCATCTTTAGCAGTGTATGTTTAGTTAGATTAAAAATTACACAAATTACATTAATATCATTATGATTTGTTTTATGAGCATGTATTAACATACAAACAATTATGGTTGTTTTAACAATTCTAGAAAAGTAATGATCTTAAGCATGGTGAAAAGCTTGTGGGATTGTTAGATGATATAGAACAAAGGATTGTTGTATTATGTAGTTTGAGATCCTGGAGTGTATCTTTTGTTTTGGATCTTGTTTTACTAATGCATTAGAATAAATGAAATTTTCATTTCATTCATTTTATCTTGAAAAGAGTTTATTGACAATTCTTGTGATATCTACATTATAGATATAGTGCGCGTATTCTGATAACATTAACATGCATAATATATGCAGCAGAAACTCACTTTGGAGATTAGTAAGAGCGGCCTTATATCTGTGATAACGGGGTTCACATTCCCAATTGACTGAGGTGAACTACAAACAATATCTACAACTTCACAATAAATAAGAAGCGTAGTTAGTGTAATGAGCTATTTTGATTTATTCCATTATATCCAAGACTCAAGAGACGGAACACAAAATATTTGATTCCATAGGACATGGAATATGGAGCACATAATATTCCAAGTCCAAAAAGACAACTTTTTTATAAACATGTCATAAATTGCAATCTTAGATTATAATAATTGTGCCCCTTTATGCGCTCTATTGAGAGTGTATTAACAATAAACTTCGACTAGCATTTCTTCATATGACATTTCATTAATTAAATATCGTGTAACTAAGAAAGCTTTGAATGATCGGCTCAACATAAACATGCATGAAGCTTGCCTTCAAATCGATCACAAATGTATGATACATGATCTCTCCCACTTCTAATGTTCGTAACTAATAAATGGATTCGTGGAATTATCCATCGGTGATAATATATGCTTTTTATCTAGCAGCTGACATTGATGATACGTGCTTCGGCCTTTTTCTTCTTCTGAACAATGAGCTATGCTAGTTATTATAAACACAATTCTAAACTAACATCATTTTATTTCTTTGTATAGAGTGTTAACTATCAGGTCCTCGGGAATTGACTAGTACTGATGATTTTAATATTTGAGTACGTCTAATAATGGTTAAGAACTCACTGTTTATAGGCGCATGCGTCATCGGATCATCAAAGCTTGACCACCAGTATTCTTGATCACCAAATAATACTTGGCCAACAACTTTTCTTGGTATTCTTGATGAACAAGTATTCTTGGTATTGTTTTTCACCAAGTTCAAAAACAACCAAAATATGAGCTTAATTCAAACGATGTCACTTGAGGCTTATATTTTAGATCTCTAAAATGGCACCACATTGAGTATTTCACTACGCGGCGCTAACCCCGTCATCCTCGAATATTTGAAGGGCTGAGCGGATCTGGCGAATGACTCACATAACCTCGCTGGATTCATAACTATTTGGCCGGCGATTCCAAAATAATTAAGGCTTTTAATTCGTCGCCGACGACAAATCCGACGGTTGCCCGATTGATTAATAATGTTGTTCATATTATGCAGTTCTTGTTCCACTGAAGTACGCTTCAACCAAATGCTAAATTAAAGAGATTTTCATAGAATCTTTATTATTGTGAGTAGTGGGTTTCTAAATACGGATCAACGACAACTTAGAAAGTAGCGTTGCTGGCCAGTGCTAACTTTCGCGCATTATGAGGATGCGTTATCGGTGGCTTCCCAACCCGAGATCGCCCACAGAACTTTACGTACAGCTTGTTCCACTTCTAATACTCATCTCTTTGACTGCCGGATAGTGGTTCAGCAGGTCGCCGTATCTGAATGTGTTCAGTTTGTATGCGCCATAATGAAGAATTAGTTCCGTCGAACAACACCCATTACCTTGTAGTATCATGAGTTCATACGTCTCGCCCCATAATCCCTCCCAATTTATTATTTATTGCTCGCGGCTGGCTTTCAGTACTAATTGTTAGGAATCCTACACCGTTACTAGATTAATTCATGATACCTCGAAATTAATATAATAACGGTTAGCCCGATATGATAAATAAAAGAAAGCTATAAATGACACAAAGATTTACTAGTTTCATCCCACGATATGAGAGCTAATCCAGCTACTTCGTCCACTATGCTTCATGAAGATTGATTACGTGACTCGGCAACTTACATTCTCGATCTGCAATTCAGATGTTTTCTTATTGATTGAGAAAACTATAATTATTCTGAGCTATAATCTCTCTAAGACTATTTTCTATGATTCTAACATTTGGGTATGTCTAATAATCATCCAAGAGACTCCCTATTGTATGCTACGTACTTGATTATCAAGTGTCGTCGAGCTTAGCCAAGCTAGTATTCTTGGTCGCTTAAAATAATCTCGATATTCTTGAGTCAGCAAGTTTTTAGCATTATTCTTGATCAATAGTATTCTTGATAATATTACCACCAAGTTAAAAATAACCGAAAATATAGGCTTGAATTCCAACGGAGGGTGAGTGGGTGATTTTGGGGATGAAGTGGGTGGGGAAGGAAAGTGGAGGGGAGTTGAGGGAAGGGGTGGGTGAGTCAGGTGAGGTAGTGGTTCGGATTGTTTGATAGTGGTGGTGGTATGGTGAGGAAAAAGATGATGAGATTGAAAATGGTGTTAGGTTTTTAGAAATATTTTAGTCTTTTTCGCTTGAGGGAGGTCTTTATTGTGAGGTATGTGAAAAGAAAGATCTTTAGAAGTTAAAATGTGATTGAAAAGTCTTCCAGTTAGCAAAATATACATTATTATCGATAATAGTTGAATTCTGGCGTACTTGGATATCTTAACTTCTACACCGATAAAATCTTATAAGTAGGCGGTTTATATTAAGGTAAATTCGGTTGATATCGCCATCAGGTCCACTTGTTTACATTCTTGTTTTTGATCGATATGGTACATGATAATAATGAAAATAATTAAGAATTTTTTTTTTAATATCTTAAATTGAATCTAAACATAATAATTATATTCTAACTTGAATATTTTCATTTATCATTTATGTTGTATAAAAACAATATCATTTTAAGTACATCACAAAATAATCAAGGTAACACAATTTTATTACACTTTTCATTAACTATTAAAAGTATTTGCGAGTTTCTAGTAGATATTGAAAGTTGAATTTAAATGTGTTATAGGAACTACTTTGATGAATTTTATTGTTTAATTAAACACGTAAAAATAGTAGAGATATACTTTGATTGGTGAAGCTCGTGTGCACAAAGTTGGTCGATATTACACATCTGATTAAACTCTTCTATGCTTAACATAAAGTCATGATAATGAGGCAATTTAAAAATTATAGTAATGTAGAAAAGGAATAGTATTATTAAAGGAAATTTCAAATAATAATAGTACCATGGGATAATTTGAAAATAAATAACTCTAAACTATAGGGAAAAAATTAAAAATATTGACATATGAATACACGATGAATCCACGATGCAGATCTCGAACTATGGAATCGTACCTTACATTTAAATAAATTCATTATTTAGAAGAAAAGTCGTTGAAATATGTCGGTTCTCCAATCCAACTAATAAAGTCTTGGCGTGCAAAAGTATTCTTGCTACACTATTGGTTATGGGGAGCCTTCCCGTTAATTTTATCATGGATAATGTATGTAATTAAATGTTTTTCTTAATTATAGTACGATGTTTATCCGTATATCGAGAATAAGAGCAGTGGATCATAACTCCTGGCGCCATATTTAGCAATGATGGCCGGTATTTTTATACGGATCATGTATTGCTTTCTAATAATTACGCGTAACTACATATTTATGGGAGCAATTAATTAGATGTCGGCTCATTATTGAGATAGCTATGGTGGTATTGTTTGTAATGGCCCGCCCAGGTCGGCCTGAGGTTAAAATCGTCGAGTCTTGGGCACGAGTCACCCAATCGATGGATGACTCGATTTAAGAAAAAACACTTTGTCCTTAAATAAACCAACAAAATAAATACATACGAGAAAACGGTTTAAAATAATCCATGTTAGTATTTCTAACCACTTAGCAACCATATATACAACAATTGTCAAAGTACAAACGTCAAACAATATACAATGCGAAATCCCAAAATAACAATAATGCTTAGACATGAAGCTACAACCAAAAGCAGCGAGAGCGCGAGGGTGTCTACGGCACTTCCGTCTACTTCCTACTTCAACTCAACCCGATCCACGAATGAATGAAAGCGGCGATGCACCGCTGCAATGTTTGACACAAATAAAAAATGCACTTGTAGCGAATAGGGTGTAAAACTGAAAGGCTCCCGATGAGTCTTACCGAGTGAAATTAATAGCGCCCGCTCGTACCGTAACATAATAATTGTTGATGGTAAAAGCGAGAAACATAGGTAGATTTTTTCTCAAAATGCGACACGATCTAAGGCCGTTATAAATTGACAATATCATTAGCGAGTTCATAATCATGCGTCATAAAGTATACTAATATAGAGCATTCTGATTATCATAAATTTTGGGTCCATTGACTAAACATGCACGGTCTACTAAAGAACAGCCATGATCATGCATCTCGAAGAAGGTAGCCTTGATACCCAACTAAAACATGACTCTGCCAACCAGCTGGTATTTTCGATCCCGCGCTTCAAACAACTCGATCGACTCGACAATATCGACAAACTGACTCGATCGAGAGTCAACATGATCCGGATTTCTACAACTAAAGTGGCACAGTAAATCAGCCTCGACTGCGGGGAGAATCTTATGCCCGTCGGCGTAAGCCCCTAAACATGTGGCTAAATACGAAGTCTGGTGGCTACGTCAGCTCGTCTGGAAGTCTGAGGCTCTTACCAGGGAATACAACTCGATCTAAATCGACTTCGTATCTGACTCATCTCGCCAACTTGACAAAAAAAATACCATAAACAACATCGAAATGAAGCCAAAAATAGCCGCGGAAAACAACATCCCCAGCTTCGACTCAGAAACTTGCTTTCAAAGCATACAACAAAGAACCCACGTCGCAGCCCAGGCAATTCGCATTATTTATCTGATTGACCTGAGAGTATAGATATACACATATTCGCAATTAAGTAAGTTAATCTACACCCGTGAGATAAATACTCACCTTGGCTAGCAATATAATACGTCTCGCCTATTTAGTCGAGTAATATAACTTATTTGTAGCAAAATACCCGAACAATTGCGATTACTCTTCTTACCGTTTAACTCAAATTTTTAGTTCAACTTTCCAACGTTTTGACGATTTTGTCACAATTTGTTAACTTTGGGTAATAGATTACTAATTATGTAATCGACTGATTAAGCGGTAATTCAACCACCCAGGCAAACCCATGGCAGGCCAATGGCTCCTCCCAAAACCCGACAACTTTAAACCAATTTTTTTATCAGCACAAAATTATTTTCCTCGACTAATTTACCATTTTAACAACCTTTATTGAAACCCCAAAATGCACTACCGATTTATATATACTAATTTTGACATAATCCACTCGATAACATAAAAATCAAACTTTAACTACCCCGAAAACTCTAAATTAACTCTAAAATAACTTTATTAGAAGTCCCATGCTTATACTTTGTAATTTAAGAGTGATTTGATAATAATCATTAAGTATTAAAGTCAATGCCATGCTTCTAAAAGCTGAAATACTCAAAAAGTTTCCAACTTTCTTGCCTTGTTTTGTAAAGGATGATGTGGAGAAGCTCTTCAACTAATTTATAGAGCTCGAACAACGATTGAAGAGAGGATGGGTTTGGGTAGATTAATGGTTTTAACCCAAAACTTTCAAAAATTCTACTTTTACCCTCGAGCTTTTCGATTATTTAATCGGTAGGAAGTAGAACGGCAATTTATCCTGATTACCCAATTCCATCGTTCCTTTCGGCGATCAGGCTCTGATTAAGAAATCCATGATAATGTTCTCCGTCCATTGAGGGAATCGGAAGTGGTGCGTGAGCACACGAGTGTACATCTTTCAATCTTGCTTTCTTGACAAATCAAACACCTCGCCTTGAGCTTCTGCCGATCTGCCCGTCAGACCCGATAAACTGGTAACCTGAGTCCGATACATGCCCCGTCTTTTACCGGATGCGTGCTATAAGGGCGTTATAGGCCTTATCAAGAATCCCTTCAGCTCGAATACGACCACGAACGACCTACCGTTCGTCCTCAGCGCCCCATTTATCGTGACCCGCAGAATATGATCTACGCTCTTCGCCTCCTTAATGATGATACGTAATTTCGTCTTTTTCTTGAGCAAGATTCGAATAAAGTCTGGTCGAACTTTCATGAATATGACTCGCCTTTTCTGACCTCGAGATCGACTCGAGCTGCTTGATACCTTATCTTTGGTTCTTTAGCCTTCGCCTTCTCTTCAGAATGCAGTCTGACATTCGTCTTCCCGGAGTAATACTTTCAGTAGTCACGTCGTAGTCGTCGCTGCATCCATGCTCACTTTGTCTGAGTCAGTGCCACTGCGTGGGAATCACTGAAACTTTATGATCGGTGTCAGTAACGTACAATTAATGCACCGCGAGCTTAGCGCCAAAGCGGATGCCAACTGAATCGGAATTAAAGTTAATTCCTACCGTGGTTCTTGGCATTAGAGAGCATAGCGATCCTTTCACCGTTACTGCGTGACCACAGCATTGACCTGCGGTGTGCGGCATCGTTGTATGTCGCTTAACCACCAGAGACACGTATGATGAGTAAAGCCGGTGCGGTAATTAAACAGCCTTGACTCTCTGGCTCGTGGAACAGCCTTGACTCTACGAAGCGGCTCATGATCACACCGTCCCGAATAAAGGAAACATAACTTCTGCTCGGCTTGGTCATCGAATTCGGCAATTAAGTAATTCGCGATCAGCGAGAAGTCACGATAAACCTCTGTAATAACCGGCCAGGCAGAAACTCCTCCCTTACGTCGGCTGGCTGGTGGAGTCGGCTCCCGATTGTTCCTGACCTCCGCGCCGGGGATCCACGAAATACCTTCGCTAATGGCCCGAAGAGGCGTACCTTTGCGACCCGGAATTCACACGTGGTGAACTTGGCGTACCGGTGCCGTCACCGATACCTCGGCGCACACCGCGTAGGTGTCTGGAGTACTCCTGCTTTGCCGCTCGGTAGATGAGGAATGTCATCGGTAAATGCAATCACAACTTATCTAAGAACTCGAAACACTCGATTAAATCAAATCAATTAATGTTGTTGGCGGTGCGTTAGTCGGCCCAAATTGCGTCGTCACATAAGCTTCGTAGTGCCCATTGCACGATCTCGAATCAATCTTCAAAACACCTTAGCATCCACTATTTAATTAGATGATCATACATCTCGGCAATGGTTACTTGGTTCTTGATAGTCACCTTATTCAACTATTTGTAGTCTATACACAACCTCGATATACAAATGCTTATGTACCTGAAAGGCGGGTGCTTTTTATGGGGGAAGCCTTTCGATTACGATGGAGCCACATCAAGCAGGTTCTGCGGTAGGTCTTGACTCTCTCGGCTTCTGTTTGAACCGTTCTATATGGAGCAATAGAAATTGGCGGGGTACACAGGCCACCTGTCGAAAACTCAGCTTCCCTGTTGGGTAACCACAGTAGATCCTCGGGAAAACGATGGCATACTCACGGACCTTTGCGTTATCCTCGTCATTTCTCTTCTCTCCAGGCTCGACCACAGTAGCAAAACCCGGCCTAGCCTTTTCTTAAATCCAACTTCACGGCACCGAGTGCAGAAATGAAATTGAAGGTAAGATCTTTACAACTCCAGCGAAGCAGAATATCGAGATTCTCTACTTGGGCCTCATGAAGATGATCTCCTTCTTTGTGGCGGTCAATGTTAAGCGTGGTGTCTCCCCGACGATCCATTACGAAAATAAGATCAAAAGTCTGCTTTCAAGCGGAGTAGGTCCACTTAACTAATAGCTGATAAATTCGCGCTCGAAGGACTGTCGCTGGCTATATGGGCGTATCCCAACCTCAGCAGAACCTCCCTACTTGTTGTCGTGATAATAAGCAGACAGTAAAGACTCCCGACATAAAGGTAAACAGAAATCCATGAAACTACGGGAAAATAATTGAATGAGTAGCTCGAGTCTGCACAGCACCGAAAATCACGTAATAACGAGGTACTGTCGCGCGACTCAGGAAGCGTCTGTGAATGTTGCATAAATGGCCTCTTGCCCGGCGCCTCCCAGGCACTCACTGCTGTGGCTCACTGAGATGCTCCAGCTCGCGATACGACCTCCAGAGGTCTCAAGCGTCACTTACCCCTACAATATCATTCTACGGGGTTGAGGAAGCCTCATGAAGATGTCAGTCGTTGACAACGGAGGCAGATCCTCTCTACTCGGCGATCCTGTATGCGCGGCGATGCGATCCACAGCGGAAACATCTACTTGATTTTCGAGGAAACTCGGTGATGCTTCCAATATCCAACATTGGGCGTACGGTGTAGAAGGAGCGTAGAATAACTCCGGCAGACAAAGGTGCACTAAAACGACTCTGACCTGGACGAGTCTGCTGGACTATCCTCCTGTTGAAATCAATGAAAATTGATTCCCTTTTATTATGCCGTTGCGACAATTGTGTATCAATTCATTTACCAGGTTGGTTAAATGTGATTACTGGAACTTAGTGTTCACCTTAGTAATTGTATATTACTAGTGTGGGTTCTCATGATAATTTAAGGGGTTATGAGCGATTGCTAGATCTTACTCATTAATCGTTATAATAATAGTAATTGGTCGATTATTATTATTATTATACAACTTACTATTATCTGAGCCTAGAAGGTCACACACATACAGTGATATTCGAATTATATTTCATGCATGAAATTAAACGAGACTTGTAAATTGAGAGATGTATCTCTCAACATATATATATATATATATATATATATATATATATATATATATATATTTGTCAAATATATATTGATGAACATCAATTGGTTAAACTTGCAAGTTTAATCAATTAAGCAATTGAAATTGATGAATAACTTGATAAGTTATTCGATAGTGACTCGTTAGTATTTTAATTGACTTGTTAAGTTAATTACATGGATCCAACTCACCTAGTGACTCATTATTTGATTAGAAGCCATAACGGTCTAATTAAGTTAACGAGTTAAACTGATTTCTTAACGAGTTGCTTAACGTGTGGTGAAACATGGTATTTAAAAGAAAGAGACAAGGTTTTTTCATTTCATGAAAAACTCTTGCCTCCCTCCTCTCAAAAGCCGCCCCCTCCTAGAATTTGGAAGAGATTTTCTCTTCCATTTGTTCACTCACAACTCTATGGTTTCATTTCTCAGTTCGATTCCCTCCTGATGTATAGCAATACGTAACTTCA
>JADFUC010002399.1:0-113967 GCA_019722365.1 Lithospermum erythrorhizon | reverse complement strand
AGTTACGTATTGCTATGTTTCAAAGACTATTAAAATGGCGAATTCAACCATCTCGACTCAAATCCCATAATCGATCAACACCTCAACCAAAATATTCAACACTATCAACCACCCCCAATCCAAATTCGGCCCTCGCTTACTCAAATCTAATAAAACTAATTTCAACATATCAATCCATACATCAGTACGATCCTTCCAATACCACAATCTAAGTTTAAGTGATAATTCTATACCAATTTAAATCCCAAAACTCAAAGTCAACCCAAATCGCTCGAAAGTCAACTCAACCATAACAACACTTTCTATCCCAAATATCGATCATTATCAACTCTTAGATTATAATCTAAGCTTCCGTAATAATTACATTCAATAATATCTCATAAAATCGAAGTCAACCCATAATTCCAAAAAGCCTTCCTAAAACGTCCAAATCTACATCAAACACGAGCATTTCAACTCAAGAATAAGTAATTTAGAACTCAAGAATCGATTGGAGCAATAAAAATCAAATTAAAAGTCAACTAAAAGTCAACTCGGGCGATCTCCCAAAATATTCAACAAGATCGAAACTTTTACCTCAAACCATCTGGGACGGCGGGTTCTCCTCCAAAAAAATTTGAGCCCAAAGCTCACGGAGAGAAAATCACAAAGAATCAAATTTTTTTGAAAGAATCGCGCGCTTCCTCCGGAGAAGAAAAAGTAATGGATTTGTTTTGCTCGGGGCCATGTTGGGCTTGAGTATACGGGTCGCCCACAAATTCAAATCCTATGACAATCAATGCTTTATTCGACCGATATTTCTATTTTAACTTATCTCGACAATCAACTTCCAAACATTAACATTTATATACTCAAATTATATTACCACCCAAATAATATCATTTCCATTCGATTAAAAAAACATTAAAATTCTAAAACGCCGAATATACTACCAACTCCATCGATTCAATAGATTAATTATTCAACTCGAAAATTTTTCTCCTCGAAATACTCCAATCGGAAGAACCAAGATAATTATTTATGTAATATTAGTACGAATCTAGTTATTACAAAAGCTATCATCAATTCTATCACTGCCTCTATAACAAAAAAAGACTCCCATGACATGATATACAATTTAATAAAATCTATCTTCTCCTTCTTTCTATTTTACTTATAGCTATATTTATAACACGTTATCAAGACGATTTATCAGTTCTTTATTTCAACTTTCATTGTTTATTTATTCTAAGAGTAAACTTTTAATGCTCAATATAAAATCATATGTAAATCATCGTGAGAAAATTATTAACCATTGGTGGATGCATGCGAATGGTCCAATCTCAGTGTAAGCAAAGGCTGTTGCCGTTTGGTTTTCATTTTCTTCAGAATCTTATTGTTTGCATGCTTATGAATTTGTGGTGCCTACTATCGACCTGTCAATGCTGAATATAATAGTGGAAGAACAATTGAATGTCTTGAAGAATTTAATTATAACAAACTGGAACATTTGATATGTAAATATCAAAATATTCGTTTAATGTTTACCTTTTGCATTGATTTATTTTGGTATCGCAGCATAGTGTTGATCATACTTTGAGCATTAATTTGATTATACGAGTATTTTGATCGATGATATTTAAAAAATGATTGCCTTTAAGTTTTATTAATAGTTTTATTAAAATTATTACTTATCATTAAAAATTAGATAAAAATGATAGTTGAAAAATAAGAGTTTAAGTTTCATTAGTATTCGAGACCTTAAATTATGATGATTACTCGATAAGATTGTTTTGATGGATTATCTTTAATAATTATCTCTTTAAAGAA
Organism: Lithospermum erythrorhizon; assembly: GCA_019722365.1. Taxonomy (NCBI): domain Eukaryota; kingdom Viridiplantae; phylum Streptophyta; class Magnoliopsida; order Boraginales; family Boraginaceae; genus Lithospermum; species Lithospermum erythrorhizon. The sequence continues at coordinate 112,158 of JADFUC010002399.1, read as the reverse complement.
TAAATTATTTTATCTTGTTTTTAACACAATTCATTAATAAATATGACAATATACTGGCCGGTTGATCCGATTATTTTCTACCTATATTTATTTATCGCCGATTCATTATCGACTCACCGTTTAATTCACACTGCTCTAGTTCATATTTATCTACCATCTAATTCACCGAATTACCATCTATCACATATTTATAGTCCATTTTTATCCCTCACGATGCACGAATCACTATCTGGCTCATTAAACGATACACTGCCAAAGTCATGTATTTCTTGAAATCCGTAAGACTAGTTCAAAAATACTTATGGATAATATCGAGCAGTGATCTAAAGTCTGACATGAAAGTGCCACATCCGCGAACGCCTTATATCAGCCCGTCCGACTATATTTTGACTAACGAACACTGGCCATGGCCGGGGCGAGCCACACCGTGGATACCACCCCTTTGATTCACCGATCGATTTACTGTTTGCCCCATAAAGAAGCCGGGGGCCACATCCGTAGATGCTCCTTTGGGTTTTGCCAACGATTATTATTTCACCATCGTTCTCGCAAGTACGCTTAAGCGCAAAGCATTAATGATTCCTTGTGCCATTCGTTTACTATCGAAAACTACGTATGAAGACAAGGACACTCAGCTTTTAAGACAAATGCAAATTATAGATATATATATTCGTGGTCTCGAGAAGCTCAAGAAGTCGACATATGCCAAATATTTGATAATCATCGATCGAAGACTGTCTGTAAGATCATGGCTTAATCGACAAATCCATCTAAATTAAGGGTTTTTGGTTCCTAAGAATTTCTATCATCAGCTCTCATTATTTTGAAAAATAATATGAAATCGCATTTAGTTCATTTTATGACTCAAGACTACATATAATCAAATAACACGCATCTGCCATTAAATCGAGCTTTATGAATTTGATTACTACCTGATTTCTTCAAGATAACAATGTGTCGTAATCAAATCACAATACGACACGTAGTTGTAAACAATTGAACGCCTCCGTAAGAGCTTCCATACAGTCCCTAAATGAACAAATTTATAAGTGAAAGATGTAACAGATGCTCCTCTCAATAACGTATTTAATTGAATCATCAGATATCATATTATCTTCGGGGAGCACGGATAATTTACTTCACACAAATATTTTGTTACACGCTGCATAAAAGTTTCGCTAGGTCAAGCTGCATTTTCATACCCATGATTTCATAAGAACAATAAAGGATAATCATTACATCCTTGAACGGTGACTATCGACATATAACCATTATATATCTATATATCCGTAAGAGTTAATATTTGTCAAAAGCCAAGAGTTTCAATTGACGGTTCCGCATCAGCTAAAATATTATTACTCAAGTAACACATATGTATTATTAAATACAGCTTTCTATCAAACAAGCAGCTCGATTATTACATGACCAAGTTGTAATTATCCCGACGAGTTACGATGCGAAATAATGATTGAATTTGATTGCACTCATTAAAAGAGTCAAATAAATTATTAAGTTTAAAGACTTTACGTGAGATTCATGTCAAACTCTCAGGACAAATAAGCGTGTCAATTACATGCACACGCCTAATCGATCATCGAAATATTATTACGTAGTGTCACTTGTTCCCGCATCAAGCCAAATTATCATAGAATCCCCTAATATAATTGGTTTGGTCGAAACCAAATATTATCTCTTCAATTATACGTATCGTATATTACCAAGAGTATCCACAAATGTTGATTTTTGAATACCTATTATACCCAAAGGTATATACATCCATACCCGAAGATATGTAATTGAAGCAATAGAAACATCTATAGAATCAAGTAAGTTTCTATTTAATGACGTATCAATGTTTTCAACATCAAGTAATATACAACCTAAAAATAGAATATTCAAATGAAATATCCCTACGCCACTCCATCCTCAAGATGAATAAATATAACCTGTTCGAGAGAAGTATAATACGAATAGCTTCAAGTGGATAATATTAACCAAGTTCACCAACAACAACATTCCGACCAAAGATAGTAATAAATTATATACTGGGGCCAGGAACACTCAAATAGAGCGGCACCTCAAGAACCATCAGAGGTTAAATAGTTCCACCATCCAAATTCTAAAAGAACAATATTTAAAGACGGTCTATATGATTACCTGCAAGAAATAGATGAATAATATATCTCATGAATATGTTAAAGATATAATAAATGTCCGGAAGACATCTATATACGTAAATTCACGAACGCAATGCATCTCAATTATCATTTAATACGTGGAACTACATGGAAAGATTGTCGACAATGAATATCGAGCATAACGAAGAGCTCTATATGTATTTAAAAGAACATGTGATCATAAGTCTATCTCCTTGAGCGAGTAGAACATGTTTATGAATCTAATTTAAAGAGAGAAAAGACGCTAATCAAGAGTAAAGTGAAACAAACTTATGACGTAAGCTGAAATTGACTAAGTCTAACGAAGACGATACTAACAAGAAGAAGTATCGATATTTAAGTAGAATAAATGACATCCGATTTGTCTTATACCCAAGAACTAAATGAAGTTATAAGGCGATGCATACACCTTCGGGATGTAGGTATCAAAATGCTCAGCAACAAAATATAACCTTTCGAGCATGCTGCATTGATTTATGCCATAACATGCTGTTAAACGAAAGTATACACATACGTATAAAGATTTCATGATGCTAAGAAGACATATAAGGATTTATGACTGCCAAGACACAAATTTATATTTCTAAACTTAACTCACTGAAAGTTAGTATTTAAATATTGAATATATTTAAAGTATCCGTAAGATGGATTACACTAACTCCGCATTATTAGATATTCATTCAGATTTTATATATTGCATGAATATACAAGTCTATCGACAGTTGTCATACATGTTTAACTTTGTCTATATTATGTCTTATATGATTATATGATTTATTTATTTGCTTATTACGCGACACAGAAATATTTGGAATTTATCAATTGTACGTTGGTTTTGATATTTCATATTAATGATCGAAAGTTATTTATCATGCTGACACCGAATAGTCAGCGATACTACCGAAGATCCACTATAACTTATGTACTCTAAGAAGTCTCCGAATGACTAAATTATCATGAATATAAAGCCAAGGCAAGAAAACTCTAAGAGAAGTTCTCAATCGCTGTAACAATAAGTCTACAAATGGATTTGGAAAGTTAAATAATTAGAATGGTACGACTTACAGTCACTAACTAACATATACGAAACATTTATCTCAAGCAAACGATTCATAGACATATCTAGTATCTCGTTTGAAAGATACGACTGTCCTCAAGTACCAATTCTAATGTATCAAGTATTAACCGATTCATGATTACATAATCACGTTAATATCGACAAACGCCAGCTGCTATTTGGATTTCTACTTGAATATCTAAACCGACATCTCATCGTAAGAGCATGACATGTAATGATGACTACTGCGGGAGATACGACATGCATCAGACTTTTTTCCCTTCACTAAGTTTTTTCCTAATCGGGTTTTCGCAAGGTTTTTAATGACAATTACTGCTATTATCTAAAGAGAAATATATTCTTATTTTACTAGGTTTTTATCCCACGGAGTTTCCTAGCGACTATTTAACAAAAAAGACAAGAGTTTTAACGATCTTACACAAGATTGCATTTACACGTAAAGACGGGAGAAAAGTTTATGAAAATGACCATTTATGCTACACTTAAATATTATCGAACTCCCCGAAGAGCTTTCAAGAGTTGTAAACTCTTTAAAGAAGCGAATTCGAGACGAAAAGATCTCTGACAAACAAAATTTTTCTGACCCACAATGATCACTAAAGAGCCGAATATTTGTATGTCAAGAAACTTATGTGAAAAGGTCTTAAACAATTTCTATGGATAAGTCACACCCATCGAGCACCCCGACGGTCATGGTATCACTGGGATGCGAACAAAGCTAATCTATTCAGCCTAAAGGTACAAGAACTACTGGGTCCTCAAAGACCTTATTTAACCTGCCATTGAGCACTAACGATTCTCGCTACCACAAGATAGTATTATTGTCATTTGTCGTTAATCTATTGCCAGCATATGCTTCCGCACCAACTCCTCGTAAGCATCAAACGAGTTAAAAAATTCTTCGCTACCTGTGGTACAATGGATACGATCGTTTCTACTCAAATACCTTCAAATCGGGAGCTAATCTGATATGCCGACGCGATATCTATCCCATCCCCATAACGGAATTACCGGGCTGCACGGAGCATTTATTCACTAAATAAGGAAATCCGCTTATTTCATGGCGATCTATTTAAACAAACTATTTCAAATACATCATCGAACCATGCCGAATATTGCAATACACGGCAAGTCGCACGCGTTGCTAAGAACCGTAATTCATCATATCCAAAATACGCGCTGATTATTATTCAAAAAGTTGGTCCCGACGAATTCTCGCATTTAAGCACTCCCACGGTATTACGCTAAAATGAATTCATATATCAAAGCGAGATACAGAACGAAGCATATTTCACAAAAAACTCTTCTTCACCCACGATCTTCAAAAGAACGCGAACCGACAGTTCAACCACCCGATCTGGTGGATAATCCTACAGATATATTCACTAAATCACTCCCTACCTCAACATCTCGAAAGCTTATCCAAAAGACGCGACCACGACCAAGCGGACGCCGAATACGCGTCACGGCGGGAGTTAATACGCCGCTGTATTCTTTTCCTTAATCGGCGCTTTGTCCCAAACGCGCTTTCCTAATAGCGCTTTAATGCAGAACATTATAAAGCCAGACGCTGGTATCACGACTTTTCCTTCACTGTGCTTATCCCGTATGATTTTTCCAAGTAAGGTTTTAATTAAGATGCTTCTTATGACAACATCCAGAGCCAAGTATTAATAATTATCTAATTACTTGACAAGCCAATCACTTGGGCCTAGACATGCGAAGCAGCTTACTGTCAATCTCTATCACTAAGTGGGTTCTATAAATGTAATAACTTTACTATTACACGGTCAAATCTCTTCCTCTCATTCTATCTACTTGGGCTTATAGTTTATATTTATAACAAAATTAATATTAAAATTCAATTTATGACAAATATTAATGAAGTAACGTTCCGCTATGGAAAAGGAGAGGAGCATCTTCATTGGTTATATAAACCCACATATACCAACTTCAATTTACTCTTTATCATGTACAAGTACCACAATTTAAAAGAATGGCTATAGATTGGTTCTTCTAAAGCCAAAAATGAAGGAGGCATTTTTCTCGTTTATTACTATTCTAGTGATATGTCTTCTTCCTTTTATCATGGAAAACTTTCTTCCCTTCACCCGACTCCTTGCTTCTTCAATGCTTGTTGCTCTTCTACCTCTTTGTTACTTCTTCAAATATTTATTTCTGAAGCCATGGATGCTCCGATGGAAGCTTCAAAGGCAAGGAATCAAAGGGCCTCAACCATCTTTCATATATGGAAATGTTAGAGAGATGCATAAAATTCAAGAAGCATCAATGGTGAGAAAGCAGCCAACTGAAGAGCAACATGTTGCATTTGTAGCTCATGATTATACCTCCACCCTCTTCCCCTACTTCGAGCAGTGGAGGAAAGAATATGGTAATTGTTATTTTTACTTTATCGTTTTGATTTTCACCTTTTATCATGGAGATTCATTATTGAATTTAGAATCTGATGATATATTGATAAGATAAGATATTTATTCATCCAAATATATACAAGGGAGGTTAGAGATGGATTTATCTTGAACAAATATTGAATTATCAAAAAAATAATAAATCAATATTAATACATATTTTTCATATTTATATTAACGGGTGCAATATTTTACATTTGCAACATAATATCATCTTTCTAAAGTTAAAAGGGGTATCGACCGTATCAACCCTTTGTTAATCTAAAGTATCACTGTAGGTAGAAAATAATTAATTAACAAATAAATTTAATCAAAAAAATTATTGAATTAATTAAGTTTAAGTTCTTAAAAGATTTAACAAACACCCTTTAAATTACATTTTGATTGAATAATGTAATTGATTTTGATTGAATAATGTAATTGAGATCAATATGAGTCGGGATAAGATATATGTGTATACTATTTTTAAAAAGCACTTACATATGGATCCTTTGCAAGTTGCAATTCATCATAATAACTAAGATAAGAATATTATTTTAATGATAAAGCTAAGGTAACAATTTTCTAGATTTAGGATGAGACAACTATATATATAGTACTATCTTCACTCTAAGTAGTTATATACTACTATCTTCACTCTAAGTAGTTATTCATTTTATTTTGCGATGAACAAAATTAACAAGTTTATCTTAATTGACAGAACTGATTTCAATCTGAATAATTTTATAAGTATAAGGGATTAGAGCATATGGAGACTCTAAACACTGAAATTTCTATCCTTCACGTACCAAAGAAAAATCTAGAAATTGAATTGTCTCAGCTTAGTGTTGAGCTGTACTAGTATAAATGGTGCACTTAATTATTTATTTATACTTGAAAAAGTTGGTAAGATATCCTCATACAACCTTGAGATATGGTCGGCTTGTACAATTTTGGTGCCTAGGCTTTGTTTGTTAATCAAAAGGAAGGGCTATTGATTATTGAGGATGATAGAGAATTCTGTCAGCCTTTAACCGGCATAATACGACGAAGCTCAGACTTTAAGATCGATACTATATTATCAGACACCCGAAATTCAAGACAGTTACAAGCATTTATCCATTAAAAGTTAAAAACGCCATGCAGATGCTCCCAAAGTTATCAGAACTTAACGCCAGCACATTCGTCACTCGCGACCACACGCAACACTCATGCCACTCTCTAATTAATCAGCGACAAAGAACTATTCAATAATTTTATCCCGCCATTCCACCAATTACCCCCGAGGATGATAGGACGAAGGCAGACAATGAAAACTAAATGAACAAAGTCATTACTTTTTTTAGGGGTAAATTGCACTCAACCCCCTATATTATTTGATTAGCACCCTATCAACTATATTACTTTAAATATTGTACACCATTCCCAAATATTCAAATTTTCAACGAATTTGACGTTGCACACTCTCATTTACGGCTACGAAAGCGACAAAATAATTATTTCTCTCCCGTAACATATACCTTTTGCACCATTTTACCCGCATCATTTACTCATTACTTTAACCTTTTATAATATTTACTTTTTTCAACAAACAATTAAAAAAATGATGTTTGGCTTCACTATTGCTCGACCAATTTTTCTATTTTTATTAACGAATATAAAATTTATATATTTGATTCATTTTAATATTTTAATAGTATATTTTTTTATCATTTTTATAATATTCATGATAAAAGCGTGACACATAAAAATAAAAATATCAATTAAACTGAATGAATAAGATATAATAAGCACTCATTACCACCGAAGTCTTAATTTAAAAAGGTTTAGCATTATAAATTGCAAGAAGATATTATGAAAAATTGTTTTAAATAATATTACGAAAATATTTTAACAATACATAAATGACACTAATATTTTTTAAGAATAATAAGATAAAGAATCATTTGTTTAATATCAGATTTTATTTAATAAATTATTCAAACCAGTTAATAAATTGCAAAGTCACAATATTTAAAATAATACAAGTGACACTACACTCAAGATTTTAAACAAGAATTAATTCCCTTTAGTGGAAATATAATTATTACAACCTCCATTTTATAAAGATTGTTGAGTTCATTTTTAATTATCAAAGATAAATAAATTCTATAATTTAATTGAAGATGAGTTTATTTACTAATTTAAGAAGACTTGTTTATAGGAAGTAATACTTTAAATATTCTTCAATGATATGACATTTTTATCTAGCTAGTTCTTCTATACTGTCCAATGTGGTTTCTGCTTGCCCAACACACATTGTACACTATCAAATGTACTTTTTCAAATACTTAAATACTTATGTTTTAATGCATGCCAAACAAGGCCTTTTGGTAAAAAAAAAATTCTTTACTTATTAATTGTCCAAGCATAATATACTGATAATGGTAGTAGCTATGGAAGGGGTCCAAACCTACACTATGATTTTTTTGGACTTATTACAATTTATAAGTTTAATTTATGTTTATCAAATTTATTTTCACTTATTCGACTAACATAATTTATACCCATTTTCACACGTTTCTATAACAATAACTTATAAGTTGTGTAAAAGCTACAAATGACTTATAAAAGACACTCCACTAGATAAAGACTTTTAATATTTATGATATAAATAAATTAATACTTAATATTTAAAAAAATAATAATTGTAACTAAAATTAATATTTTATGACTAAAATATAACATTTATGATATTAATACTCCCTCCATCCCATAAAGATTGTCCACTGACTTCATATACTTCGAACTTCAATCGTAGATATTTTAATAGACAGATATCATTGATTTAAAAACTATATTAAATTTAAAAAATACATTTCAAACGCTCATTAATATATTTTTATAAAATATTATACAAAGACAAAAAATATATTTAAGGCCAAAGCCAAAGCTTACAACTACAAAAAAAAAAAGCTGACAATCTTTGTTGAATATATAGTATAAATCGTATATTTTTCTCTCATATCGATGAACAAAAATACATAAGCATCTTTTCATTAAAAAACATCTAACGTAAGAATTCACAAGGATTAACGAAGGCTGATAACAGAACGACCAAGTGTGACCACATCAACTTGAATAATCAGAAATAAATTAACGATGATAACAATAAAAAACACTCATTTAACATCATAAATAAACAATACAACTCGTCCATCTAGCGAACTAACCAATACTACAAATTAACCTAAAAAGTTGATAATATAAATACAACATCAAACAACTTGCTTTACAACTCGAGACAAACAATAATTACTACATACAACAAAAAACTTCAAAAAAGATAAAAAAGTATAACCGCTGGCGCCTTCTACCCACCATCGCCATCTTCACGGCAGACGCTAGCCTACTAACGATCTCGGTCACGCCAAGAACAACCTAGGCATAAACGCCTGGGTCCATAAAGTGAAAAAATGGTGAGTCAACTAAAAACCCGAAAGCGAAAATAAACGCCACGTAAGCTTAACCCACCTTTTCGCACAAAAAGAATAATTTAAGCCCTCACCCATTTAAAGACTAAGACCCCACTTTTATATGCTACTCAACACAACAATCTTACTTAACGACTTTCCAACTAACACCGATAAACCCACACCATCGCCAACAACTCCCCATAAGACGCCTAATCTACAAGAGAGATCTTCAGAAAGATAAATTCTGGCTTCCGATATAATATCCAACTCAACGATTTATTAACCCAACCATATATCTCTATCTCATCACTCAAGCATACACCAATTCAACTACTTATCTTTAGTTCACCTTAAAGCCGCTTACTCCGATTATACTATACACCTCCTATGACACTCCAAATGCTTTTTGGCAAGCACTTTCTCTTCCAAATTATTTCAATTTCTTAATATAACTCGAGCAATATATGTCTTAATCAAGATAACCCAAGCATCTAATTATCTTCCCCAAATTCTCCATTTAGTACTTGAACTTATTTACCTCTAACGGTATCAACGCCATGGTTGTGATCATAACTTATATCCCAACACAGCAACATAATTTTCCACCCTATATAAAATATCATCAACATCATCGATAGATTAGTATGAACTTCGGTTTATAATTTCTATCCCTAATGTTCTCATTCCAAAGGTATCTCATCCATTAACCACTTAATATATATATATATATAACATATCCACACAAACCAACCGAGAAGAAATACCGTATCCTATCACAAAATAAATACGACAAGCGCTAAAGTTCCTGAAACTAAGACAACCATCACATTAATCGCTGACAAAGACAACAAATCCAGATTGTGAATAGATTTCGTGAGTCAAATATGAATAAATATGCATATACCTAGACTACCACAAGCGCCATACAACATAATTCCAAAGAAATTGCATTACTAAACATACGTAAGATATTTATGTAAAGTTCCAAAGAAGCACACAATCACCAAAGTTAACTCAAGACCTAACAACGACTATAACTCTGGGCCATCAAACCATCTATCTCTCATATCCCCACAAACATACCAACTCTAACGCGCATACGCTCAATCCGCTTCAATTAACGGGACCAATCGATAATCATTATCAAAGACTTGTCAAGCAAAGATAGCGCTAAACCCAAGATTTATACAAAGATAAGCGCAAACCGCATCTCTATACACAAAGAGTAAGGCCAAACCACACTTATACAATAAGATATAAACCATTTATACCCAACGAGCAAGTGCACACCGCACTTATACACTAAAGATAAAGACAATCACATCTCTATACACCAAGAGGCGCCAACCGCACAGTATAAGGCTAACCGCACTGCTTATACACAAAGCAGTGCCAACCGCATCTTCTATACACAAAGATAAGCGCACACCGCACTTATACACTAAAGAGGCGCCAATAGATCACATATCCCGCAGCGGGGCTTATAGCCACCTAACCCCAAATCATCCCAACCATAAAGTACATATCCTAATACTCGAATCACCTCAAAGTCAATTGCCATACCTTCACCCAACTACTTACTCCCAAACAATATCAAAGCACAACCAAAAACATTCCACAATCGTAGGAATCAACCACAACCGACACACAGAATACAAAAAAAAAACAATGACAGCTACGTAAATATAACAACAAGAATATAGTTTGGAGTTCAAACCATCACTTACCTCAAGCCAATCTTCACGCCGCAGAATATACCTAATATAATCATATTACGGTTCACACATAATCGCACAACCATTTAATGATACCATTCACACATAACCATACTACAAGGACAGGTACACACAATTTAAAGTAAGTACATACAGTAATACACGTGAGATAAGTACTCACCTTAGTTCGCAATAAGAAACGTCCCGCCTAATCGATCCAAGTGCCTTTCCCACGTTCCGCGTCTAATCAAAACACCCGAAATTACTACTCGCAACAATTTAAACCCTTATCTTAATTAAATTCCTGACTTTTCAACCCATTTTAGTTACAAATTGACAACTTAAGTATAAATGGCTAATTATGTTTCAATGACAATTAATCTCAACTATCCCGACTAAACCCCATACCGGTAAACACCTTAACCAAAATACTAACATTTTCAACCACCCCAATCAACCCCAAAATATCAACTTAATTCATTCCAAAACAACTATATTAATCTCCTCAGTTTTACATTTTTACATTTTTCTCCTCAAAAAGTCAACGAAAGCCATCTATCCCCAACACATTTCAATCCATACATCAAGTATGATCACTTCCAATACCACACCCAAGCTTTTAAGTTGAGCAATTCTATACCACTTAAATCCCAAAACTCAAAGCTCAACTCAAATCGCTCGAAAGTCAACTCAACCATAACAACACTTTCTATCATAAATATCGATCATTATCAACTCTGGGATTATAATCTGCTCCCTAAACAATAATTATATTAATAATATCTCATAAAACCAAGCTCAACCCAAAATTCCAAAAAGTCAACGGTCCTAAAATAAACCGGAATTCCACATCAAACACGAGATTTAACCGTTAATAACTAATTTATAACCCAAGAATCAATCGAAAGAATAAAATTCGAAATACAAAAAACAACGATAAAGTCAACTCGAGATTCACAAAATACCAAGATCGAACCTTTACCTTGAAACGACGAGGACGTATGCAGGAGCAAACTCTCCTGTAAATTCGGCGCCCAAAGCCTCGGTAAACTTTTTTAAAATCAAGAAAGAAATTTCAAGCTTTTATGAAAGCCATCATTTGTCATTCTCTGAGGGGAAAATGATTTTTGATTGGGTCATTCGTTACGGGCTTAAAACGGGTTGGCTCACGAATAAACCCGATCGCTTAATTCAATCGACATTTCGCTTAACTTATCTCGACAACCAACTTCCAAACATTAACATCGACTTATATACCACATTATATTACCACCCAAATAACGCCATTCTATTCGATTAAAACTTTAAAATTCTTAAACCCAAATATACTAATTTAACCCACCACCCGTTGTATTGACTATTCAACTAAATTTTGATTTAAATACTCCAATCGAGCAACTAAGATACAATTACGCAATATTAAGACGAATCCAAGTTACATACTTAACAAGCACCCGATGGCTCATCGTGCACTGTTAGTAATCAAGTAATTTGCTTGGTCAAATTATTAAAATAATTTGGTGCAAAATAAGTTGGTAAAAATAGTTGAGAATTGATTTTTTTTAAATAACTTATAAGTTGATTTGCAACTTATAAGTCGGCATAAAATTGCCAAACATATTATTTGACAAAATCAACTTACGAGTCAGCAAATTATTCCATATATTTTGATATTGAAAATCATATAAATAAAATTGATCATATTTTGTCCTTTTTATCATGAATATATAACTTTTAATTTCTTATTTTGGTAAATATAAAAATATTATTGTATTTATTTTTTAAAAAATATTTTCGTGATACTCTTTTCTTGATTTTTTATAATATATATTTTTACACAAAACAATTGTGATTGCAGATATATTTCTTATGAATATATATCCCTTTCATATTAAATTATTCCCTTATTACATCATTAAATATCTTCACTATCTTTTACACTCCACAGTAGAAGGGCATCTCCAAAACCATTTATTTTTATCTTTCTACATACAATCATATATTCTATTTTTAGTAAAAAGGATGAAATAATTTGATATCCAAATGAATAAACCTGGGCCTCTATTTATATGTATTTAATTTAAAAATAAAAATACTAATTTTTTTTTCAATGATTCTTCAAAATAAATAATTTAAAATAGAAGATAACTAAAAAAAGGAAAATCGATAAGAAAGCAACATGCCGCTTGCAATAGTCCTCTATTGGAGCAACATTATGCCTCCACTTTTTTGTCATTTTTGTCCTATAAATCTAGATTTATTGAATAAATCCCTCAAAATAATTTCATGCATTCAAGATTCTTACGAAAAAACGAAAGCATCACGATTTAAACTTACGTTATTAATCTACAGATCACGACACATCAAGCATCAACGATCGATACTAATTTCATTAAATTTAACTATTTATTTCAATTATATCCTTTGTCATTAATAGTATCGATAAAAAACAATAAACATTAAAAATAGTAGTCAAGGCCAAAAGCATTTTAATGATATATTAGTCATTTGTCTCTATCGATTAATAAATCAATATCAAAATTAAATATTCCATCACAAATGCTTATTTTTCTGGTAATAAAATTTATCCCCTATTGAGAATAGTCTAATTCATTTAAACATTGTAACTAGAAATACGCTCAATAATATACGGAGTATGTATCATTATACTTTGACAATATTCGACTTTAAAAAGTTTCATAAATCATATGGAGTATTATTTTATACTTTGACAATATAATTGGAAAATATTATCCAAGGATAATGAAAGAAGCAGCAGATTCGGTTGGATGATAAGGACAATACTAACTTTTGGGCATGAGTTTGTACCATCTCCAAAGTGACATCAATTTTGGGAAGGGGGGATAGGCATGTGAACATGTAATGCAATAACATGTAATAGACTCACAGCTAGTACTACAATCTTCTGTGGTGAAGGATGATGTAGTAGGCCAATTAATGAGTTGCATTTGAACATATATGAGTAATCCCATCAAGTTGATAATTTATCTACTCGATAATTATATTATCTCATGTTTTTAGATATCAAATTGTTTTTATACTCGATCCGCTCTTCTATTAGCTCTAACAAGTATGAGTTTGTTTTCTTAAGTAGTATTGTCCTGATGTAACGAAGTTGATCTAATAATCAATATAAAAATATGTATATGGGAGTATGGCAGAAATCAATGTTATCATCAACGCATTTTAAGAGTGTTTTTTTCAGAATCTTTGTACAATTTTTCTCTACAATTCAAGTAGAGCCTTCATTTGGGATTCAAATTACCTGATTCTCCATTCAAATCTTCATGATAATGATTTCTCCGCTGTAATAAGCCTAACAATTTGCAATGAATTTCTATGATAGCGATCTTTCAACATTAACTCAGTATTTAACTACCTGCGCCCGGCGCCGGTAATCATTTAATCCTAACACGTAGCCACCATATCGATTTTTCGACGACTACTTAAAAGAATCACTATTTCTCAAAAAAAAATGTGATTTAAGATTCTCAAAATAAAAAACAGCTTTAAATTTACAATCCATCAAAAGCGATATCTAACCAACCAACTCCATATATATACAACATATCTCAAATAAACAAGAATGCCAGTGCCAAAAAGAAAGAAGATCGTATTCGAATACAACGACAACCGCCGACAAAGCGCCAAAGCTTTAAAAATCAAGACAATCAAAATCGCCGACCACAATACAAAACGACCGCTATGATCCCTCACCACCCGACGCTCACCTACCACTCTGAACAAAAACTCTCAAATAGCCTCGACTAACCGCCCATCAACCCCAAGACAAACGAACGCCCAAAGTCGGTAGTTCGAAGCCTAAAATAACACACAGTAGGAAACTTAAAACCACAATTTTAACGAGACGCTCAATACATAAAAATATGAATAAAATATGTATATATATATATATCCAGACTACCCAATAAAGCCATACAACATAATTCCAAAGAAAGCCTCGACATAACATACAAGATATAATAAAGCTTCAAGAAAGCACACAATCACCCGTATTAACTCAAGAGATTCAACAACGACTATAACTCTACCATCAAACCTTCTATCTCTCATATTCTCTACCTAATTATGCTCAACCTCTAACGCATACGCCAACTGCCTACCCGCAGTGAATTCGATCAATCGATAATCACACCGCACTTAAGGCCCAAGATAGTGCAAACCGCACTTATACATTGCTATAAGTGCACACCGCACTTATACACTATATGCACACCGCACTTACTGTAATACCCGACCGCAAAAACGCTACAGGCGCGATATGTTTCGATATGATTTGATTTATCACCATACCACCAAGACGCATCTTTCTAAGCTCATCCCATAAGAACTCCAATGTTGCCGTGTTTCGATCTCTGGGTAATTCTAGACGGGCGACCACCTGAAGTTTCTCACAAAGACGCTGAAATGCGACAAAACGCTACTCCGCGTGAACTAAGTTCTACGCAAGATAAATGCTGACACCTCGGCGCCTCGCAGAGCCACCTCAAAAAATCGGCTACTTACTTCAGACGGCCCTGGGATGATTGCACAACGGTGACGCTGGGAAGATTTGGCTTTATAGCCAGAATATCTCGAATCGCAAAAATGTGATGCCAGACATGCTTGATATGCATTCGATCGCAGATACTACACCATCACGCCAAGATCTCTTTCTGGAAGTTCTCATCCCATGTTAACTCCAACGCGTCACACACCTTGGCCTCCCAGACGCCGACCCACCTGTTTCTCACGAAGACGCCAAGTGACAAACGTATTTGGAAAGACTGCCATGAAATTCATCAAATCAAATAATCCCACCGACCCTACGAGCCGGGCGGGCACACACTTATACACTCAAGATAGCGCACACCGCACTTATACAAGGCAAACCGCATTCTATACACCAAGATAGCGCACACCGCATTTATACACTAAGTATATGCCACATATCCTACAGTTTAAGCGAGAAATACCTAACCCCTAATCATCCCAACTATAGTACAAATCCCGATATTCCAAGTCACCTCAATGTCATACATAACTCCAATCAACTACTCTACTCCAAAATAGTATTAAAGGACACAACTAAAACATCCCACAATCGTAAATCAATCACAACCGAAGCTAATGGCCACGCATTATACCAAAGTGCCGGCTGCCACAGAATACAACAGCCGACAGCGCCACGTAAATCGAAATATAAGTCGAGAGTTCAAGCTATTACTTACCTCAAGCAATCTTCAATTTAATATAATCACATAATCATATCATGGCTCACACCAAATTTAATCACACATAATCGCACAACCATTACATGATAAATACCATTCTCACATAATCATACCACATAATACTAAGCAAGAACATGTTATTCACATAAATATACTACAACAACACGCTCACACAATTCCAGCAGTTATTATTAAAAGAACACCCGCGGTATAAGTACTCCTCGCTAGCTACCACAAACACACCACAGAATGCCCCCTTCCACCCATCAACGCCTAACAAAACACCTGCAGCATAATCAAGACGCACACCATACTGCTCTAAGATACACTACCAACTCTTAGTGGAACTATTTCTAAACAAATTAAAACGCACTTGATAAAATAACGAATTATCAATCCCGGACGACGTAATCCACCTGCCTCCGGCTAAAATTCCACTCCCTTATCACTTTAACATTTCATATCAATTTATGTTATTATATTTAACCCTCGTTCATAATTAATAACCTATACTCCAAAAATATCAATTATAACTCACCCACTAAATCGCACTTAACCTAAGCCTTTAATCAATTTTAAATCACAATTTTAACCACAATAACTACAATAAGGTCCCAATTAAACTCCCTACACATTTAAAGCCTATAAAAATATCAACCAAAGTCAACCTAAACCTAAAATTCAACCCAACCATAACATCCTCAAACGACTTAAATCACGACCATCACTTATATACATCATAGAACCCATAACAAACTTAATCATCATAAATCGAAGTTACGCCAAAAGTCAACCAAAGTCAACCATTAAAATCAAATAAAACTCTAATTTCTACCTCAAATTCGTATGGGGCGACGACGGGTTCTTAATAATCAACTCAGGATCTTTATTAGCAACAAAAACAAGAAACGGAAGAAAAATTTCGTTTCAGCCACACGGTCTCTACCGAAATGCAAGACCCAGGAGAGATTTGCGGATATTTTGTGACGAGCAAGGATGTAGCGACGTAGCATTTAACACGTAAGTGTCTTAAGAACAAGACAGAGTTTCAGGCTAAATGTTTAATCGAAAGTTATCGAATCCATCGAACAATCTAACTTAACTCGAATTGCCCCTACATTACTAAATTATAAATGTAATTGCCCAAATAAATTTTACGAATTAATATTATTATTATCGAAATTAACCGAACTAAGTTATTACACGGTCGATTTAGACGATTCTCTTCTCTCAAGTCTAACAATATCCCGTAATATTCTCGCTATTTACGCACGCGATTCGTCCGCATTTTCTATTTTACGCATACACAATTTGGTTATTTAGCAGGACCATGTAATGGAAACTCATTCTACCAATCTACCAAGACAATTTATATCCTGACGAATCCAACTGCAGTTCTCTTACTATTTCTTTGTCATACTCCGCTTAACTACGGATGCAAATCATACGCAACTTACTCAAATGTAATCTTACCCGATTTCCATTTGTCACCGGGCCTAAGGTATCCGAGAAAGAGGATTTAATCGGTCATCAGGAACGCGATTCCGTTGTCTACGCTTAAGGTACTTTCACTCAAAGATGGTTTCGTTAATATTCAAAACTTTTCCATCACAATGTCTAAGGCACGAAATCAGAAAGTGATACGTGTATCCGTAGTCAAGACATTCGAGCCTGCATATTTTCTTCCCTCATCGAAGCCAGTTAAGCGTATAACGAATTCGGTGGCCACGGTTGGAGCAACTATCGGGTTATTACGGAAGATCGGGCACGGGACCGAACCCTGCTCGATTTCACCTTTGGCAAATTGCTCCGCGCAAACTGGGCTTAAAGAGCTTAACGCTTCACTACGACGTAGCCTTCAAACCAAGATCTACGATCAAGCGACCCACGGAATTAAGCGAGCACAAGACGGGGAGAGTTTGACAACTACTATAAAGTGGATTGTCCGATCCGACGACGATCTGGGCCATAAGGGAGTATACCACTTCCCATATATGGCTACAGACTACTAAATTTATATTTCCGATATATTGTTAGTGGTATCATCAAACAATGCCCACCATACCGGATTCGGGCCGATCCAGCGAATCGCCACGATCTGGATTAAAGCACCACGAGAAGTCATGTTTTCTGCTGGTGAGACTCGAGCCCGCGACGAAATCAAATCATTGTGAGTGGGGGTCCTCAAAGCTTGCCTGAGGCGCACTACCCGTAGACGGGAGCTGAGTGTTTCACCGCATGCCACGGATTCGCCCAAACTCTAGCGACTGGGGATGGTAAAGAGATCTGGGACTACCCGCTCGATTCTCGGGTATTACTATCACTCATCATCACCACGGAGTAGCAAGATGCAA
This sequence comes from Lithospermum erythrorhizon, assembly GCA_019722365.1. Classification (NCBI taxonomy): domain Eukaryota; kingdom Viridiplantae; phylum Streptophyta; class Magnoliopsida; order Boraginales; family Boraginaceae; genus Lithospermum; species Lithospermum erythrorhizon. Next base: position 93,716 of record JADFUC010002399.1, on the reverse strand, counting down.
TGTGGATTTTCAGACACCATTAAAAGGAAGCAACAATCTGGGCTATTCAAAAGGGTCATTACTTTCACTGCACTGGGAAGTTTTTGAATCTCGAATCTTATATAACATTAAACGAGGAGGCAACCGCAGCAATAAAAGACCTTTCAAACGGGAACGTTACACCGTATTACTACGAGAGAAATAATATGGGGCAACATCAGGCCATTCAAATGATCAGAATCACGAAAGAGAAACACTTGTCGTTCCCTTAAACAAAGGCGTGGGGGATATCGACGCTCAACGTCACACCTATAAACAAAGGCAAAGCCAGCGGCATCGTCCATCTAAGATAAAGTTAAACCATCCAAGGTTGATTTCATCCTTATGTTAAAGCAAAGAACGGTTCTCACAAACCCATCTCTTTCCAGCTTCCGGGACGGCCGGTTCCCCGCTTACTTATTCTCAATCGGCCGAAAGCCGCGCGCCCATGCGAGTATCTTAAGAAATGTTTGCCTGGCAACCCTCAGATAGCCTCGACACAGTACACTTAATAAGCCTTAGTTAATCTTTTAATGGAAACTAAGTTACGCGGGGAGAAGAACGGAACAACATCAAACATACTAAAATGCCTCGTGCACTTATCAGATGCTTAACGGACCTACTAAGTGAAGATTAGCCCTCAGGAATCGACACCAGAGCGAGGTCTCATCTACTCATCTCACCATATGTAAGTCGTTATCAAGATGACGGAATGATCCACGAGATCAGCGGGTTTTTATGGACATCATGAAGCAAGCAAAAGGAAATTATCGTGGAATTTATTACGCTTATTTCTAATTCTTCTATACTTCCAACTCTTTCATCGAGATTTAATGAAGTATTTTTCCATTATGAGCATGTTTCCCAAACTCATCCCCGACCACTATGGCAAATGAATAATTTCCGCCAAATGGCCGAGGATCAAGGGGATTTTGATGTCAAGCCTTTCTGGGGTTCCCCGCTCACTGCACAATTTCACCTCTCTGTTTTCCCAATTACGCCTAGATCGATAATCGTCTAGTGAAGAAAGATCGATTAAGAATTTCCGTATGCACACAGACATTTATCTAGCAACTTTATCGCTTCAACAGTGGACCTCAAGGAACGGCGTTGTGTGAAGCTGCCAGATTCAAATTAATCTGGGCCATGATGTAATGTTAAACTACCATGGTTCAACATTCTAATAAGGATAAATTAGATGATCCCGAGAAACCTATTAGACGCATCCTAATAATAAAGTTGACTATTAAACGGAAACGAAAGACAGCAATGTCCAACAAAAGATTGATTGATCGGGGCAACGCCCAACAAAAGATCGATTTGAAACAAAGTGAAAGCTGCATGTACTTCATCAAGGCATTATATCAAAGTGCCTGCTTATTTCCTCGAAAAGAAATCGACATGCCTACGCGCCAATTAACGTATTTAATAAATTTAGGCAACGACGAGCCAGCCGTGTTAAGCAGATAAATATCGCATACTTCCATGCCCTGTTCAACGGGGAAAACGAGTAATATCACATTACCCAGATAACCACGAATCTCATACACCGATACGTATGGATATAGATTAACAATGATTTATCGAATCTATTCTCCTCGAATCCCCACCAGCAACCTCAACTGCATAACCTTCATACCAAAAAAGGTTATCGCCTGGTAGTTAGCCCGATAAAGAATTCCTCCGCTGCCGGGGCAATCAGACTCTCAATCAACTTTTAATTACACCTCGACCCCTACGGAACGTCGTCAATTCTTCCAACATTATTAGGATATAGTCGATTCTCGATCTTAAGACCTCATGTCTTGAATTATTTGAACACCGGGCTATTGCATAAATTTACTCCACTTTGATTGGGACAGCAAAGACAAGTGACTGCCATGGCAAATTTAGACCCATTGCTCAGAACACAAAGCGATTGTAAAATTTTGGCTCGTAGGCTCGCCATTTATTCTACTATTATCCTCGCACGCTAAGTTTATTTGTAGCAAACAAAGCCCATCACGTATAACGTGTCGCTTTCTTACGATACATCACTGATAAACACAAGGTCATAGGCGAGATATGTCTATTGCCCTCGACAATACGAAAAGCCTACGAGCACTGGAAGGAGTTTCTTAAAGCCTACGATGCTATTAACCGAATTTCAGCCATAAAGGATAAATCTTCATCATGGATTACGTGACGCCGTCATACTCAGCTCTAGTTAATGGTAAATCAATCGACTGACAGTTCAGACGCAGACTACGATGCGAGATCCTCTATCCCCTATTTGTTCATTATACGCACGTAGGACTTATTTCTTCTTAATAATGTAGCGTGGAATCGGCAAAGACATAAGTTCGGGGAGCCTAATACTCTCAATGCCACATTTAATGCTTGACGACACGCTATCGGGAAGGGCCCGTACTGCCTGGCCAACATTTATGAGGATTCCGGCAATATGAAAGTTGTCCCATAGCTAGTCAACTCCCTCAAAACGGGCGGTTCGCCCAGCCCGAATCGCTAGAACTTAAATTTATCATCGACATACCGGTACGCCAAAAGTGGTTACGAAAGTACTCGACTACCAACCTCGCACCTCAAATGAAAGAGATTCTTCTTCCATACTCAAACGAGCGAAGAAAGCTGGAGGCTGAAACCTGCTATTTCAATTTTGTCGCTAAACAAGTGCGCAACAAAATCAATTCTATCTTAGCCAACCACGCGGGAACTTATCGAGAATAAAAAAAAGACGACATACATCAAATAAATGAATACAACTTTGTCATACAAAGAGAACGGGGCCTCTGGATTCAAGTGGATCTCATACCTGCTCAACTGCCTCCTCAACAAACGTACGAGTATCATCACGTATCCGTTATGGCAACCGGCAAGAGTATATAAGGCTCCGATATTTTCCTCGGGACTTTCCGGGACTCACAGCCGAGCTTCAAGCCATCATATACCGAAAGTTTAATATGCCGGTAGAGCATCTAAATCGCATCTGATCGGAGCATATGGTACGGTAAGACCACAGCGTACGGCATCACGTACGACACCATACACACGGTCTTATACACCTTACAGCAAATTAACCACAAATCGCATATACAATCTCATAACCCGATAGATACGTAAATCGGGGCTGACACAATTAAATTACAAATTAAGTTTCTACCAATCGATATACAAGAGATAAAAAAGATTCCCTACCAATTTACATGTAATTGCACATACCAGCTAGATATTATTAACCCTATGGATTCATAGCCATTTCACTTATCGTGCATTTAGCGAACACAAAGTCGCAAAATGACATCGTAACGTGACCACAAACAAAGTTTACAACAAGCTAAGTTAAATCTACCGCAAGCATTAAATATTTTCTCCGAGGCGCACAACAATTTACCAACATCGATAACCTCCTCAAGAAATACAGATCCAACACGCAAGCCGCGCTTCTAAAGAAGTTCGAATCGCCATGCAATGCTTTCAAATTTAACGCTTATATACAAGCAGGTACGCTAGAATCTTACTACACGCCGAGAGATCATTAAGCCTTTGGGACCATGTGATCTACTCGAATCGCGATGAAAAACCTTACCTCAAAGTTAAACTTATATACTCGATCACTTCCGACTTCGCACATACGGTATCAACTAATCGACAATACGGCTAAAGATGTCAAGATCCGGCTGCCATAAGAAATTTGCATCCGCTTTAACGCCCTCGTATCAGCCTGCCTTCAGCAGCCCAAGCATCCCTAACGAATGGCTAGCTTATTTATAAACCAATAAACGGCTCTACCTGCCATTTAGACGCTATTTAAGAGCCATATTTGGCCCTCATTGATCCGACAGCCACTGCTTCTCAGCCTACCCCTGACGGACGAAATTCAGATAATTGCTTACACAAGAACCCAAGCAGTTTATTTATCTAGACGTGAATGTAGCTTTTCTTATCGATTTTGTACTTTACTTAAATTAATAAATTATCATTGATTACAATATATATATATATATATATATATATATATATATATGTATAAAGTTATAAATGATTTGTGTATTAATGATTATTGGGTGAATATACTTAATCAAGTCTAGTTATTAATTGCTTTTTTCAAAGACAGCAATACGTTTACTCGAAAGTGATTATTATCAAATTGATAATCCAACTAAATTTTTCAGATCGAATAATTACCGGATACTGGATAATGCGTCCTTAATTAACAAAACTAGGTGTTGGAACTATAGTATTCACTGGTATTTTCTTTTGGATAATCATACAATATGATGAGCTTGAAATGGATTGTCTGTTAGGGAGTCCACTTTCAAAAAACCATGTTATACTATACAATTGTAGTTATTTTTATAATAACATAATAATTGCCTTCTTAATAATACGAAAAATTAATTAAAATTTATTTAATAATACTTTTTCAATATTAGTTTAAAATCCATCATTTATTTATCATCATGTATCTTTAGTTAGTTGGATGATGATTTTGATCGTGGTGAAAGTGGAATTATTTCAGGTGATATATACACATACAGAACATGGAACAAGCAACATGTGTACGTGAATCATCCGGAACTAGTAAAGGAAATGAACCAAAGTGGTTCATTTAACTTAGGCAAGCCTTCTTATGTTACCAAAAGACTTGCTCCACTGCTTGGAAATGGCATTTTGAGGGCTAATGATCATCTTTGGGCTCAACAGAGGAAAATTATTGCACCTGAATTCTTCGGCGACAAAGTTAAGGTAGTAATTAAAGGGTCATTTCAAAATAGCTTTTTTGTCATTTCAAAAAATAATTAATAACTAATACTCAATAAAACTGATGAAATTTAAACACTAAATATTGTTTTCCTAATCATGAGGTTTTAACCCTGAATTTCTATTATTTCAAGTGAACGTCTAACTACTACATCAAATTTTTACACCCATCAACATTGAAAATTGAATAAATAAAATGTTTAGTTGATTTTGTTTCGCCTGGGCAAATATATTTGTAAGAAATCGACACGGAAAATGCAATCGAAATGTAGAACTTTGCAAATGAACAACAATAATCTATTTATATATGAGTAGAAACGAGATGTAATAATCTATAAAGAATTTGATGACGCCACGTTAACACGCTTTAAAACAGATTCTTCCTCTTCCCTTTAGTGCTCAGGACAGTAGAGGAGACTCTTTCCTAGGATAAAATCACCCAACACCGACTTCACCAAAGACTAACGAACCAATCGACGTAATCACAAACGAGCCATGACAATCGACCGTGCGAATCGAAATGAGTAGATTTTTATTTTTGTGTGTTCTTTCCTCGAGGAGTCGCTAGATTTATTTAATAAATACAGAGTAGATTTATCGCCAGAACATCTGTAAGCAATAACGAACTGCATAGTTCGATTCTACCGGAAGATTCGGCCAAATACTGGGATTCGGCGCTTCCGCCCGGCGATCAAACGTGAGTCGAACGTTGAATCAATATTCTACGAACCTGTTCTAATCTGCCTCAAATTATTCCCAAGATAATTTATAAAACTTTGGCTCAATATTTTACCCCAACGCTCCAATGTGGCCAACACTTAAAGTCCATTTGAAATAAAGCCCAAAGGCTAAGCCCCCACCTCAAATAAAATGCTTCTACCCTAGTCATTAGAAACAAAATTTAATGTTTTTTGGTTTTAATTATTTTAATTTGTTATATTTTGGTTTGATTGCCTTTATTTTGTGCTATTACTCAATTTTTGTTTCAAATTTGATGCTTGTTTCCCTAGTCATTAGAAACGTAAAATTGATGTTTTTTGGATTTTACTCATTTAATTTGTTATATTTTGGCTCGTTGCCTTATTTTGTTATTAATCAAATTTGTTTCAAATTTGATGCTTTTGTTGTTGATGTCGAATCGAATCTGCCAAATGGCACGAAAGGAAGTCAGACTGTGGGTTCAGCCAGATACTAAACATCCTTAATCGCTTAATCAAACTATACTTAATTTGCTAATTCCAAACATTTACTACTAAACACCCTTAGTGATTTGTAACTGCCATTTCATTTGAATTCCTTTTAATTATTACTTCAATTAACCAAAAAAAGGCTCACACTCAGAGCTTATTTTCCCTAATTCGCACCACCGCAATCGCTAAAGAAGTTTCTCACATGCTATAAGAATCAATTTACTACCGCCAGAGCGACCCTTTCTTATAAAGTGAACACTCTTTCCACTCTCTGAGACAAAGTCAAATTCTCAAAGTTCTATTTTCCATTCAAATCTTTGCAAACGCTTTGGCATAAAAATTGGTTGCCAAATTTTTTATTCACAAACGCAAATATCCAACAAATTCTACATTGAAAATGCAATTCGAATAAATAATAATGTTATGATTCCAATTAATTTATAGGGTATGGTGGACATGATGTTTCAATCAACAAAGTTAATGATTACAAAATGGGATGATTGTATTAAAGTTCACGGTCGAGTGGTTGCAGAGATCAGTGTAGGAAATGATCTAAGGGGTCTCTCAGCAGATGTTATCTCAAGGACTTGTTTCGGTAGTTCCTATTCTAAAGGAAAACAAATATTCTCACAGCTTAGAGCTCTCCAAAGTTTGATCGCCAGTAAAAACGTGCTTTTTGGACTACCTACATCAGGGTACATTCTTTCCCTTTTGGTTTTTGTGTGAATATTACGGAGTATTATGGAGTATTACTATGAGTTAATTAAATTGTATATGTTTTTATCGCAACTCAATTGGCGTATATATAAGGTTTTTACCCATCCAGAAAACGTAACATAGCATATGAAACTATTTGTGGTGCTCTCTCTCACAACACAATTTATTTAAAATGACTGGAATAAATATTTTCAATACTAGAAACAAAGAGCCAAACCAAAAATATCAACTTTTTTAATTCCTTTTTTTAAGTTTTATGTCATTTATTACTGAATTTGATTTTTTTTGGCTACTACAAACATAAATATAGAATATGATGGACTTCTTGCAGCATATAAGTGAAACAAATGATTTGTTTTCTAGTGGTGTTTTATATCCAAAGTTTACCATGTTTGAAAGGCATAATATGTTAGTTTGTTAATTAGGGCATTTTGAGTTTCCAATTTATAATGGTTTTATCAATTCTTTTACACGAGATTAACTCATCATTGGTTCATGAATGTAGATTACTCTCAACTAGGAAGCAAAATGAGATAAATAGTTTGGAAAAAGAGATAGGACATTTAATTTGGGAAACAATTGAAGAACGCAAGAAAGAATGCTTTAAAGAAAAATCATGTGAGAAGGATTTTCTACAACATATTCTAGAGGGAGCTGCAATGAGTGATATGGGCAAAGATTCGTCAAAAAAGTTTATTGTTGATAATTGCAAAAATATATACTTTGCTGGGCATGAGTCCACTGCTGTGGCTGCAGCATGGTGCTTGATGTTACTAGCTCTACATCCAGAATGGCAAGATCAAATACGCAAAGAAATTTCTCTTGTTTCTCCTGGTGGTGCTTTAGATTCACATTCGTTATCCAAGGTTAAAACGGTATGAATCATCACTCCGAACTCCACTATCTTATCAAGAGTCTATGATTCTATCATAAAATTAATTGACGATGTAAGCAAGGATTCACGACTTCATTAATTTACTTGACGATATAAGTGCGGCATCATTCACAAATACGACATATCACGAAATAATCCAGAAGAAAAGTTACAAGATAAGATACGCATACACCCAACGGACTATCTTAATACCCATGCCAAGTGATAACTTGTTAGCCTCACGCGCCAAGTGAGCAACTTACCACATCGATTGAATACACTATTTACATCCATCTATAACCACGGCTTTGATAACTTCACGAATTTTTAACATACTTCATTTCCTCCTATTGTAAAAACGCTTGTCGTTTCGATTTTCAATTATCAAAATTGACAAAATTTGACACTTTAAGTTACACTCATAACTCTGAAGTGAATCAAAATAGTTAAGTTAATAATATTTTTTGATTGAAATACTATATTTTTTTATATTTTTACACCAAATATAGTATAACAAATAGAAAAATATTTTAGTTCGAAATTTAAAATTCAAGCATCAACAAAACTTGACAATCTTTTTAGATGGAGGAAGTATTTTTTTTTTTTTTGAAATAATGAGTTTTATTCAAAAAAAAAATTGCAGTTTATCCATTATCACTACCTTAGTTATTTGATCATCAATGGTCGCGATCGTATTACTATAAAATAAAATTATAAAAGAAATAAATTTTAAAATATTAACTAATTTTAAATAAAAAGTTTATCTAATTTATAAATATATTTGGTAACAATTGTTAAACATATATAAGAATCCTATTTGTCAAATTAAAAAAACCACCATCCATTAAAAGTAACTTCCATTTAATTAACGACGACACACTTCAGCATTTCATCACAAGCATTTCCAGACTTCACCAAACAATTGGCCTTATAATTTATACCATCCTGCCCTAAAGACTGGCCTGGCTGACTCACCTTTATAAATGCACTGACTCAGTATTTTTAAAAAACCATCATCCATTATATTTCAGGAAAATATCTCAATAAAAATATATTTTAAACTCTTTCCATCGATATATTTTTTCATCAAATATCAGACAACACAAACAAAAATATCTACTGCTAAAGCTCAACTACGAAAAATCAAAAAATTAAAACTAAATAATCTTAATCCATGAAAGATATATTATGACATTTCACTATAGTATTGATACTCAATTCAAATTTTAATTATTAAATTTTTGTTTCAAAAAAGTAATCAGTCTACTTTTGAAAATAATTCATCCATATAATTTTGAATTTCATGAAAATATTTATACTATTGGGTATTGCACACGCACTTATATTGAAACTTATGAATATTTAACATATACAGTATATATATTTGAGTAAGAACAATTTATTATCAAAATTAAGTTTTAAATTTATTAGTTAAACTTTCATTATACTACCTCCAATAGCTATTTTTTAGATGAAAATGTCAATAGCAACTTTTTTGAAGTTATTTTTTTAGGACAAGTTTTTCAAAATCTCTTCTTTTTCTGACAAAGGCAAAGGGTTAGTGGGGACATGGGGAAGTCTGGGGAAAGGGAAGTTATTGTAGAATGTTGTTTAGTGATACGGATAAAAGATAAAAATAAAATATTATTTGAAAATCTAGTTATGTAAAATGTAATAATTTTTTAAGATATTTGATAATGTGAAGTAAGAATAATATGATATGGAAGAATATTTTTATTTTTTAAAATATTAGCTATTGGAGATAGTCTTATAATTATACTGAGATGGATTAAATGCACATTTTATAACAATTATATTGAAATGGATTAAATGCACATTTTATAACCAAACCAGAGACCACTAAAGTAGTTGCCAGTTCATAGATTTTAGAAATATTTTCTTTGTACCTAGTAATATATAGGCTAAATTTCATACAGGCACCTAAACTATGGAAAATATTTCAAATAGGCACTTAAACATTTTAGTATTTTAAATAGATATCTGGAGCTGATTTTTGGCACCTGAACTTTAAAAAAAATATTTTTGGCACCTGAACTCTACTTTAATAGGTAAACTTAAGGGCAAAATAGGATCAAATACATCATCTTCAACCTTACCCCCACCAAACCAATTGCGTAAAAGTTCATCGAATCACGACAGTCCAATTCGATCAAACATAAGCACTCATCAACCCCCTCCACATACGACCCCCACCCCCCAACACTAGTGGCAGATTTTTTAATTGTATCCAAGTTTTGATTTTTATGGTAATTTTAAGCTTCATTGCAAGTAAACTACGTGGACAATGGAAAATAAATTACTCCATATATGTACATTTATTTTCAACCTACACTCACCATCTTCATTAGAAAGAGGTTAATTCTGAAAATTGGACATCGTATAAATAACGTTATTGACATGCCAAATCTTTGACTTTTGTAAAAAATACTCCAAATTTGATTTCAGCAAAGAGAAGCACTACTTACTACTTTCTATAAATAACTAAAAATCTAGTGAGGCTAAACTCAATCGACTTCTCCTGCTTCTCGATTTAATACTTTAATCATCTCCAAATAAACATATACTCCATTTATAAAGTGAGCATAATCTTTGCGATCATGAAGTTTTACGTTATCTTCGACTTTATGGGGAGTTTTACATGGTTGGTTTCGTATTTTATACAAGATGACATGCTTTTTTTTTTAATCAATTAATTATTAAAAATCGACATAATTAAGTCAGTTGTTATTTTATAAACGACCAAAAAAAAAAAAAGTTGTCATATATATAATTTTCACAAGTATGCCCCAGTTTACTCCATGTTATAGCTCATGCATCAAAATATTTTGGCTTAAAGTTCGTGTACAAAAAACCATCTTCGTTGCCTATTCAAAGCTGAACAAGAAAGGTTTATTAAATGCTTTTCCGTAGCTTAGATGTTTGTACGAATTTAGCCTAATATATATGAGTACTATTCTTTCTGATTCGTTTTAATGGACATTTTGATATTATAAAATAAGTTTTGGTCATAAATTATTTTTATTAATTTTATGATAAATGTAAATTTGATTTGTTATCCTTAATATAACTAAAAAGATCAGTCTTGGTCAAAATTTTGCTTAAAAATGTGTTAAGTGTCAATTATAGTCGGAGAGACTCGAAAGGCTCGAGCACAAGTAGACCTCTAGATTATACTTCTCAATTTGAAGATTCAATTCATTTCCAAACGCAATTAATACTCGAATAATTAGTGATTTGGTTACATATGCAGCTGACAATGGCAATACAAGAGGTGCTACGTCTATATCCACCAGCAGCATTTGTGTCAAGGGAAGCACTTCAAGAAAACACTCAAATTGGCAATATAAATGTGCCTAAAGGAGTATGCATTTGGACATTAATCCCAACATTGCACAGAGATGCAGATATATGGGGATCAGATGTAAATGAGTTCAAACCTGAGAGGTTTGCTAATGGAGTGGCTAATGCATGCAAAATCCCTCAACTTTATATACCATTTGGTTTGGGTCCAAGGTTGTGTTTAGGGCGCCATTTTGCAATGGTTCAATTGAAGGTGGTGCTTTCTCTTATAATCTCCAATTTTAGCTTTTCTTTGTCTCCCAAATACAGGCATTGTCCCACCTATAAAATGATTGTTGAACCAGGTCAGGATGTTCAAATTCTCATCAAGAGATTGAACTGTTGTAACTTGTAACTGACATCACTTCGAACAATATCTTGTAAGTTTGCATGCTATGTTTTGGTGTTTAGACTTTAAGGAAGATGTAAGCGAATCAAATATTTGCCTGATTATTCGAGCTTGATTTCAACACATTCGTATCTGAATTCGAATTTTTCTCGAGCATTGTGGGTTAATCCTTACAAACCATCATTCTATTGAATTGTGATTTTGTTTTGAATACAAATTTTTATTCATATAGGATGTTGGATAATTAGTGTAGGATTGGTTTTAGTGAATCCAAAATTTAACAACTCTTTAATAAATCAAAGTATTGTGCAAAGATGGAATGGAAAGAAGGAAATTTGGAGATTAAAGTTTGTCCCACATGGGAAAACATCACTTGAAGAAATATTTTCCCATTTTGCCCCGAGCTAGTGTGCGCATCATGCGCTCAACAACAGAGTGAGCCCACAATGTACTTGTTGGTTTAACTGATTTTCAAATGTATGAAACAAACACTCAAAGTATTTCTGAGGAACCCTACAAAAGCTCGGTAGAAAATTTAAGTATTTATGTAAATTTCTTATGTTAATTTTTTTAATGGTTTTAAAAATATTTATTAGTTAAATGATTGTCATGAATAATTAATATATTTTGTTTGATTAATTAATTTATGAAATTATTTATGTTATGTAGTTATTAGAATATGCAATTATAAATCCAACACGTGTAGCATGTACTGGTTAAACATAGGGTACACGTCTTGTACACTCATTATAGAAACTACTGTATAATAAACATATTAGGTGTGCACTCGGGCATGTACTCCACACGTTGGAAGTATTTTTGTATATTCAAATTATTATCTTAATTTTAATGAATTGTAATATTTTTATTAGTTATTTAAATTATTTTTTTATTTTTTATCTTTGAAGATAATAATGTTACTTGAATACTTATATTTTGTCAAATTTTCATATTTATAATGTTAAATTAATGTTCATCATGTTTATAATCTTATATATTGAGATAGTTTTCATGAATTTAAGTATTTATGTATGTCATGTTATCTACATGACATGAGGCTGAAGAGAAAAGGATGAATGGAGTTCCTTATATGTCAGCCATAGGATCCATCATGTATGTCATGTTATGTACACGTCCAGACGTATCGTATGCTCTGAGTGTAACAAGCCGTTACCAATCATGTCTTGGTGAAAATCAATGGATTGCAGTGAAGGTCATACTTAAGTACTTACGCAGGACTAAAGATATGTTCCTTGTATACGATGGGGATAATGAGTTATTGATAGAGGGTTACACCGATGCCATTTTCCAAACTGATAGAGAGGATAGTCGATCTCAATCTCGTTATGTATTCTGTTGGATAAAATTATGCAACTTGTTCATAATAAAAATAAACAAATGCAACCAAGATCGAATAAATGTATATAAACGAATTACAATAAAATACATATATACATATATGTATAAAACGAGTACTTACATCGCAGCGGAAAATCACCAACTTAATCTTTCACGAAGCCTCCTTTGAATTCCTAGCAATGAGCATCGAAAAGACAATGCCTCCAGTTAGTCCACACGAGGAGAGGTTGAATCATGCGATTGGTTTGTTAGAACCTCAAGAATAATTGGAGAGCAAAATCAAGGTAAAAATCTTGATTTTTGTTCGGCCATGGAGGAGAGGAGGGGCAGCTATGAGGAGTTTTGGTGATGAAAGTTGATTAGGTTTTCATCTTCTAAAACTTCTTTATATAGCCCACTTCCTTTTAACCCGAATAGCTCGACCCGTTAACTAATAAGCTAACTCGTTAAAACCGTTAACAACTAAATGCTAACGAGTGAGTAACTAACAAGTCACTAATGAGCTTTACTAGTTAAAACATCAATTAAACTAGCAAGTTAATTGATTTGGTCTCGTCCAATTTATATTTTACATTATCAATGTAAAACTCTCGATTGAGTATCTTCGTTGATTTCAATCAACTCTCAATTTTGCAATCACGTTTTAATTTTATACATGAAATAAAACTGTGACGTTCTATGTGAGTGACCTTTTGGGCTCGAGATAATATCGGTTGTATAATAATAATTGATAGTATTATTATCATACTTGATTATGCATGGGATCTATGATACGACTAACCACGATGTGCTCATTGAGTTCTGTTAGTAATTTACAATTACTTATTCTTTGAATAACTTAGTTTGAGTAAGCTCGTTTAACTAAAACTAGTAAATGAATTGTTACAACAATTGTCGCAATAGAGCATAATTATAGAAATCAAAATACTACGATTTCAACCTTACTGACCTTTCGAGCTTCGCGGCGGTGGCTCATATTCTTAAACCGGCGCGAAATTCACTTGTGCCTCACGGATGGCGCGATCGAGATCGGCCTTTGTCTTCGCGTGGCAATAGCAATGACCCAGCGCCCTCATGACCTCTCTTCCGGCCCAACCAGCGGGCTTGGTTTGGAGTACCGCAATCGCTTGTTTCGGGTAACATGTAGGCTTTCAGCGTAGCCGTCTGATTACAATAAGTGCATACCAAAAGGAGTTCGAGGGGCGGGGAATCGAATCACAGATTACCTCGAGGTGAGTTTTGAATAGGCGTAAGCCATAATATCGTCTAGAGCATGTCGATAGTAGATTTAGAATTGACCTCTCTTGATTTAACATGAGTACGTATACGATCCGATTGTGGAGGATCACGAGCTAACAAAAGTAGGCGAGTATGACCAAATAAATTACGATTAATGCCGGAGAGAAAGAATCTGACCGATCTTCATCCGTTCGTTGTTGAAATTGTACACCCAATCATATTCCTGACAGCCTTGCGTACAAGAGACGGGGTTATATTGAGCCAAGTCGTCATAAAAGTTTGCGAACTTGCAAAATACTCATGACAGACATTATTTTTTGGGGTTGGGGGGGGGTTCAAAGGAAACTTCTTAGGAAAAGAAGAACAAGAAAGAGTTGGACCGGCCGGAGAAACGGAAAAAACAAGGGGAGGGATTGGGAGAAGGCAGGCATGGAAAAGTTGTCGGCGCCGTAAGCTCGATACCATGAAGAATATTGAGATCTCGGTCATTGATTGAATTGATCCACGTAATACAAAGTTATATACAACTAATGATATACCACTAATGGGCTGTCTGACCGAAATATTAAATATTCTGTACTGATACGATATATTATACAGCATTATAATATATCCCCAATAATAGTGAGGAGAATAAAAAAGAAATTAAAAGTAGACAGGGTGAAACATGAAAATGTAGTTAAATTGGTCGTAATTCTTAAGTACGGGGAGACAAAAGAGAATTCTCGAATACAGGGAAAATTCAATGAATTCTAAAGAATTGAGCGAGGAGATTGGTGAAATTGCATGTACAATTTTGTTACATATAAAGTCGTTATACGTCCCGAGAACAAATAAAAGATTGAAGGTTTTGAGAGTTTAAATCTTAAAATGGTATAGGATAATAGCGGTTCCTAGTTTATCATATGAATTATGGCATGAGATCACATACCCCGAACTTGACCTGATTCGTATGCATAAAGACATGTCGAAAATATTAAAAATAGTTGGTGTAGTGGATGTCCTATTTTTTTAGGAAATTCTATATTCCGTATTAAATTAGACACTTATCAAAATATCATTGATGTGACATGCATATTGATGTGACATGCATGTGGACGATAAATGAGACGCATGGAATCCCGAGTCGACAATTATATATTATGATTAGATACTTATGTAATAGTTTGATATTGTTGAAGCATTGACTACACAGTGGTTAGGAGGCACTTCCCGGTGACTTAGAGGTCCTGGTTGATTCTCGACAAGGGGGTGGGTGGGTTTTAAAAAAAAAATAGTTTCAATATTGTTTTTGCGGGGAGGGTTGTGAGCCGGATATTTTATCCTCAAACATTTAAATCATTGACAACATTAACTATTATAATAATATACAAATTCATTTTTATTGAACATTAAATGTACACTTACTGAATGTATTCACATTGCCAGTGTGTTACACAAAATATACATTATCGTTGTCGTGTATTGTTCGCGGGTCATAAAATGTCGATGTTTACATGAAGCGTGCATGCAGGTATGGCTTGGAAAAGTAGATGTCTTCGGGGCATTTAGTGCATCGTTACTCCCAGAGCGATTTAAAGTCGGTTTCAATTCCTTCCTCGAAGTACATTGAGCGAAGTTTTGAAGCACTCTTTTATTTAATCTGTATATTGACCATGACGCGTGCGCTTTTTGTGCTGTTTCTTAATCCCCCAATTTGCAAACATGCTTAGAAGGTTAGTTAAATAATTAGATAGATAAACCCGGTGATGACATATATTAATAAAGTCCAAATACTCACGCGACTCAACGGGTACATCCATACATCTTTGCGGGACCTCAATTAAAAGCGGCTTCCATAAGGCAAATGTATTTGGTAGGTGCTCGAAATGCTTGTCAAAGAATCTTTGGTGAATATTGTCTCCGTCTTGCAAATTATCCAAAAATATTGCGTGCGAGCTCTCCGCGTCCCGCGTTAGGAGTTGTTGATGAAATGTAGCGAAGAAAAAACACCACTCATTCACGGTTTCCCGTATCTTATCAGGCGATGCGTGGCCAGTCTACGGGGAAGTAATTTACACACAATAATATGCGTCATTGACTTTTGATCCGGCCCGAAGTTCACGTTCGGCGTCACCGAAATGTTTGAAGCGTATCCATCGAGGTAATTTGAGGCGTGCTAACCAGCTCTAAACTCTTTACATTTGTGTTGTGAATTTAGTGTATACAAAGCACTGGTTTATTTCCTCCCTTGAATCTCGTAAATGTCTGATTGGAGATTAAGTGAGCAGTAATTTGAGTTAATCCTTCCCAGATTCATTATCTTCGTTTTCACGGAACATCCACTCTGATGTGTAATAGGTTCTCACCATTGTTCTTCTACGTATGCATGAAGTCGATGTTGTATTAGAATGCATTTGTAGACGATAACTCAAATCCCGAATATACTCTCTTGCGCGGTTGTGCGCAGCATTTATACCTGCGGTTACGTGTTCAGCATTATGCGCCTGCCCCAGCTGCGTCGGGATCAATAAAGATGCGAGATTATATACCTCGGCTCGATGGGTATTTCTGGGTTACGCGGCGACAAGCAGCATGCTGCGTCACTAGCGGATGTCCGGCGAAGAAAAGGGCGGTGACAATGAGCAGCGAAAATTTCGACCCTCTGGTAGTCGGCTGCTTTAGTATGCTCCATACAATACGGACAAGCTAATCTACCGTGTATTGCTCGACGGATAACATGCCGTATGCGGGGAGGAAAATCACTAATGCGTCAGCGTAAACAGCAGCGTATTGAAATTACGCTCCACTGAAGCCGCGTATTGAATGTCACCGGCTGTTATGCGACTCGTGACTACGTCAACCAAGGGTCGAAGAAAAATATCTATATCTCTCCCTGATTTTTTAGGTCGGGTATAATCAGGGATAAGAACATATATGGCTCCTTAAATACTTGTGATTCGGTATTAAATTATGCCTTGAATATCGCCTTGGCAGGGAATATTGGCGTCGAACTTGCCAAAAGGTGCAAAAACAAATACATCTGCCGAAACCGATGCGAACATTTGTCGGCTGCTCCGAAATGGATATGTTGCATCAAAATGTTTCCCTTGTTGCTTTCGATCCGCCGGTGCGTCGTCCCCACCCACGTCGTTTATGCGGATCGAGTGGTGCAGTGTAAATGTCACGGTATGCTTTCTTGACATATACAATCGTTGTAGTCGAGGGGCTAATGGCGTATATATTAAAACCTTTCTTGCCAATCGACTTCACGTTGTTCCTCGCCTTTCCTCGTACTGCTTTTCCACAAAAGCTTGACGTACTCCATTTCTTACGTCCCTCTTTTGTAAGCAATACAATTATTGCGTACATTTTTTTTTTTAGGCAGAACAAAGGACTCGATAAATTTTTTGCCTGTAGAAATGCGTTTGGAATGTTCTCTCCCACTCGTTAGGACTGACCTTGAAACTTGATTAAAGAAATCTACCTTTTGATATATTGTTGTCATATTTGTGATTCGGACAAGGCCCAACAGTGTGTTATCGTTGATAACTTAGTAAATTCAGTGCAACCATCCCATGGTGGTTTCACGACCTCCATTAGTCATGTCTTGTTGTTCTATTTGGATCTTCTCAATCGTCATTCTTCGTTAGTATACCCCCAAAGAATTCAAATTGTGTGTCCAGGTAGCGTAGTTTAAACCCGTCTTGACGTATGCATCTCCGGTTTCCACAGAATCGACCTTAGAAGATGTTTACTTTCACATCGTAAACATTGAGGAACACATATGATAATCTTCGCCGTGGTACTCGGATGTAATATCTTTCCACCGAAGCCATTAGGCGTCAAATGCGTCTCATTAATGTCTAAATGCAATTTTGCCGTTCTGCTTGCTCCTACTGGACGTCTTGTCATTCTACTGTCAAATGCAGCCAAGCATGATTTTACGCAGCCTCCACGAAACTCCTTTAAACCTTGTAGATATGCGAGGATTCACGTAGCCGTCAGACGTAGCGATTATACATGCGAGAGCGATCTTGGACATTTTCCACCAATATATTAGAGAGTAAATGAAAAAAATTAAATAATTGGACATAATTGAGGACATTGGTGAAAATATATAATTGGACAACAATTGAACATGATTAATTAGGGCATAATAATTGAGACTTTAATACTTGAACACTAAATAACTGGCCCAACTTAGTTCAACCACAGATTTGGAATAAAATGAATTAAATGAAAAAAATAAATACTTGGACATAATTGCGCATAATTGAATATAATTGAACATAAAATATCAAAATATACCTAGGATTCGGAGTTGATAGGCGAGGGGGGATGGTAGGGTGAGGGAGGATTTTTTATTGGGTTTGTTCTTGAATTTGATGTGCGAGTTCGGTTTATATATTACAAATTGTCGGTATGGTGTCGATTTAACCCTACCGACCGCACTGGCTTGCTCCCTTAACATGAAACCCTCGACACTCTCCGTTTTCTTATTTTTTTATATTAATCTAATTATTCAGCATTATGTAAATATATTTTATTTCAAATTAGTTATATGTTAAGTAATATATGTATTATAAATATAAAATATTCACGTCGATGTGAGTAAATGCGATTTATATGATGTGTACAAATAATTCGGTTATACTGGGCTATACGATCTTCTGCGAATGCTCACGAATATTTTATTATAATTTTAATATTATATTTAGGATTATTATACATAATAATTAATTAGATTACTTAAAAGCGACATTAAAAAGAAGAAAAATGATTTTTGTCTTTAAGGACCAGCGCCGCCCCGACGCCCGACCGGCGCGTAGCAATGACCGGCGCTGACCGAGCGCCCGTACCAATAAACGCCGACGGCCATGCGACTCCGTGCCCCAAACCCCTGGCACTTAACCCGGCCTTTATACGTGAGCACAGCCTTTGACCTTGATTTGCGAGAATCGGATGACCAAAACATCAATTTGTTGTTTTATACAACCTATAAAAACAAATTAAACCATAAACCTGAAATGAAACAACACAAATCATTCAAATCAAACTATAAGCAACACAAACAAACATCGATGTTTATTCTTGATTCTATGAACATATACTAATGAAAGTTGTTCTTTTAAATGTTTATAAGTTACATAATTAAATAAAAAGCATAAAAACCTGAAATCGAACCATAAAAACATAAAAGTATCCATAAATAATTAAGCAAAATATCCATAAAAATATCCATATACAACGCGTCTAATGCTCGGGGGGTTGGGGCTCACTAATGCGGGGGTGCATTGGCCAAAATTTGAAATTTCCAGAAGTGCAGGTGGGAGGCTGGGTGGCGGGGATAGGGAAGATGAGGGGTGCTTCCACTTGACTCTGAGTCATGGCTTCTGGTGAGGTCTCGGTGAATGGGCGCAAAAGCAGTGCATGAGTCCCATAAAGACCGGCGGGAGCACGAAATCCGGCCGTCGCGGCAGCTCGTATAACCACAGGCATCGCGGTTAAGCTGATTCTGACGCCGTCTCTTCTCGGCGTGCTTATTCTTCAGCGCCGGGCTTACGACAACGGCTGCGCATCCTCGATGGCGGGCTGGTTCGATGGACCCGGCACCCATCAACATCTAATTTGCGAGGTATAACCCGACTCCGGCATCGACGCTTCTCGGTTACGACTTCGCGGTAGTCTGTATCCTTGATCCACTTGTCCGGGCACTAATGGATCTGAGTCCGGCCCGTACTTCATGGAACAGAATGCGTATTCTCACGCAAGTTATAGAAACATAAGAATGAAATATAATAACATTATAAATAACGTATAAAAATAACGTTTAAATTTAATGTATAAAAATTTAGAAAACTTACAAAGTCTGACTTCGGGTTGTAGGAATTCCCAGATCGATTCGTCGGTCGCCTTGTCCTTCTTCTTGTTAAGATCGGGGCGAATATTCAGCGGCGAAGAGGCGCTTCAGTCGCCGACACGAAGCAATTAAAACATGTAGTTAATAAAAGAATAATGAAAATTAAAATTTAATAGTAAAAATCAAACTTACCTCGTCCTTGGAGCCTACCATGAAGGCCGCACTCCCGAGAATGCTTCGAGGAGCTCCATCGGGCCCGCCAGCAGAGGTATACGGTTACATCGGTTGCTGGGAGATCGACCCATTGCTTCAAATCTGACGCCCGATTACTGGCGTGCACTACAACTGACGGGGTCCACGGATCGATTGGGACACGGGTCCCGAAGGACGGATCGTCCCACCCACCGTGCCCGCGGCGTTGTCTTTCCACCATTAAGAAGATGCTTTTAGCCTCTTGTTAAAAGCCTCCCAAGTACTGGCGTATACGGCGCTCCTCAATGAATCTGTACTCGATCTGAAATAAATATAAAATTAAGTTAGTCTAATTTTACAATTCGAAAATCACAAAACTTTTATATTTAAATACTTACCAAAAAGGCATTCCGTATACCGTAAATGGCGGCTTTGATCATGCATAGTGTGGCCCACGAATCTTCCGCGGTTCACTTTATTCGTTCCACAGAAGAGACAGCTTTTCGCTTACCCCAGCCAAACTGCTTAAACAAAGCCCAGTTTCATTAGTTACAAGTGATAAATATAAATATTAATAAAACCGAGCTCAATAAATACAAAATTCCTTTACATTTCATAAGCATGTGGCGTATCGCCACGACCGGCGGGCGAGATGGCAGTAAGGCTGTCCGGGTCCATGCTCTGCAGGCCGCTACTCTCCGGGACTACATCCCATAAGGTCGTCGTCGCTTTCGACCGCGACTCGTTAAATTTGTATCTCTCGGTTGCTCCGGCGTCGGCGTGTGGCAAGCAGGTCATTATCGTCCAGAGTAGGCGTCTTTCGTAGATCTGCTAGGCGAGTCGCGTCTTGGCGGATATGGACGGCGATGCTTTCGCGGTATCGTCTAGGGTCCATGAGTAGTACTTTATCATCGAGGCGTGTACTTGATCGGCTCGATCATGAGTGGGATAGGTACCATAGGCTTTCTTGACGTCCATTTCTCTATTTCTTACCATTGCAACACGCCCGTCGAGTTTTCACCTTACGAGGGCCATATATAAAAGGCTTCTTGGTTTTCAAAATTCAAATTCTATCAAAATTAAACATTATCATTGAAATCAGTTCAATTGAATCAATCCGAAATTCGGTCCAATTAAGCAAACATTCAAACTCAAATCTAATTCAAACAACATTTCGTTCTATTCAAACGACATTCAAACTAATTCTTTATCAATTCGATTCAAATTCAATTGATTTAATACCGAATATAATTCAAATCAAATCGAATTCAAACTTAATCAAATTGATTCAAATCGATTAGATTACAAAATCAAACAAAATCTAGCCATAATTCAAACTCGATCAATTCCAGTTCATCAACAATTCAATTGCAATTCGTCAATTAAAACAAATTAAACGAATAAATTGACATTGATTCCCGATTCAATCCCAACTAATTAAGCGAATTAAAAATGAATTAAACTTATAACTATACAAATTAACAAACTAAAGCGAATAAATCCAAAATAATTAATTAAACAACGAATTAAATTTATAATTAATACTACAATTAAGCGAATTATACAACAACTAATTAAAACAATAAACAAAAAAATGAATTAAAAAGATTAGATAATAATTAAACATATAATAACAAACAATTAAACATACAAGTAATTATAAAACAAACAATTAAAAACTAAGCAGAAAAAAGCGAAAAAAAAAAACAAAAAGGCAAAAAACCGCTTTTGCCTTTTTCCGGTGGAGTGCGGTGGGGTGGCAGTGGGGCCGATTGGTGGGGCGGTGGCGGGTGGTGGGGTCGGCGGTGGCGTCGTACTCTTAGGCGTCGATCGGCGTCGGGGTGGGAGCCGGGAGTGGGATCGAGTAGGGTTTGGAGGGGGCGATGATGGAACGTGTTTTTTTAATATATATGGGAGTCGTATCGTTGGTTTGGTCGATTGATAATTAATTTTGAATATATTTTAATTAAGAAGATTAAAACCGGCAAATAGCGTAAGCGAATAAAAAAACAACGAGGCGCAATAAGCGAATCTGAGGCAAATATTTATCTGGCAATAAATGGGGTGTCGGTCGTTTCTGAAACGTAAATCGTTTTACAGTAGTACAACTATTTAATTTCATAATTACAATGGTAATAGCTTTGAAGCAACATCTTATAATATAACTCATTATCATTGAACAATAGCTAGCTTTGAAGCTACATACCAATGGCTTTCAAGGAGTTTTCAACAGATTATTTGGTGTTGGAAGCGGAGAATGCAAGTCTTTTTGATCTATTTCGTATATTCTACTCAAGTGAGTTAGATAAAAGAGACTTCTTTGATGCTCCTACAGGATCGGTGGAGGCATTGTTGGCAAGTTTCCGCCACCGATGGGTGGTGTTCGTGTCGGTGGTGGCGCAAAAACTCCTCCTTCTCGGCGGAGCACCAATGAAGTGGATAGGATCCACCATTGAATTGTTGCTAAATTATCCTATTAGCAATGGTGGTTACTTTAACCTCTTGGTGAACTTAGTTAAAGGTATACGTACATAGTTTTTATTTTTACACTTTTGTCTTACACCATTGAGAGCACTAGTCATGCATCGCTAGATTAATATCTTATGAAGGTACTGGAAGATTGTGATTGGATCCGCATATCTTTAGTAAAGAGAATAATATTTTCATTCCGGAATATTAAGAAATTAAAAAAAATTGAAAGTGTACAATTGGAACATGTAAATATGACTAAATTGTTCCTAGTTACTCTTTGGGGATGTGGGACTAAGGAGCGGATTCTTGAACACAAAAAAAAAAAACAAGAGAACTGGATGAGGAGTTTTATTTATATTCTAATGGTTTATTACTGAAGTAATCATCGTTTCAATGTTGTTTTATTTGCAGGGAGGGTTGTGAGGCCAGATGTTTTATCCTCAACATTTAGATCATTGATGGGAAACCTTGACTTGAGAGTGGATTTGGACAAAAACATCACAAAAGGTGATTATAGATATAACGCAGCTTTGTCCATAATGGCCTCTAAATTATCTTACGAAAACGAAGCCTTTGTTGAAACTGTTGTTAGAGAAAAATGGCAGGTAATTGATAAAAAGAATCCTCTGAAGAATCAAGTTGTTTCGTATGTGTATTCAAACTATTTTATTTCCTATAATTTAGTTTATGATGAGGCGGAATTTTTGCAGATGGAATTCTTGAATTTCTACAACTTCTATAACGGTATGCAAATTTCTTTACCTAAACAACAAATTTTTTATGTCTAACATAGCTTAATCTTGTATGGTAACGTTATTACATTACATTACACGTTTTTAATAATGCTTGTTTTTTCGTTATCATTTGTTTATTATGAACAAAAAATAATATATACTTCCTCCTATCCTATTTATAAGTTACTTATATTATTTTTTTTGTTTTTAAAATAGTGAACGTTTGACAATTTTAGGCTTCATTTAATAATAATTAATGATCCAGATGTTCTTTTTTTATAACATATCATTCACTAATTTTGTCAATTTAACCTAAAATAGTAGAAGAAATAAAACTATATTTGGAAATATTATATTAGAAAATATTTGATTTTATAACTTAAGGATATATTAGACAAAATATGGTATAAAATAAGTTAAGCGACTTATAATTTGAATAAATATAAAATAACATAAACTATAAATATTACAGATTATAAAAGTCAACATAAAGTAACCAACAACATATCTAACTAATCATTTTAAGATCGAAACTAACTCATATTATTAGATGACTTACAAGTTACACCATCTTTTGATTACCAATTTGATTCTTTATAAAGTTGTGATCTACTTATTTGATCTATGTATACTTATGAACTTACCAATTGGACAACCAGATTATCTTGATACATATTCAACACAAGCAATCATATTCCAGGACAAGAAGAACAACCCTGAACTAGTTATGGTAGCCTTTAGAGGGACGGAACCGTTCAATCCTGACGATTGGCGAGCCGATGTGGATCTCTCCTGGTATGAGCTTCCAGGTTTGGGTAGAATCCATGCCGGTTTTATGAAAGCACTTGGACTTCAAAAAGAGAAAGGTTGGCCAAAAGAAATTGACCAAAATAATAACCAAAAGCCATTATATGCTTATTATGCTATCAGGGAACAATTAAAACAAATAATTATAGAAAATAAAAACACAAAGTTCATAATGTCTGGACACAGCTTAGGAGGTGCATTGGCAATTTTGTTTTTGTCTATTCTTGTTTTGCAAAATGAGGAGTTATTGTTGGAAAGATGTGAAGGTGTGTATACATTTGGGCAACCAAGGGTTGGAGATGAAGAGTTTGGGGAGTTTATGAAGAAGAATTTGAGATCTTTCAATATTGGATATCATAGATATGTTTATGCTAATGATATTGTTCCAAGATTGCCATATGATGATAAAACACTTTATTACAAGCACTTTGGGCCATCTATCTACTTCAACGTTTTCTACAAAGGTCAGGTGAGTGAGTTTATCATTCCCTAGACTAATCCTACAAGCAAGTAATTTTCTAGTTTGAGTTAAGTGTTAAAGCTTAAAGGTTAAAGAGTTATTTTTAGCTTATTAAATCAATTTTCGGATATTGTGTTGATTTTTTATGGGTCATGTTGCAAGTTAAGTGACTTTTCATGACACATACTTCTCAACTCTTTAAGTGACTTTTCATGACACATACTTATCAACTCTCTAAGCGAAAGTGATTCATTGATTACTTTCAATTAAAACTTTTCTTTTTTGTGTTTAAGATAGTACACATCTGAAAACTTCTTACTATGTCACATATAGAAACACCAATCGGTAGAGAGTAATATTCATGCTCTCAAGAAAATGTTTTAAGAAGCGTTCCTCAACCTTAAAGTTAATAATTTAATCCATTATGGTATCAACAATTTCATAGTATTCAAAGATGTAGTATTCAATTTATTTGTGCAGATCCTAGAGGAAGAACCAAACAAGAATTACTTCTCATTGATGTGGGTTTTGCCAAAGTACTTAAATGCAATATTTGAGCTTATAAGGAGTTCAATTCTTCCTTGGATATTGGGAGATGAGTACAGAGAGGGATGGTTTGAGATATTGTATAGGGTGATCGGTCTAATAATTCCAGGATTATCTAATCATGGTCCTCAAGATTATGATAATGTTACTCGATTGGCAAGCTCAATTTCTTCTCTTAGTATAGATGAAATTATGGGTCAGCAAGGGCTTAAGGTCGAGTAACGAACTACTTCTTATGTACTAGATTGAATTAATTGTATCAAAGAGCCATTTGATTCGTTATTGTATTAAAGTGTTAGCGAAATCGCATTAAATTTCATAAATGCCTGTCCACTTAATCGCGGGATGTAGTTTCGAATGATCGGAAATTTAAATTTCATTTTAGCAGCTTTCAAATTCGAGTTCAACACGCAAAATTGACTTTAGCGGCATGAAAAGCGGGAGTCTTTGGTAATTAGCACAAGTATGATTTTATATATATATATATATATATATATATATATATAAGTTTAATACCTCAAAAGGCCCAAAAAGATTCACATTTCTCACATAACATTTTAGGCCCAAATATGAAACCTTAATTTCAACTCTCAAGTCCTTAAGTCTACAACATCTCATTTGCAGCTTTAATATCGACTTTCACCGTGTTGACAAGTTCGACTTGTTTATAGATTTGTGTATATTAATTAATGGTTAACTTGATATCCACATGATATTCGATTAAAAAAACTCAATTCGATATTCAATGACATTGTTTTTGACGATCATATAATATTGATAAAAGTATTTGGTTACGTGCAGTATCTATCTAAATTACAAATATTTACTCTAACCCGACTCACCAACAGACTACTAAAAGTCAAAGGTCCAAAAATTGTGACATAGAAATATTTTGGGCCCAAATATCAAACCTCAACCTTAGTATAATTTGTATCTCTAACATTGAGTTTCCAGTTGTTGACTTGTTAAATCGATAATTTGAATTAAGAAACATGGACGTGGCAATGGCAGAACCCGGAGAAATATTACCGGAGCGTAAGATAGACTACACGGCGTACGATAAGCTGCAAGAGAGCAAAGCTTCTTTAGAAGAAATTGTCTCAAAAATGTTGTCCATTAAACGACAAGGGAATAATAAATCTGAGCTCCGTGAATATGTTACCAACATTTTCCTCAATTTCGTTACTCTCCGTCAGGTCCACATTTGTCCCAAAATTATTGTCCAGTTTCTAATTAACAACAGGATAATTAACACTTTTGCCAGATAAAGATTGTCGGGTTTTGACTTATACGTTTGTTGACTTTTTAATTTTGAACTTGAATGTTTTTGTATATGTATAGGGTGTATAGTATTTGGTGAAAATATAGAAAAATATAGTTTTTTTTTTTTTAATTTAAGTTAATATATGTTTGATGGTTGGCTTTTTAGTTTTGAACTTGAATGTGAAAATATGCTAAAAGATAGAATTTTTAATTTAAGTTAATATATAATTTTGATGGTTGGCTTTTTTGTTTTGAACTTGAATGTTCTTTTTTTTTTTTGAACTTGAATGTTTTTGTATATGGTGTATAATATTTGGTGAAAATTAAGGTTGTTTGCTATATAATTTTGATACAAATCAAAGTTATGTGTGTCAATTAAGGTATATCCAAAAAGATTGTCACTTTTTGAATTTTGAACTCGAATATTTTTGTTTGTGGTGTATAATATTTGGTGAACATATACCAAAAGGTAGTGTTTTTAAGGTGATTTGCTATATAATTATTTCTTTCAAATCAAAGTTATATGTGTCAATTGAGGTATTGAGTTTTGTTAATTTTGATTATCAAAATGTACGTTGACAATGTTTTTGGGTCGGAGGGAGTAGTTGCCAAATTGAGGTCTCTTTAGTTTGATACCTCTGAATGATGTTTGGAAAGAATTTTGCTGCACGAAATTTTCTACTGGATAGGTTGGTTGTGATTTTTTCTAAGAAAATGTGATAAATTAAGCTGTTTAAGTTTGATACCACTATTGCATTTGCTCTCGCGTGGAATTGGTCTGTGCTTACTTCTTGCGATTGTATGGTTTCTTGTTCAGTTCAGTGAATTTTTTAAACCCTCAATGTCATTCATGATTGAATCTATGGTATAGGAATTTGGAGGCTCTGACAGACCGATTCATGTGCCTTATACTGTACTGCTTGTTTGTTTGTCAGTCTAACAGGACTATACTGCTGCAAGAAGATCATGTCAAGTCGGAAACAGAGCGAGCTAAAGCACCCGTTGACTTCACAACCCTGCAGCTTCACAACTTGATGTATGAGAAGAACCACTATGTGAAAGCGATAAAAGCTTGCAAAGATTTCAAGTCCAAGTACCCTGACATCGAACTTGTGCCTGAAGAAGAATTTCTTAGAGATGCACCTGAAGAGATTAAGACTTCTGTAATATCTACTGACACTGCCCACAATTCGATGCTCAAGAGGCTAAACTATGAGTTGTTTCAGGTAAGATAGTTTTACTTTTGTTCTTTTTTGTTTCTCTGTGATTAAGCGTATTTTGGTTAAGCAATATTTATCTATATTATCCGAAGTCGCTGTGTGAATTGCTACAACTCATGCAATTCACCACCATTGTTACTCTTGGCATAGGTTTAATGTGGTATGTTGTTCTGCCTGACTTCATCAGATCAGTTTATGAAATTGAAATTTTGTTTAGAATTTATTAAAGAGCTCTCCAATTGTTGTATGCTGCATTGCAACATAGGATTGTCCCTATGATTCTAATTTCTCGAGTTCTATACTTCTTGCATCTTTTTCCATCACATTTGATATTTATTCAGTCACGTACAACTCCTACAAGTACCTCAATCCAAGATGATTTGGTGAAGTAATTAATAGTATGTTATCCAGACAGCCAACAGTTTCTTGAGATTATATAAGATATATGCCTTTATCATATTCTTTCGAGATGTGGCAAAGTCAACATAGATGAATATGCTAGTTATCAAGAAAAAGGTTTGACGACATCAAAGTGGTGTTCATGTTTCCTGTTAATTTGTGTCTTACTTAACAGCATGCTCCACAAATGTTCTAATATAAACATGCACTCCCCTCCCTGGTGAATTCAAATTTATTTACCATTTTGAATAAAAAATAAGAAATTGTGTTGTATCAGCGTAAAGAATTGTGCAAACTGCGAGATCGCCTGGAACAAAAAAAGAAAGCTCTTCAGGAGACCATTGCTAACAGGAAGAAGTTCTTGACTAGTCTCCCCTCGCACCTCAAATCCCTAAAGAAAGCTTCCTTGCCCCTTCAGAATCAATTAGGGGTCCTGCATACCAAGAAAATGAAGCAACAACAGTTAGCCGAACTGCTTCCTCCCCCTCTTTATGTAATATACTCTCAGATAGTGGCACAAAAGGAAGCCTTTGGAGAACATATTGATCTTGAGATTGTGGGGAGCATAAAGGATGCTCAAGCTTTTGCTCGGCAGCTAGCAATTAAAGACACTGGTACATGACTACATTTCCTTGGTCTTCACCCTTCATTATATTTTTCTCTCAAGCGCATGAAGTCCGAAATATTTGTACTCCTTACTTTAGCTCAATTAGAGTGTACCAACAAAGATGATTCAATTTGGAATAAGAGTGCATTACTTCTTTTTAGGAATGGTCCTGTAGTATATGTGATGTTTCATATCAGTCTGGTGCAAGAGTGCAATTGAAGTGTTTTCTTATGCACTGCATATATGTTTCTGTAGCATTTCACCAGTGTAGTTTTGATGTTATATTTCTGCTTATTGATCCAATTTCATTCTCTCAGGTCTAGCTACCACCTCAGATAGTTCCAAATTAGAAGATGATATACCTGAAGAGGATGATGAAGGGCAGAGGCGTAGGAAGCGGCCAAAGAAGGTTCCCAGCAAAGAGAACCTTGACCAGACAGGAATATATCAAGCCCATCCACTTAAAGTCATCCTTCACGTAAATGATGATGAGGCCTTGGATCAGAATGCTGTAAAACTTTTAACGCTAAGGTTCGAGTATCTGACAAAGTTAAATGTTGTGTGTGTTGGAGTTGAAGGGTCGCAAGAATCTGCAGACCACAGCATCTTATGCAACTTATTTCCTGATGACACGGGCCTTGAGCTTCCTCACCAGGTTTTACATACTTAAACATATTTGTCATTTCACTTTTATTGCTTGTTCGGTACGTAACCAATATCTTTGAATATTTTGTAGTCCGCGAAACTCTGCCTTGCTGATGGCATTGTATTCAGTGATCAGAGAACTTCACGCCCATATAAGTGGACCCAACATTTGGCAGGCATTGATTTTTTGCCAGAGGTATCACCACTGTCAACAGCTTCTGCCACCTCGGATGATGATGTGGTTAGGCATGATGCTGTCGTATCTGGTCTGTCAGTCTATCGTAATCAGAATCGAGTACAGACAGTTGTGCAAAGGATCCGTTCTAGGAAAAAGGCTCAGCTAGCTCTTATGTGAGTGACTGTTTTGTATGTGTGGCTCATGGGACCTTACCTAAGAATATTTTAGAAGAGATTATGGTGTTGAACAAAATTTGATGTTAAAATACCTTGTTACAGTATGAGATTGGTTGACCTTTTAAACGTGTGGCTGACAATGTGCCTCTCAGTTATCCCTGGTTTCAATGGTTGAATGGTTACTTGATTTATTCTCGTATAAGAGGTGTTATGTCTTTGTTTTAAATTTGCTCTGATGATATTCTTGTAAATTGCATGATTCTTATTATGCCTTCCAAACATTTAAGTGGAACCAAAAGTATTCAGTTATTTATGAACAAGTTGTTTCTAATGTTGAAGAACTGGGATCTTTCTTAATTCGTATACAGGGAACAGCTCGACTCAGTAATGAAGCTTAAATGGCCTGGGGTGACGTGCAAAAGTGTTCCATGGGCTTCACATTCACCGAAGTGCAGTTTAATTAGCTGTAAACCGGTCTCTGGCTCACCTAGTCAAGCTTTACCAGTTCCCAACACCGAACAAGTTCCAGCTACTTTAGCCATTGACAAGGGGGAGAAGTCTTCATTAAGATTAGAGATAGGAACTAACAGGGAAGATGGGGAACTTCCATACCTAAATCCAGTCGGGTCTGCTACCTCAGATGCTGTAATCACACCCACTAAAAATATGGATCTTGAGCATTCTATGAGGATGAGTTTGATTTCAAAAAATGTCATTTCTCCGATGACCATGGGAAAATCGCCTAGTTTCAGAAAACATGAGGATGATGTTGATCTTATATTGGATTCAGACAGTGAATTAGATGAGCCAGCAAAAGATGAGCTAGAAACTGAAGATGTGTTGGGAGGTGGTGAATTCAACTTGTGTGACAGAGCTTGGATAAATGTCGGAGTTCGAGAGTATTGTCTTGTGTTAACCAGAAAGTCGGACAATGATGATAAGACAATGAATATGGAAGCCCTGGTTTGTTTACTTATATGTTATACATATGTACTTCACTTTTATCTTACTCATTCATTTGCTAACTATTGCATTGAAACTTTTGGTAGATAAAGATTAGCATGGAGTATCCTATTAGGCCACCTCATTTTACACTGAATATTCGCCGAGCAGTAGGCGGCGAGAGCGATGTGGAGTTTGGTTTGTCTGAGTGGTATAATGAACTACGTTCCATCGAGGCAGAGGTAATGCATTAGTGTTCTTCTACCATACCCGTTTTATTTATTTATTATGGAATTGATGTCTAATTGGTTGGTGGATATATTGTGTTTTTCTTGAGCTTATTTTGTTGAGTTGATTTTCTGTTTTTCCTTTTTATGGTCTCTTTCCACATTTGTACTTTTTTGGAGAGAGCTTTTAAACTCAGTTAGCTTATTGTTGCTGATACTGCTGCAAGCTAAAACATCTGTATGTCTTTTTTTCCAGATCAATGTGAATATTATACAGGTTATTCCTTTTGACCAAGAGAACTTCACCTTTGCTCATCAAGTGCATTGTCTTGCAATGTTGTTCGACTTTTACCTGGACGATGCTGGCCTAACGTCTGAGAAGAGGAAGAATACTTCTGCGGTTGATATAGGGATGTGCCTGCCTGGTAACGTTGTTTCCCGAACTTTTAGAGGTAGGGATCGTAAAAAGATGATATCATGGAAGGGCAACAATTGAACCCCACTGGCCACTCTTGGTTATCTTTTCATCCAGCCAGTTTAGCATCAAGAAGTAAAAATTCTTACTGCTAACCAATTACTTCTGCACTCTCACATTTAGCTAAAAGCAGATACAGTATATGTTACGACTTATGAGTAGACCTAAATTAAATATGTTATGAACATCTTCAAATTTTCAGAAGCATTCTATATTTAGTATCCTGTGTAATTCATTGATTCAATGACAAACTTCTCATAAACCTTTGATGTCTTGATGATACACATGAATACAGATGTAAATAATTTTCAATCATTTGATCAATTATTAGTAGCAAAAAAGCATTAAAGCATTTTAACCTTTTAACTTACACACTTCCAATCTTACTGAAAATACTGTAATATATATCTCAAAGGACATAAAATTTGTATATATAACAAAACCACATACACAGATTACAAATATAACTGAGATAATGAGATTGATCCTATATCTTCACTAAACCTAGATTCAGAATCACAATGCAGTGCCGACCAATGCAAATAAACATCCAACTCTCTGACCCATGTGCAAGGCTCACAAGGTTAGGATCATAGTTGTTAATGGCGGCCATGGCAATGAGGAGCGGATAGCCTCACTGCAAAAGGCTAACGTCTCGCCACATCACCTCGACCTTAGGAGGTTCACTGCCACGGATGGCCGCACACTATTAACGACTATGATTAGGATCAATGAAAGATCAAAGTAAAATAGTCAGTCAGTTGAAATCTAATTATTACTCTCATCTACAACACAAACACTTTTTTCCTACACAATGTACAACCAGCTACTTTGAAACTGTGGAACCTCTCCAGCCAAACAATTCACCAGGGGCCTGTCTGAGTACGTCTCAAGCTTCGTCGTTTGGCCGCAGGTTCATTGCTCACCATCTCCAAGACCTGCATTAGTATCACACATTCACACTATCGGTTACATGTTCGAGAAACTGAAGAACAACTAATGCAGTACTCTTCAATTATCACTACTACTTCACATATATAACTGATGAGTACTTCTAAACACAAAATTGTAATTAAGAACAATGGCAGTGAGAAGAAATCTTGGTATTACCTGATTCTTCTGCATTTCCATCATTTCTGCCTGCAAAAACGTATTTCATCATGATTGAGAAGCCAAATACATATAGTAACTAAAGCTTTAATAAGATAAGAAAGAAGCTTTAATCAGATAAATACCGTTCAAGAACTTACCCTCTTCTTCCTCAGTTCTTGGTTTTCTTCTTTTAGTTTTGCGACTTCTGCCTCCAACTCCATGGTGTAAGCCTATATAGCAATGGAAAAATAGATGGAATCCAAAATCAGCATATAAGAAAAGCCGTGTTGGTGGGTGGGGTGGGGGGTGGGGGGGTACTTCTAATTAAGTAAAAAGCCTGGCAGTGAGCCATATTGGTGTGTGTGTTTTCTTATTTAATGTTAGTAAGGACTCAATGTGGACCTAGATATTGGTGTTTTTTTTTTTTTTTGATAATCAATGATATTGGTGTTAATATTAACTGAAGGCTGATCAGTGAAATATTGGAGTTTCCATGAGCATGCATTAATATAGTATATTATAATCATTTTGCACATCAGAGCTACTGGCTCTCCATCTCAATAAACTGAAATATGTTATTCTTCAATCTATGGTATCAAAGACATTTTAACTTATTGAACAATCAGGTGAACATATCGTAGAAAATAGCAATTATGTGGTTCTTAACTTCTTCTTGAGTTAGCCAATCCTGCTTCTAAATTTTAGTAATGTAAATGGCTTATTGCTATGTTCAGTAGCATATAATTTAAAAGGTTATGTCAATACCTGCTTGCGAGCTCGTGATCTAGCTGCTGACTCCCGATTCTTTATCATTCTCCTCTGCCTTCTTTCAACAGTCCTTTCCAATGTACTGGACTTTCTACCTCGAAAACCACCATTAAACATGTAGGGAACTGGTGACACTGAGGACATATCCCCATTGCTCTTCCCTAGCCCGTCAGATGAGACTGACGGAGATCTGACAGCAACACTGACACCTCCAGCTCCCAATCCGGCCATAGACATCCCTCCACCTTGGAGTGCACCGTTCTGTAAGGTGTTGGTATTCATCGATTGATTAGAAGCTCCAACAGTTCCAGCCCCGAGCCTCGGTGAACCCAATCCTCCACCATTAGGTATAGCCATGTGTGCACCAAAAGCCAAAGTAGGCTGTTTAGGAAAGATAGGTTGTTGTTTTTGTTGATGCTGGTGCTGGCCTTGCTGTTGTTGATTCGATGCAGCACCAAGCTGTTGCTGGGTTGATCTAACACCATTGACATTCAACGGCAAATTTGGAGATTGCATAGTCATGAGATTACTACTATCAGCAAGTTTACCACCCACCAATCCTGTATTCCCAACAGCTTGCTGGAAATCGAAACTCAGCCCATAATTATTCCCAGGCTGCGATAAATCACCAAAAAGAGCTGAACTATTGTTCGCCTTTTGATCCGACTGAGTATCTTCCCTCACAACACCAGCTCTAACCAAGAACTCCTCCAATGTTATCTCCCCTAAAGTCTGTTGCCTCTGCGGAATACTTGGTCCTCCGACCCCGCTCCCATCCTTACCTATTCCAAACTCTCTCGACATATCCTTCCATACCTCATCCACAGTCTTCTGACTCAACGTCCTAGGCAAAGTTAGTGACCCTTGCCTCTGCAAATACCCACCAGAATCGCCCCCTCCTTGTACGCCACCACTAGGGCCCGGCCCCATGGTCTGAGTTTCCTCAGCACTCCATATGCTTTTCAACAACTCATCCATGTTCATTGACCCAAAATCCTTCCCCAAGGACCCTCCCACAGTATTTTGTAGTTCATCAAATGTCAACGTATAAATAGATTGCTGCCGCGCCAATGGGTAATTCCCTAGAGGTCTCTCTTCCCCGCCAGGGTCATTTCCAAAGTTCTTGAAATTAATATTACTCCCCATTTCAGTTAACCTATACGGCCCCAACCTCCAAATTTCAGTCTAAGATCTCTGTATAGCTAAAATCACAAACGAAAATTCTAGTATGATCAATTCAATTTCCACCTGTCTTCACCAAATTTCTAATACCAGTATGACAAATTCAATCTCCACCTATCTTCACCAAATTTCTTGTAAACCTACACATACATATTTACATGAATACAACTATCTATAACATTCAAAGCTAGATTACTTTGATCAAGCAAAATAAATCATCCCAACAACATTGAAGTATGAAATTCAGAAACTAAAACAAAACTACTACCTATATGTAAGCTAATATGAAACCATTTCTTCTACATTAAGTAAAAAAACATCAACAATTACTACAACCATGCTAAGTCAATACAAATGTATGTCTGAAACTGCAAAAAACTTGAAATTACATATTTTTATGATTACCAACAACTAAAAGATCCCATTTTTTTTGTTGGAAATAAATTTGGCAAAAGCAACATAAAAAAAAAAAATCAAGAATCATGTGATGCTACCAATAAACCAATCAAACAACGACTTAATAAATGAAGTTAACTAGTGATCAATCAAAACTTGAGAAATATAAATGCAATTGTTGGTAATTATTACAGTAGGAGATAAGTATAAGAGAAATCAAGAACCTTTGGAAGACCAAAAGAGGAATAAGACAAAAGATTACCTGCTTTCTTGTTTGTTCAACCTTTGCTGTTTTTTACTTTATGTGGAGTTGGTTGTTTACTTCTTTAGTCTATTTTATGGTGATGGATAAAGTCGGGTTGGATGTTACATTTTGAATGACATTATTTATTACATTCCGCTAAGATCATGTATTAATTTATTTATTTTAAAGAAAAAATATTATAATATTATATCTTAATATTAATTCGAATGTGAACATAAAGTCAATATATAAAATATATATACGGACAATTTAAAGTTATGACAATTAATATGAAATTTTAAGGTGTGGGGACCAATTGAAAGAGATAAAACATGGCCACTAATTTCATTGGGTAGGAAGGTTTTTGGTGTGATATGTAGCCAATGAGAGCTTGATAAATGGGAGGATCATGGCCGTCCACGTAGAGTTGAATAAAATTTATTGATTATTTTTGTTGTTTTGTGAAATAATGGTGGAGATAGTAAATGACTTTAGTCGCCCTGTACCTGCCATGAAAATGATGTGTAGGCCAAAAGTACTATGTTAAGGATATATCTAAATTTTCTTCATTATTTGTTATTAAGTAAAGGTAATTATTATATTTTATGATAACAATTAAAATTTTGTAGGAATAAAATGTGTAAATATAATGAAACATCGAATAAGATTATCTACCTCCTTTTTGAATCTTCTATTGTGTTTCGCTTTTAATTTCAGGATTTAATAGACATATCATTGATAGCTTATAAAAGAACTATCAATGCATGATGTATAATGATATAAACAATGAGGCACAATGAGAAATACGATAAGGAGATAGATGATTCTCGTCAGAACATATTTCATTGAAAATAATCAAGCATTTTGATATGTTATTCTTAGTCTAAATAATTATTTATATTAACGTGGAGGAAGTAAAACTTTGTAGGGGGCTTTATAATTTTACTTTATTTAGGTCATATTTGGTGTATAATAAGGAACATAGGGAAGTAGAAAAATGTCAATATGAATATAAACTACTTAATGAAGTATTTAGTGAAATGATTTTTTAATCTTTCTATCCACGCATGAAAGTGGGGTTATGTTGAGGAAAATAGAAAAAAACAAGAAGTGTTATTACTTATCCTATTTCGTATGTGATAGACTTCAATTATACTGAAATAATAAAATTCACACTCAGAATCTTAAAAAAATGATTAATAAAGTCAACATTTTATTTGATTTTTCCACCCAAAAAATTGTCTGCATCTACAAGTATTCAGAAGATATTATGTTAGATTTTTTTTAATGTGGACCCGCAAATGCTATTTTTCGAATGCGACGTTTCCAAATTCTACCGACGCAATAACCGCAAATTACGCCTGGCGAAACCACACTAGGCAAATCCCATTTAATGCACTCGATCAAAAAATTTGCTTGAGAAAGTGAATCAAACTTACGACCTTCAATACAAAGCTTCAATTATTCCACCAATTTGACAAAAAAAAATATTATGTTGATGTACTATAATATATCAAAACTAATATGAAAATAACAATTAATAATTTCTGATATTAATATCTCATAATATATTTTGTTAAATTATGATTTAACATCATATATTTTCGATCCTATATATTTTGGATTCATCTGAATAATAATATATATGATCTTGTTTTTCACTAAAAATGACTTAAGTACAAATATCCAATCACTTTCTAGTTGCCATCAACTTACATATTATTATGAGAACATGTTACTTACATTGATGCATACTGCTAGTGCAACAACAAACTTGAGCATCATAAGTCATAACTGTAATTTTGTCTGAAAGAAGACAGAAGACACAAGTGAGGTAATAAGAGGATGTGTAATATCTATAGCCTTTAATGGTGGGGTTGACACTTGGCTGTTTGGGTATAGATATGGACAAATCAGGTTGCTTTTGTTCAGTGAAAGATACTGTAGAGAGGCATTTCTAGAGTAAAGGGAAAGATGACACCTGGGAAGATAGAGGCATTTCTCACTAACTTACATGTGTCTCTAATTCATACTTATTTCTTTAATCAAGAACATATATATGTGGTCTCTCTATTTGAAGCTTATAGAAGTTCTTACAGTTTCCTCAAGGGAGAGCGGGAGACTACTCAAGTTTAAATATGCTATTTTTACGTTATCAAGTTAAATCCTATCATTTTACTATTTTCTCCGTCCTAAACGACACATATTTTGATTTTAATGGAATGGCTTACCAATTTTAAATTTAAATAACTTTTTAATGCGTTATATATTTATTTTGAGAAAAATATATCAATATATAGAATTCTTAAATATAATTTAATATTAACTTTTATAATTTTGATTCAAATCAAAGTTTTGAATATCAATAAAAAATATAAAATTTATTAATCTTTAACCATAAAAAAATAAACTGAACAATTTTTTAATGATAAGTAAGATTAAATTAACTCGATACTATTTTTTAATAAAATTAGAAAATAAGTTTCAACTTTACATTCATATATGAAAATTGTCAGGGCAAGTATAACAGAAAATAGAATTAGAGTCATATCTAAATAAATATGGTTAATGCAATAAGTAGAGAAAAGATGAAACTGTTTATTATTGAATGAATTGCCCTTATTGTTTGATTATATTCGTAATTCAGAAATTTCTTTTATTATTGAAAAAGAAAAAGTTATACATATTAACTATTGTACTACGTGAACTTGTAATTCTTATAATTGGGGGAAAAGTTAAACATGTTAATCAAAGTTGTATATAATAATTAAGTTATAATACATGAATTTTTAAAAAATTATCAAATTTTTTATATTGATCAAAATTAATAAATTTTGTAACTTAATTTACATACAACTTTAATTTTGAATCCAAGTAAACATGTTAATAGTAAAATAGATTGAATATTCCCTCCTGCTCTTAAAAACAGCCATTTTTTCGACTTTTGATAGTTTATTTTTTCAAGCTCGATCTAAATATTTTTTTTGTTTCATCGATATGCTTTCATAAAATATTATACAATACAAATAAAAATATTTACCAAACTTAAAAGAAACCAATGTTTCAAAAGCTGACAATTTTAAGAACGGCGAAGTACTATCTTTTGATATATTTTTTCACAAAATATCACACCTCATGTATAAATATATTTGAGTTCAAAAGTTTAAAATCAACCAATATAAAATTATAGGCTTCATCTGAATCTAAGGGTAGATTAGTAGAAAATACCTATTAAATCAATAACAAGAATACCAGTTACAATACCTACTAGAGTATTATGTAAAGAGGAATCCTTCCTATAGTATCGACTATTTATCCCACTTTCCTTCACATTTAATCAAGAGTCGTTGTTCAATTTTCAATCAAATTAAACCTCTAACCTTTATATTTTATGTACATCAATAGAGCTACGATAAGTAAGGTTTAACAAGTAGTGCTTACTATACTATACTGAATCATGTAATTACTCAGTTGTATCGAATATCGAACAATTTTGCCTACTACTTAATTGCAGACGAGTCATTCTTTTCCGAGTAGAATAGCGAATTGATAACTACTGTTGAATATTTGAGACAGATCGGGACTTGGTCTGGCATTCTACGTCCCGACCTAAGTCCCGACGTCAGGACTTATTTGTTCCAGAGAAAGTTCGACAGAAGTACAAGTTCCGACCTAAGTCCCGAAGTGAGGATTTCTGCAGATTGAATTTCTAAGTGTCGCCTTTCAAAAGGTATCCGTTGGTTGGTGTCTTTTGGCATAAAAATAAGTGTCTTTTTTTTATGTTTATGATTATTATGAGACATCCTATGAGGAATACTTGTCTAGATTACCAACAATTGGTGAGAAATGATCTTTTAGAAATATATAGAGGAAAGTAAAGAAGAAAGGCGGTTAACATACATATTAAACTTCAAAAAGATTATCTTCTTCTTTCTATATGAAAACCCCATAAATTTCTATAATCCATACAAAGAGTATCAACCTTTCACTTCCTTGTTTTATCCATGAGGGACATTCCGTATACCGAAAATAGTTCTTTAGGAAAGTTCCCGAGGGAACGATTCAAGAATTTCGCTTAATCGAAAAATAGTTCTTAGGCGGTTGATACACATCTTGTTTATAGTTTGATTGGTTCAAAACTTGTTGTTCTTGTCAAACTATATGCAATTCTAAGAGGGAGAGGGGGGTGAATTAGATTAAGGTATAATATTGATTTTTTTTCTATTTTAAGGAATAGTTATAGCAAGATTAACCTAATTAATAGCTTAATAAATCCATTCCCAATTCAACTTAAACCTTTAACACAATTCATAATTATATTAATTACATACACAATCAACCTATAATCAATTTCAAAGAATAACAATTATATAAATTGACAATGGGCAACAGTGTGGTTGGGGAAGACACCGATATAACGAGCTCGCAAACCTAGCGCTCGACTGCTTTCCAACCTCGGATTTGGAAAAGTAACCTCAGATATTATTTCCGTGAGTTCACCACTGCGGGCGCATACAAAGAACTCACAATACACCTCTAGCAATCTACTAGACACCTAGCTACGCCTCTAAGCAACCACCTGTATCTCCCTGATAATCCTCAATGCAATTAGATAAGAGTATTACCCTAGCTCTATGAAAATCTCACAACAAATTAAGATTGAAAAGTATGTTTGTTTCTAGATGGCTTTGGCTTTGGATAATTCAAGATTGATATTTTCGATGTTGGAAAAGTGGGTTTCTAAAATGAGGGTTTTCATAGTGGATGAAAATTTAGTTCGAAAACCACTTCGAGACTCGTGATCGTGGTCAATGTACCCACACGGAGTCACGCTCGACCCCAACGTCAGATACCGCAAGCTCATCGAGGAAAGATCGAGTGCCACAACCCCGATGAAACTTGACGGAAGATGCCAAACAACTATCGAGTGCCCTTACCGTGACCCAAGGCACACAACAACGAGAGCAAACGATGCAATTTGAGAGCTCATCATCCTTTCTATTCATCGAGTGCTCATCTCGGCTGTTAACTCGATAGCCAAGCAGAAAGCTTCCTGTTCGCCATCGACTAACAATGGGGTCATAGGGCTCACGGAGGTCTCATAGGACTGTGGTTTTCAAGCTTCGATGAAGCACTTTGATTCAACTTTAGATTCTACTTCTAAATGGCACCAAGTCACCGTGATTAAGATCGATTCAATCGACAATCAAACGTTAACAACACAACAAGGACTTATCAATCAAGTAAGTTAAAAATGCAAAAGCCATTCTCTCTCACAAATACGAAACAACTTATCAGTTAGATATATTCCCTACACAACGCCTATAAAGAAATGAAACACATAAACGTCGGGCACGTGTTCGACTTGATTCTTAAAATAACGCCAATTAGGTGCAATCGTAGGTCACTTAAATAAATATTAGCGCTTAAATATAATTTGTTATTATCAAAATAAGTGATTAGTGACTCGTGAGTCAACAAACTCCCCTTTTGATGATAACAAATTAACTTATGCTATGGGAGAGTAAAGATAATAAAAGTAAGCAAAGCTCCCTCAACATAAGATTTTCATGTTTGATAAGATAATAAACACCGAGAAGCATCACGATAAAGTCAGTAG
Source organism: Lithospermum erythrorhizon (assembly GCA_019722365.1). Lineage (NCBI taxonomy): Eukaryota > Viridiplantae > Streptophyta > Magnoliopsida > Boraginales > Boraginaceae > Lithospermum > Lithospermum erythrorhizon. Next base: position 53,362 of record JADFUC010002399.1, on the reverse strand, counting down.
AAACAATTAAACCACAACATGATCTTAAGAAAACGAATAAACCACACACACAATATCAAACATCAATCATACGACCATAAACAATCCAACGTCATAACAACATAAATATCCGAAAAACATAATGCATAAGTCATTCTCCCCCTTTGAAATCATCAGAAAAGGGAGTAAACACACATAAAAATACTACACCATGACATATAATATTCATAGACAGAATATAACATAAAGCATAATGAATAAACGAGGTGCATCAAAATCAAACTCCAACAACAAGACCTCAAAAGAACTCTAAGTGACACCATCAACATCACCCTCAAGAAGGACGATGAAAGACGAATCCTCCGCAGCACGGAACCATGCTCATCACCCTCAAGGTCGGAATCCGAATGAACAAGATACCTCTGCGCTTCTGCGCTGGATCCTTCCCCTTTCCCAAAGCAACTCAAGAATTTCATAATGCCCTTGAGGTATTTTCGGTCTTTCTTTTGTTTAGCTTGTGCATCTAACCTTCCGTGAGATCCGCCTGAAGTCTCGCTAATCGGTGCTTTTGGCAGATTCGACCTCCGCGATCCGGTCCCGAGTCTCTACTAATCGGGTCCTCGTTTATCTGGACAACTGCCTCATCTCCGCGGCAGACCCGCCCCATTACGAGCCTACCTTTCGATAGACAACATCTTCACGACCCACTTTCTATTCTCGGATCTCATCATCATCATTCTTACCCTCAACATTCTCATTTACATTTCCCGACGAAAATCCTGCACCTCAAATCAAATCAATCTGAACACGATCTTCTGGAGAAGCCTCATCAATATCCCAATTACATAAAATCCTCCCATTATAACAAACCATCTTTTGTTTTGTAATCGAAGACTTCCCAATTAAAACAGTTTTACCCAAGGATGGACCTCTAGCAATTATCTTCCATTTTAACATAATATGGGTCACAAGCATACCATAGGGAAGAGTAGTGGCCTTAGCATTGAACATCGCATAATTCATGTGAGAGCCAATGATAATAGGAAGATTTATCGGCAGCCTATTCTTGAAATCAGATAGAAGAGTCGAGATAGTCTTGTGGACCCTTCATTCGAAAGTAATCAGAATGTTGCCTTCCACATACAATTTGTAGCAAATTTATCCTCTCCAATACAATTTGTGAGATGGGTAATAGTAATTGAGGATTAATTTTATGTAGGATTGAGTTTTAGGAAAGATTTTAAGAGAGGAATTCGAAAAATAAAATGTCAGAATTAGGGTTCTCTAACATGGTCAAAATCAGTTTAAGTCCTTATAGCACGCCCATCGCCACCACCATCGAGATCTCCATCGAGTGCTCGAGGTCTCGATGCAAAATTGAAGTGTATTCTGCCTCTGTATCGAGTGCTTCCATTGAGACCCAGGGCACACGATGCGAGTCTCGATAAAGCTGAATCTCATGATCCTGTAAGTTCATCGAGTCCTTCCACGAAAAACCCCCGCACTTCGATACGGCCCCTGGCGAAGCCGGTATAAGCATCCTGTAGTTCATCGAGAGCTACCATCGCGGGCCTCGCTCGATGCGCACTACCTACGAGCCGAAAAGAATTGCACAATTTTCCCAAATACTCCAAACCAAATCTCATTTCCAACTCTTCTTCCGTAACCCCTTTAATCAACCAAATTCATATACTCGAATGTTACTTTCCAAACATATGCATCTCATAATCAATAACTTTTTTGTAACCGTTCTCATCATTTGTCCCATCATTCCAATCCTAAGAGAATTGGTCATAAACATACAACACATATATCATGCTACATAATATAAGAACTTAAAACACATAGCATGCTAAACACATTTAGTCACATGGAACACGAACAATAAATCATATAAAGTTCATTGACACACTCCTCGAACAAAAGTTCTCTTAGAAGTGGCAAAATTATATATTAACCCTTGAACAACAATTCTCTTAGGAATGGGTAAATTATCAAACACTAGATGGATCAAGCAAATCGAGTTCTCTTCTTATTTTGTTAAAGCTAACCCCACGCAAAGGTTTGGTAATATCCGTAGTTGATGACGGTGGTTTACAAACTCTAAGTGTTATGTCTCCTTTAGCACATGGTCTCTATAATACCAAAATCCGCTGCTAACGTTGTTTGCATCCAAAGGACGAGCAACACAATGTCCTCCGGCCACATACTGGCTCAAGGCTGAAAAGGCAAGCATTATTTTTGATTCTTACTAGACCAAGATATAAACCCATATCCTAGAAAATGGCATGTTCCGCTAGTGCTTCTTCTATGAGGGATACACCCCGCAAAGTCCGCATCCGAATAGCCTATTAGATCAAAATACTTACCCTCAGGATACCAAATACCATATTCTATTTTTCCTTTAAGGTACCTAAAGATTCTTCTAATGACTTTAAGATGAGACTCTTTTGGATAAACTTGAAACCTAGCACATGAGCATACAAAAAAAAACATGATATTGGGTCTAGACACACTAAAATTGAGAAGTCTTTCAATCATACCTCGATATGAAGTTACATTCATATTTTTCACCTTGTTCATCTTTTTCAAACTTGGTAGCGGTTACCATTTGAGTGATTTGCCTCTTTCTCATCTACCATGTCATATTTCTTGAGGAGTTCCTTGATAAACTTACTTTGATTCACAAAGATTCCATTTTTCAATTGTTTCACTTGTAAGCCCAGAAGAAATTTAGCTCCCCCATCATGCGCATTTCGAACTCATTAGTCATCATGGTAGAAAAATCCTTGCACAAACTTTCATTAGTAGCACCAAATATCATCAACATAAATTTGTATTATAATGATATGTTTTCCATAGGTTTTAAGGAATAAGTAGTAGTCGACATTTCCTTTTGGAAACTATTTGCAATTACGCGAGCTTAATCTCTCATCAAGTCCTAGTGCTTGCTTTTAATCCATATAAGGTTTTGTTCCATTCAGAAACATGCTTAGGAAGTTTGGAATTTCCAACACCTGGTGGTTGTTCAACAAATACTTCTTCTTGTAAGAAACCATTTAAAAAGATATTTTTTACATCCATTTAATAGAGTGTGAAGTTCATGTAATGAAGAAAAAGCTAGACGAGTCTCATGGATTCAGCTCACCTATCTATGTGAAAGTTTTCAAAATCAATGCCGCAACTTGAGTATATCCTGAACAACCAACCGACTTTTGTTTAAAAGGATTTCTCTGGATTCATCAAATTTATTTCTAAAAATTCATTTAGTTCCAATAGCTAAAGTGAATATGGTCTTTCAATCAAATGCCACACTTTATTTCTTTCAAATTGTTTAAGTTCTTTTTGCATAAGCACAACCCATTCCGGATGAACTAAGGCTCTACATTAAAAAATAGAATTGGAGAGACAAAATATTATATAAAACAAAATTTTCTACTGTGAGGGGACTTGTCGACAATTTCTGACGGATTACTAATAATTTGCTCAAGGAGATGATTTCTGGCTGAGCCACCACAAGATCCTCAGCGACTTCTACCATGCAAGTAATCATTGACATCTTCGAGGCGCCCTTTTTGTATGACTTTGTACCTCTGGGCCTCAAGAGTTTTATTCTCACTCAGGGTCTCTTGACTTTCCACCGATAAAGGTAGATTCACATTTAGGCCTCTTTAGGTGGATCACTAGAACTCATATATTCATCAAATATTCTCAACAATTTTCTAGTAAAGATTCTAGTCTCATCAAATTCAAATAATATACATTTTCCTTTTTAAAGACATGCAAAACAAGAGATGAATGACAGTGAATAATAACACATTTATCATGTTTAAAAGACACATCAACCTCATTTTCAAAAGTTGGCCTACACTAAACAAGTTAAATTTTTTAAAGTCTTTTACCAATAAGACGTCTTTTTAGTTTGATCGAATCCTTTTTGCCAATCCAACCTTTTCCAATAATTTTGCTTTGCTCATTATTCTCGAAAGTTACATTTCCACGAGCCTGCTTCAAGCTTAAGAATAATGACGACAATGTACATATGTTCAACACCCACTATCCATTACCCAAATATTTTGTCCTCGATTCATGAAGCTTTTTCTACAAGCAACCGCAGCTCACACTAGGTACTCGTCACTTTGGGTCCTTTTTATTAGTTTGACCAGCGGCGCTAAATCACCCACTTACTTTTTCTCAGTGGGGACTGCCCCAAACGCTGTGTTTTTAACGACAAAACGTTGTTGATTTCCATATTCAAAAATATGCATTTTGACTTTGGGGTTTTAGTTTTAGTAAATGTTTTCCTGATTCACATGCTTTGACGAGACGATCCAGCTTTGGAAAAGCATTTTCTGGGAGCATAAGATTTCATGAGGGACAAGCTCTCATTGATGGAACAAACAAATTTAGGAGCTTTTTATAGCTAGAAAGAGGCGCGCGGTTTTGCTCACTTGATAGTTATTTGCTATCCTAACGCCACTTTATTAAAGGAAATATTTTGAGTTAAGATTTCATCCAAAGTATTTTTTTCTTTCGAAAACTTGTTGAGATCTTTAGAAATTGTTTCATTTTCAAGTTTCAAATCTTCAAGTTTGTTTTTCAAAGTCAAGTTTTTTTCTCGCAGGGAATATCAAGTGAGCAAGACCAGACGAACCCAAGCACTTACATGGAGGTCAGTGATAACCATTAGGTTAAGTCTCGTTTCAAAGCCAGTTTTCTTATATCAGCGAATCAACTCTATTGGCAATTTAATTGTCAAAGCTTCAATTTTATTTTCAAGCATTGATTTCTCTTTTACTAAAGTTTTGTTGTTCAAGATCACTTTTGTTTCTTTCTTAAAAGAATTTAAAATTTTTACACGGAATTCAAGCAGTAATCACTTAAGTCTTCTCATCAACATCATCCTCAATAGAATTTTCTATTACAAAGGGGATGGAGATACCTTACTTTCGGGGCCAGCGAGACAAACCACATGAAAGTTGGCTTCTTGCCTTCGCTTTCAAATCCTCGGAGTTTTCATAATCACAGATTCCTTTGAGGTTTTGTTTCATTGTAAAGCAAAGAGTTGGTTTCTGGCTGGCGTACCAACATGAGCCATCTCAAGACAGTCCCACACTTTGCTCTTGTAGTTTTGGATTCTTCCATACCTGCCCACTAAGCATAATATACATTTTGTTGCTTTGCATTCAAGGATAGATTTTTCTTATCTTTTAAAAAAACTAACGATTGCTTTATTCAACTAAAAACATACCCCCAGAAACTAACAACACACAAGAACATAAAGAAAAGAACCCCAACCAAAGCGAACAGACAACTACTAGAAATCACTAAGAAGGAGAAAAAATGGAATGACTAAGACTCCACTCTAATCAGATCTCCCAATTCGCCTTGTTTCTCTTAACACCCCTCCATGAGCAAGATCTATCATGTACAATGGAGACCACTCTATGATAAATGAGATCCAAGACTCAACCGAGTCCCCCAAACACCCTCAGTTCCTCTCCTACCAAATAAGATGTATGCGACACATGAAAGTCTTCACCCAGACAACCTCCTCCGCAAAGAACTTGCCTCCCAGATTCCTAACGCACTACCGCTCTCTCCCTCCCCGCCTACGCTAGACCGGCCTTCCTATAAGCTTTCTCTCTGCTTTCAACTTCAAGCACTACCTCCAAACCCGGAAAGGCACAACAAACAATGAAAAATAGATGATCCTGGCTTTTCACACCAGAACAGAACACACAACCATTATCCATCTGCATACCCAAATCAACAGTGTATCCCTAGTTGGAAGCTTCAAATGTAACAACATCCAGTTATAAATCACTAGTGGATGCCAAGACCATCCCACACCCATTTAGCCCAAGGCACCTCTCGACTGAGGCCTTCCACAATTTTCCCACAAACTCTTCTACACAAACCTACCATCAGGTGAACCATCCCAAACCCACATGTCCCATCGTAAAAAGACAAGATTAAGTCTCCGAGACTAACCTTAACCAGGTTACCAGCTCCTCACCCAAAATTTTAACTAAGGTATAATTCAAGGTTATATCTCTAGAAGTGGATATTGATGTTTCCTCGGACATTAAGAATGCACTTAAGAGGGCCCCAAAGAGTTTCTAGCTATCAAAACCAAAAGGACACTGACCTGCCATCGTGAACAAAAACGTAATACTTACTCGAACAAATGCCTAACCTCGGTGAATTCTTCCAAAACCAAGGGTCACCATCTTTCTTTTTATAGCTCTAGATAGATTCCCTTTTCAACTTCACTGTGTGCACCCACTGAACCCAAAGAATGTCTTTCTTAGAAGCAATATTCCAAAGCAATTTACACAAACATACTTGGTTCCACATAGCCATCCTTTTGAAACCCAAACCCCCCTCCGCCAAAGGCAAACAAGCAGTACTCCAATCAACTTTAGCTCTGTAAGGCCCTTCATCCTTCCCGCTCCAAAGGAAACACCTCACCCTCTTCTCAACCTCCTCCACCACATATTTCGGAAGAGGAAGATTAGCACACCAGAGATTTTGTATACTAAAAATAGAAGATCTTACTAACTCGTAGATTAGCCAACTACTAACCTTACCACAAATCCTATCAACGAGACCACCAGAATCATCCCGGTCAAGCTTTATTCAAAACAAAGGAATCCTCAAATACTTCATTGTGGAGAACGCCTCTGGCTTTACATCTCCACGTAACTAAAGACAAAGGTAATCTAACATCATACGGAGCAATTCTAAAGAAAATCCTACTTCGAACAATTAAGCTTCAACTCCAAAGAAGACCAACGTAACCAAATAAGCTCGATAAACCTAAACTATCCATGCCTGTACGAAACCGTAAGAACCATGTCATACGCAAAACCTCAAGCGAAGATTCACCAACCCGCCGACACTCTCGGACGGAACCCGACCTGTAACTACCACTCGCTCTCCTCATGAGTCCATTAAAAATCTCTAACACCAAGATTCTTCTTATCTTCTTCACTCAATAACCAAAAGTTCGTAATAATCTCTTCTTCATAGGAAACATCCCTTTTTCTTTCAACCGTTTCTCTTAGCCGAGCATTATGCTCTTCATTTTCCTTTTTCACTTCATCACTATCTCCTTTATCAATGGCTTTAAAATCCATAATTTCCAAGGTTGAACAACTTTTCCGGACAACTCTCAAATTTTCGGGAACAAATGGACCTTCCTTGACTATCTGCCATAATGTATAGTCTTCAGCATTTTGAAAAAACGCCTTCTTAATTACCCAATAATCATAATTAGTACCATCAAAATAAAGAGACGAAGCGCTACATGCTTCTCTCTCTTAGAAAATCATCCATGATCACACTATTTATATATATTAAGCTCAACTATGTACGACTGGCCCGACATACCACTTCGTTGTAATTATATTTAAATCCTAAGAGGGGGGCGAATTAGATTAAAGTATAATATTGAAATCTTTTTTCTATTTTTAAGATAGTGAATAGTTATAGCATTAACTTAATTAATAAAGGCTAATAAATCATTCTAATTCAACTTAAACCTTAACACAATTATACAATTACATACACAATCAACCTATCTTGTAGAAATATAAAGAGGAAAGCAAATAAGAAAGACAGTTAACATACACATTAAACTTCAAAAAGATTATCTTCTTCTTGCTATATGGAAACCCTACAAATTTCTGCGATTCATATAAAAAGTATCAACCTTTCACTTTCTTATTTTATTTACGCACATTTTGCATTACTTGGTAAATAATTTTTGTGAAAGTTTTAAATAACTCAAGAAATTTCGCTTTATACACATCTTCTTATAGTTTGATTGGTGCAAAACTTCTTGTTAACAGTCCTATCCAAGCCAAAAAAAAGTCATCATAATCACTCACAAATCACAAGTGTACACATTCTAGCAACAACATAAAGAACACACTTGATCGTCCTTTGATGCTCTCGAATCTTTTTGTTATGATTTTGAAAAACAATTAAACAGCATTTTAGTTCTCTAAAAATATTCACATATAGTTATAACCTTCTTCTCTAAATTACAAATATTTATATACTATCTTCATTACTTGATAGTAAAATATTGAAAATATTATATTTTGATATAATTTTATAAAATATTATACAAAATTATTCGAGTTCAATATAATACTGATATATTTCATAAAACAATATACAATATATTAAAAATATTCGAAATTTAATTAATCAAAATTCAAAATGAATACAATACTACAATATATAATACTCCGTATATTAAAAAATATTCGAGTTTAGATTTTAGAAATTCAATTAATCAAAATTAGACGAGATAGTAGTATATATCTTAGAAATTTTTTGAGGCATAGAAAGCATGTACGCTCACGCACAACACATGAATGCAGCTTCCATCCACCACTCCGCCGCCTCAGACGGCGGCGCTGGTGGCGGAGTTAGTTACGAAATGCAACATTTCGAAGATGAATATAATGATATTAGTGGTTTTGACGACATTGTAGTCAACGTTGACGACTTTGAAGTCAACGGAGGAGGAGCTAGTTCTCAAGTGGTGGCGCAACCTGATCAGCTCACTTTTTCGTTTCGTGGAGAGGTTTATGTGTTCGATGCTGTTTCCGAACAAAAGGTATTATTATTCGTCTCGTCCCAAAAATAACGTCCAATTTTGAAATATGAATTGTGATGTTTGAATTTAAATTCAGGACTCGAGTATTTTTTTATGATCCCTTCAGTTCAATTTAATTGACGTATCAGTTTTCGAGGTCATGTTGGAACCGATAATTACTTTTTAATTGCATTATGAAAAGTCAAATGACAATTCATATTATGAAAATGATTTCTAGTCAAAGCTTCTAAGCGAAAACAAAAAATGTCGACTAAAATGATTTGGAGTAAGTATGAATGAACAATATTTGGTGAAAATAAATGAGATGTTAGTATTTTAATGAATTTTTCTATTGATATAAAAAAAATTGATATAAATCAAAGTTATGCGTGTCATTTAACAAGCAAAATTTATTAAGTTTGACAAAACGTGACAATCTTTTTGGGATGGAGGTAGTATTCCTGTGTTAATTTTCACCGTGGGAATTTTACTGTAATGTTTAATAGCAGAGTATAATTGTAACAATAAGGCGTATAATTTAGGTTTCAGATGAGTATCCGAAAAGAAGATGCATCTTGATGTATGAGTTGTACTAATCAAATCATATCAAACTTATCACATCACCCATTTTGGGTCGGGATATTATAGAAGAATGATTTGTCGTTAGAACGATTGGTTTTTATGATCTACTTTTTTATTGTGTAGGATAATTATGTCTCCTTATGTTTTGTAGTGTAAACTTGTTTCCTTCAAGATGTATGTAGTCAATTTCTAGTAGTAGATTTTAGGATTAGATGGTGTTTGCTTCTGGTTGTATTTGATGATCGTCTCTGTGGGTAGAGAATGAGTATTCAGGTACTCTCAAGAAACTGCTGAGCTAAACACTTGCAACAAATATTTACTTAATGTATATATTCTCATAGGTCCAAGAAGTGATGTTGCTTTTGGGAGGACCCAAACTGAGTACATGTGCTTTAGGTGGTGATTTAGCATACAAAAATGAAAGGGTATTTCACTTTGTAAGCTTGATTCAAGTTTCTTTCATTAGTCTTTTGATTGTGGTGATGTGTGTCTGACTTGATGTTCCCCTGCATTTCTGTAGAGTATGATGAATCCTGGTTGGTGTAGTGATCCAAAGAGAGCCGAGTTTCTGAACCGGTACCGGCAAAAGAGGAAAGAACGATGCTACCAAACGAAAATCAGATATGAAGTCCGAAAAAAGGCGGCTTTAAGGTCAGAATTGTTCAATATTATGTGTAGCCATCATCTTATTCCTTTTGTGGTAGAAAATATCCCTCTTGTCTAACATTGTCGATTGTGAGCATTGTGAAATGCAATAGATCATGCACTTGAGAAAACCCTGAATACAAGGTTAGGTTGCATTTTGGTTCCGTCACTTGGAAATTTACATGTAGGCTGCACCAGAAAATGCTGTGCCTTATCGAGCACTTAATAAGCCCGTTACAACTGTAAACTGAAAAATTGGTTGAGATGATATCAATATAAAAAAACTAGGAATTGGATTAGAGAAATAACATAATATCAATATATCATCTATACTGATTGTTTCTTTAGTGAAAGCGTCTTTCTCATCTTTCAGCCAGATACCATTCTCAGCCTTTAGTCTATTACTTCCATGATGTGTTTCAGTTTGTAGTTAGTAACTTAGTATCAAGAATGGAGTATAATTATTCATGAATTGTATACATGGAAGTTTCTCTTTACTACATTCCTAATTGTCATTGTGTTTTGGTTAGTACTTAGTAGTGACTGCTATAGCTATAGCTTTTTCTACTTTTAATCTTTCATCTCTCTTTTCCGTTTGTTTAGGTCGACATTTCTCCCCAGTCCCCACTATATTTCATTTTGTTTTATTCCATGTGTTACTTAAATAGGATGCCCCGAAAGGGAGGCCAATTTGCTAGTAAAGATAGCGAGGAACTTTTTTCAGATGAAGAGGAACCAACTCAGGATGAGAGCCAAATATATGCTTTGTGAGTTCCTTTATTTTCTTGCTTCTCTTCTTATACTATGATTTATAGACAACCTTTGCCTCATATTCATTCACCATAGTTTGTGCTTCTTCCATGCCAATTTGAATGAACTACTTTCACTTTGCAGAAATGTTAAAGATAAGTGACTTTATTTTTACTTCAATTTCAGTCAAAATTTGAGTCCCGCTTCTCTAAATATGAAAATGGTCCTTTATCAAGTCTAAAAGAGGCAGTAAAATATAAGTTTTGTGAAACAAAATTAAAAAATAGTTTATTAAAATCAAAATGGAGGGAGTAACATGTTCCTGAAGTCCTTCATTCTTCATATTTACTAATGTTAAACAACGCCTTCAGTATTACATGTCAATTTCAGAATTGTGCATTTGATTTAAACCTTTTTCTGTTCTCATGTATTCTTTTGCTTTCTCCTCTTCCTGAATATTCATGTAATGTTTTCAAGTTGTTGTTTATTGAACTAGTTTAATCATGAATTAGATCTTCTTGCCGTAACTTTTATGATAGTTGTCAACATTGTGGAACTAGTTCAAGTGCCACCCCAACCATGCGGCGTGGACCTTTTGGTCCAAGAAGTCTTTGCAATGCGTGTGGTCTTTTCTGGGCTAACAAGGTTAGTATTGTTTTCCATCTTTATAGGTTCTTTTCATCTTATCCTCCTGATGGAATAAACATGTTATAAATTTTTTACCGAATATATGTAAAGATTCGACTCCCCTTACTCCACTTAAGTGGGAGTCTCCTAAAAGACATTACGTCATGTTGAGTTGAGGTGTATATGTAAAGATCTGAAACATATGCCAAAATTAGAAGTTGAGAAGTCTAGGTGATGAGTAACTTGAGAATTTCCTGAACTCTTAATTTGAATTGCATTCTTCATTTCTTATCATTTCATTTTGTACAGGATCATATATGTATAGTACCCCAACCATTTTTATCCATTCACATAGCTCGGTTTGTAGAATACTGCACCATTTAGTAACACTTGCCAGTTATTTCTGCTAAAAAGTACTATGTTATGCTCAAGAATTTAAATCGATCAAATCCTCCTGACTTTTCGTTCAATCTTTCTGTAGGGAATAATGAGAAATCTTTCTAAAAGAGTTCAGTTCGATGCCAGAAGTCTAGTGGTATGTGTCGAGAGAACTGTTACCTTTCGATTCCCGATTTTGTATTTCTTATATGTTACAGTTTGCCTTTTCTTGCCTCCACTAAGCAGGATGAAGATGATAGTGATACAGAGTACCCCCTCTGCTCAGCCCCACCAAAATCGTGATTGTTAACCAACTCTGACGCCTCAGCTTATAGATCCGAGCATTATAATCAACTCAGCTCCACCATGAAGGAGAAAGGTCCTAGTATCTCTCATATTATACTATCCGAAAGAAGGGTTTATCTGCTCTCGGATGACTAAAACTATGTGTTCTAATACATATAAATTCATATCTAATCTGAAAATCGGTTTTCTTACTAGATATTTAGTTTAATACAAAGTTGTAAATGCTTGTTAACCATCAACTTAGGCTAACTGGATAATGTGGAAGAGAGACGTTTATAGCGATCATACTGATCTCGCTAATATACACTAGTTCATAAAAGCTTATACTCCTATAGTCCTCCAATCTTCATATTTGTTCAAGTATTATTTGTGCAAGACTGCAAGTATTTGTTGTACTTTTGTATGGCTTTGTTTTATTCATAGCTTTCATACCCAATGTAGACAAGATTTGTTCATCTGCTCTCATTTGAATTATATATTAGGTCTATAAAATAACTCATTTAAATAAGAAAGGAGAAAGTTGAGCACATAAATACTAATGCGTAGTGGAGATTGTATAGTCACTTGTCATATTTGAATTAGGCATCTTGGCATTATATCCTAGAAGATTGATCATAATGATGAACATATTTTATTTGTCACAACCCATAGTTTTTTGGAGGCATATCATGTAAGTTTTAAACAAATTGGATGGGTTAGCACAATACTTAAGAATTGAGTCGTCCATGACCACTATCAGCACAACTTAGCCATAAAGAGAGATTAATTAGCAACTCAGGTGTATTTATTTAGTAAACTGACATTTCCATTTAGATAAAAAGAAAATACCACCACAGGTATTACATCGACACGTTGAAGGCAGAACTCCAATTTATACTTCCTCCAGCCAAAAGAGATTGTCAATTTTCTTTAAGTTTCAATCCGTTTTGGGTATATCCAGAACAATCCTCCCATCATTCCAATCTCAAATCAAACGAATTTCCTAAACAGAAAGTTTACTCGTTAAAAAAGCACAGTGCAGAAGATCCACGTCTGAGTCTTGAACCCCAGCTAACAGCCTTGGATAGGCATGTAAAAGAACATGAAAGCTCAATTCGGTTAGACAAATTCGGGTTCCATATATTTCGAACCGGTTTCGAACCTCATTTTTGGGATTTTCCGATGTAATCTGAAATCAAATTATCCATTCAACTCAAATTATATACATTTGTATTTTTCTTATTTTTTCATGAATATTCGAATTTTCGCTCAAACTTCGAATCTTCGAATTTTTCAAATCGAATGGAACTTCGAATTTTTCAATCCAAACCGAACTTTCAAATGATCATATTCAACGTAACCAACACCGATGAAGTTTCTGATAAAATCCGCCTGCTATCGCATAGCCCTTACAACAACCATTTTTCGGGAAACATTAGTAAAACACTTAGAACAGATAACATCAAAGATGTTAGTTGAAGTCCGTATGTAGAATTTCAAGACAAACCATCTAACATTTATCAAACTATGGTCAGAATGAAACCCGGCTCATCATTTGGTATTCGGCCAAATAGTTCGCTCGAGATGGGTCTTGTAGGATTTGCAAAGATGCATGTATGTTTTACAAATATTTAAATTCAAATTTGATTTCTTTTTGTTTAATTATTTCAATTTGATATTTTTTTGGTTAAATTAGATTTGTATTTTAAGATTTGAGTTGTGATTTTAATTATGTTTGGATTTTGGGATTTCAATTAGTAGTTTTTTTGTTTTTAATTAGCGCGGCTTAGTTGTTTGTTTGATTGCATTCGAACGACCCAGCTTTTTTCGAACCGCTTGACGATTTCAACCTAATCGAACTCTTTAATCCATACTTGTGTCAACTGAGCCGAGTCATTTTTGATATTTGAGGATTTCTTGAGCCAATTCCATCTTAGTTTGAGCTCACCGAAAGCTAAAGCTCAACCCTCGATATTCGGGGTTTGATTCGGCCTGCTACAAAATTTAATTGAAACTAGCAATATCATAAGAAGGAACAATGCAAGAAATACAAGAGGGTAACTCTTTCTTCTCTCTAGTATATAACTTATTTGTCTCTTATTCAAATTGCCGAGTATTTAGAGATTAACTCCGCTCAAATTATGCACCTTAAAAGTCAAGGATGCGGATTAACAAACGGTACTCGAGTAGATTAATGAAGATTTTTTGTATTTTTGTGAATTAATTCAATTCGAATTACAATTTCTCCAACGGTCAAATTAGATAGAATTGGGTTAGTTAGTTAGTTATACGTAGGGCAAATTACGTGGGCGCTTAGTTAGTTAGTTAGTTGGATGAGTTGTAAAACATGGGCGGTCCTGTGTATAAATACTTCACACAGTGGCATTTACAATTAATTAATTCAATACAACAGATTTTTCATTTATCTCTCTTTCCCTCTAAAATGCTTTCTTCTTCTTTCAAGCTCGTAGCTTTCATAACAGTGGAAGATAGCTTTGATCACCAATAACAAAACTTTCATGATATCGAGTATCTGCTAATTCAAATCCTAAAGAAGTAAAATAATCAAAACATTCAAAATACTCAAAATAATCAAAATGTTGCAACTGCAACAATTCAAATCAAAACCAAGGAAAGGCTAACTTGTTTTGCAATACTGCACCACTCAAGCATAGTGTTGGTTACGCACTAACTGACGGAGAATAATTATGGACACGTTGAGTCGCGGCGATGATGACCGCTGAGGCAAGAGGAAAGCTGTGGTTCCCCGAATGAGAATTTCAACCACCGTAACGGTAAGTCATCATACTTATCAAGAATGGAGAAAGGCAATAATTCCACTTATTTCGATTATGTGTGTGCCACCCACCGCAGTCGGCCGCCATGGCAAGCATCATCAACAACCTGTGACTCTCAGAGTCAAATCGATGGATAACAACACAAAATGGCTTCAATGATACATTAATAATAATACTTTAAATTCATCATGCGGTGGAACCGCCAACAACACACCCCTTAAAACACATCAACATACATCAACCCAATAATACAACCAAACACATACAACATAGTCTCCACAATACATCATAATAGTAGTATGGTCACACACGTACCCCTCAATACACAACATTCAATTTTAGAAAATATAAACAAGAGGAAAACAATAGAGAAGGACTGCTGAGACTCTAGCCACCATCCCTCACCTAATGAATTCTAATCCGCAAACAGCCAATGCAGCCTCAACAACCCCTACGATCACTCCTAGAAACCTGTGCATAAACGCCCGCCCATAGAGAATAAGTGAGTAAAATTCAAGCCTAAGTGAATACAAATACTAATGTAATGGCATCCAACCACATATAATCATACTTATATATAAGATATATATAAACATTAATAAGGCTACCAATGAATAACTATTCCCAAATTACATAGTAACTTTATTCAACATCACTACGAGATCAACATAACACTCTACACATATATTCATAACTATCAACAACGCATACTCAAATATTCATTAAAGAAACAACACCATCAATAATGGTTAGTCCAACAAAATACATAACATCAAAACCTCCATCCACCAAACCACATCCATCAATACACACATCTCCAACACACACATATATATACATCGCATCCTCCGACATCGAAAGCTACCCTCAATATGCATACTCACACCAAACCTCCTCGAACATCTCGTACTACCCCTCAATACGCATATCACATCAACCCCTAGCTACCTCAATGTATATATATCATTCTCACCCAAACCAACCTCCGCAGTTAATACACAATACCACTCAACCACAAACAATACAACCAATTACACAACACAATCACACACAATACTCATAGTATAATCACAACAACTACAACAATCTCATAACATCATCTCAATAACCCAATATGTATTCCATCATAACCACAATTTAATAAAACACATACCAAATATATAACCATAATATATATGAAAGGTTTCCATCGTGAGATTTGTACTCACCTCGAGCAAAAGCAACTAAAATATCTCTAGGTAGTCCACATATCGCGTCCGGGCTCAACTCCTATCCAAAGCAATTATATACGTTATTTACTATCCTTTTATAATCTCCTTTTTATCTATTAAACCTCAAATAAACATCAAAATAATCCAACAAGTCCCGATATAATTATCCTAGTTCAAAATGTAGTAAAATGGTCTAAAGATTCTGCCTGAATATTTTTATGCAATAAAACTATATTTTTCTCCATTTAAATCTCGATTATTATTATTCTAGATCTCATAATTCAAAATAAATATCAAATCAACTTTAAAATTTCCAAAATTTGAAACTTTTGTCTTTTATACCTTCAAGGTTTATGAAAAAAATATAAACTTCGAATTTAAAATCTCGAAATAATTTATTTTGATTTAAATATCATTTCTAGTCATTAAATCACCACAAATAGTAAAAAAATTCTAAAAATTATAAATTTTGGTGGAAATGTCAACTTACAGTAGCTAATCCTAGTAAAATACTCAATTGAATTATTTTCCAAAATTTATATTTGTTTCCATTTGTATATCATTTCTATCATTTAACTTCCAAAATTTTATAATAAATACAAAACAACTTCAAAATTAAAACTTTCTTATATAAGTCAACTCCATATGACAACACTTACTTAAAAATAGAATTTTATAATTTTTGGAATATATTTACTATTTATTTCCTATTTCTTAGATAAAAAATGAGATTAACAGTGAATAAAAATCAAACTCATACATACATAGTTTATCTCAACGATAATTCCTAAAAAATATTCTAATATGTCGGTCATAACAAAATATGATTCTAAATCTACTATAAACTACATAAAGATTCAATCTTTAATATAATATTTATTTTTTTTTTCTAACTTTTCAAATTATAAACATAACATATCATCTAGATGTTCTAAGATATGCAAAGTGAAGAGCTTTCAAGAGTTGTATCATATACGTTAGATGCTTGACGGTAAGAATCACTTAGAGTTTTTAAAATTGTTATGAGAATTTCCACAAGACTAAGACAAGAAAAATGAAACGGTGGAACGACGGTGACGATAAGCTCGCCAAATGGAAGAAAAAGGATAAGGATCCCAAGATATTTATGTGGTAAAGACACCTTAATAGAGTAGTTTTGAGTCCCGCTTAAGGGTATGTTTATTTCTCCACTTTTTGTCATTAAATTTAATGAAAACTGATCCTAAATATATTATTATCCGTGTAACAAAATACTACTCATTTAATACTCGTCTCGGTATATCTATTTTACTCCGAAAGTATTTATACTATCTTTGAGTCATACTATTGTCGGCCTCATTTAATGAAGTTATTTCATTATGAATGCTTTCATACTGGTATAGGAAGAGGTGGTTTTATGTTCACTTAATGATGCAAAAAATAACATGGAGAAAATTAGGGAACAATTTGGAGTTTGTAATGGTCCTGTGTGTTAGCCTATACGACGCCCTGGGGAGGGGGGAAGACATGGACTAAGAGGTCGTTGACTGCTGACTTAATACTTAATTTTAGCAATTTGTAAAATATATAATGAATAGGCTAAAGTAATATTAACACCCTAAAATGAATGCTAGATAAAAGATAAAACAATAAAATCATCTAGCAATCATTATGTGCAAGAAACATCCAAAACTCATTTTGATCAATATTAATATTGAGCTCATTCATGCATAATACGATTAAGTCCATTCATGATTATTGATCAATCTTAGCAATCTATTAAACATATCACCATTCAATACATAGATATACTAGGTGAGTTTAATACTCTTGATAGTAAAGTTTAATTTACATGATTTGATCGCGAATATAACAATTGTTCATCGGGATCAAATCAAACTATCCTAATAATGAATATTGAATTAAGATCAACATTGGATATTCTATTTTAGCTCTCGATTAAACTTGACATATCAATTTAACAAAAATTATATATGCCGACATATTTAATAAGCGTATAAACTAACATATAATCGAATCCTAAGAATTCTAGCATATATAATATGCGCAATAACGTAAAGATTAAAGAATACAACCCGACACGGTGTTTTCACGAGGTTCACTAATCTACCCCGACCTGCCTCACCTTAGGCTTTCACTAGAATCCACTAGAGGCGCTTCTTCAAATGTCAGCGAAGCTCAAATCACAGGTGTACCACATGGATATATGAGTATAAATACAAATCCATAGTTCCGTGGATCTTTAAAGTATACTACATTATTTATGGCAAAACATATAATTAAATTATATGAATGTAGGACTTACAATGAGTAAATTCCACCAAAATTCACGCTTCAAATTCACAACGTGAATTTGACTTCCTTCACCATGTTGTAATATCAATCGTATGATATCTCTAGTTGGGGTCCACACCAGAGGCTGAATCAAGAACTAATCTACGCTAAGAAACGCGATTTAACAAAACCGTAAAAACTCAAAATTCTTGGGAGAATAATAAAAGCGGGGCGGCTAATAGGTTTTTTGGGTGAAAGTTTTTACAAAACTTATGATTTAAAAACTCTAAAGTTTTATATAGTAATAGTTAAAACAGTTCGATAAGAACCTCAAGATAATACTCGTTAACTCTATTAGTTCGGCAAGACACTAATGAAGTCACATCGAGTTGAACTATTTAATTGCTTAATTAAATAGTAATGAAGTCAATATCAATAATCTTTCAAGTTATCGATAAATACTAAATTACTCTTAACCAATTAAATAACTATTTAATTGATTCTATTTGTTCAACTATATTCTACATAAAACGTGAAATTTTTGTAATCGAGAAATACATTTCAATTATATAGTTCTCTTTAATTTCATACATGAAATATAACTCAACGCCACCGTATGCGCGACCTTTCTAGCCTCGGGGATAATAAGTTGTATAATAATAATAATTGACCAATTACTATTATTATAACGACACAGTATCTAGCAATCGCCATAACCCCTTAAATTATCATCGAACCCACACTAGTAATATACAATTACCAAGTTGAACACTAAGTTCGATAATCACATTTCTAACCCAACCGGTAAATGAATCACATAATAACCGTCGCAACGGGCATACAATAAATGGAACCACCTCATCGATTTCCAACACCCCCGCCACCGACGATTATCTTACACCTCTTTATCACGCGATTCTAGCCTAGTTAACCATAAGAAGTGTGTCATGAAACACCCACAACTTTCTTTACCGAGTATGAACTCGAATAAGCATTTATGGCGCCCCATAAACCAATCGCACTAACCGTAGCGTAGAGGCCTCGAGATCTTCCTCAGATATCAAGTGACGACAAATCCCTCCAATATATCAACATCTATCGCCATATCATCGCCAGTGACCCAACATATGCCGTTATAATCCCCCCGCTTGGGCCAGACGCTTCTATCATACCAAAGATGTGAGTCAGATAACACGTATAGTTATATATCGTAGTCTAAGAATCGATTTAACCTAAAATTCTAAAACAAATGTCATAGGACAGATATACATATCTTCTATGAATTGCTTTCGGGTCATACCAGCCTCCCAAATACCGTGACCGGCAAACACTCAGACGATCTAGTCCTGCAGCTAACGGATCAATCTCGATCACTAATCAAAACACCATGTTAGTCATATACGCTTGTCGCCCTAACTATCGCAAGATCCGACCTCGCCTTTGGCTATCCTATATTTCTAGCTCAAGCAGTGTAATTACCAGCTCATGTTACCTCTCTGTAAAAACATGTACTAAAACCTAGTGGACGTAGAACCTTTCACTCATCGAGGATACACTACATGTATACTATATGTAAATTCAAACATATATTACAAGAAACAACATATTAAAAATAAGAAGCAATAATATTCAAATATTTGTTCACATAACACAATAGATAAGCATACCTGACTCCCACTTAACGAACACCACCGCGCGACATCCGCCTAAGACCTATGTTCGCCGAGATGCTCATCATGTTTTGGCCTGACTAAAGTGTTTAGTAGCGGTCGCTGATACCTCGTTTACTTTATATTACTTTGACATCACCTCTATCAAGCATATCTCTAATCAGTGATACTTCGAGTACGTGCTTGATTTGTGGATGTGCTCGGGTTCCTTAGCTCGGTTCTATCGCCTCAAAGATTGGCCACAAAGCAACCTTAACGTCCCCTTCAACGCTAGTAATTCACACCAAGTTCGTCACGAACTTTATCCATGTTTTTAGCGTACGTCACATGTACTCGTATTCCTTGTGGGTAGAATTCCAGCATCAAAGATTGCTTTGAACTCCTCCAAGATATCGCTCCACCGCTGGTATTAAAATACATACCTCAATCGTGGGAACGATACTGCCTCTCGCTCAATTTGAAACCAGCGCTGTACCCCGTCAATGCTTAATCCCCTCATCTCCACCCATATACCAAGAAAGCATCTTTAGTTCCTCCTCGTGATACTTCAAGACGATCAATCGCAATCCAGTTGGCCACCGATTAGCTCGGGTATTCATCGGTTACACTTTAGCGATAAAGACACACGTCTAAATAGCACAACATGGCATACATATGGATCCTATAGCCGAAGCATAAGGTATGTCCTTCATCTCTGCTCATCTCAAAGATTGTAGCGGACACTGGCTCGCTGAAGTCAACTCCATGTCTCATGTGAGACACTCTTCGAATTACTTGATGCTGAACCTTTGCAAGAGACCTTATTCACATAAGATCCCCACAAAGTCCAATCAGCCTCCTGCCTGGATCCCTAAGTGGATCTTTATTCCAAGTATATATTGTGCTTCCAGTCCTTCATCGAGGCATTTGCACGTACCAATCCTTGACTGAAGTAGTAACTCTACGTCAAGCTTCAATGATAAAGATGTCTACATATGACTATACATAACTCCTAATTTACCTTCTTGTATACACAGCGATTCTTCTTCGTTTTATGAAACCAAACTTTGATTGATTCATCAAAAACGTAGATTCCAATCGCTGATGCCCGCTTAAGACCATAAATGGATCTCAGAACTTGCATACCTTCTAGGTCCTTTAGGACATGTAAAGCCCGAGGTCGTACTACGTACACATCTTCCTCTCAAATTTACCAAAGAAAGAGGTCTTTACATCCATTTCGCTATATTTCATAGTCATGAAATGCAAAGAATGGCTAAGATTATCCGGATGGATTTAAGCATAGCCACTCAAGGCGAGTAGCCATTATAGTCCAATTCGTGAACTCGCTTGAAACTCGCTACAAGCTCAAATTTTGGAAAACATCAACGCTTTCCGCCTTTATCATGTTTCTCTAAATAATTCATTTACATCTAATGTGGCGAGCCCCATTTGCAAATCCAATGCGATCAAACCTCGCTTTCGTACATAAAACTATCTCGTATTGCATGGCAATTTGCCATTTGTCAAGATCCCGCTTATTCATTGCTTCTTTGTAAGAAGTGGGGCTCGCTACTTTCACGATGAAAGCTTCACCATACTGCTCCTGGGTTCGTGGGGCGATCCCCGTTGATCTCCTAAGGGTTAGTTCTTCCTACAATCTGGATCAAGAATCCTGCCCTTATGGTTAAGCGTTCCAATTTTGTGCGCTATTTATGCCTCTCGCATTAGATGAATTATATTGACTTCATCATTGAGCTTCATCAAGATGAACACCATTACTTCTAGTCCTTCTCGGGGATGTATATTCCTTTTCATGGAATACTCTGCTCCGCAATGAAGATTTTATTCTCTCTGCCCAGTAAGTAAGAACTAACCGTTTCCCCTTGAATATTCTTATGAAATAAGATTTATCGCATTTGGGCGCAAGTTTATCTTTGTTAATCTCTACCATAAGCTTCACAAATTTCCAAATCTTAGAAAACCCAACTTGGGAATCTTCCAAACCACTACGAGCTTTTATCACCGACTGCTGGATG
Source organism: Lithospermum erythrorhizon (assembly GCA_019722365.1). Classification (NCBI taxonomy): domain Eukaryota; kingdom Viridiplantae; phylum Streptophyta; class Magnoliopsida; order Boraginales; family Boraginaceae; genus Lithospermum; species Lithospermum erythrorhizon. Next base: position 31,531 of record JADFUC010002399.1, on the reverse strand, counting down.
ATCCGTTAAGGTGTGCGGCCGCGCTTTAGAAGTGCATATCCCCTTTAAATTAATCGTAGATCGATAGGTTTCATCATAGATCGAACCATGTCAAGAAGTATTCTGATTTTCGGACACGCCATTATGCATGCTCTGGAGCGAAGGCAAACAATACCACACTCTCTAAGCATTTAGTATTGAACTGGGTGGATCTAAATATTCTCCACCTCTATCGACCGGAGAATCTTTTATTGTCTTGTTCAATTGGTTTTGTAATTTTCTTGGAACTCCTTGAATTTCAAAGGACTCGTATTTCAGGTCTCATCGATACATAAACCGTATCTACCGAGTCATCAAGAAATGCACGTAGTTAGCTTATAACCTCCTCTAGATGTGTTCATTTCGCCCACATACATCAAATGTTGCATGATCCCCTAAATCACTTGCCCTTCATTTAAGCCAAATAAAAGGCATTTTGGCTGCATAAGACTTACCTGCCTGATGATTCAATCAAACTCTATTCCACTGCAGTGGAGTTTTGATTCGTTCTCGCATTTGACCTGTCTCACATGTTTGGTTTAAGTCATGAGTTTAATTCGCTTTAAGTTTATGTTAGTATGACTTAATCATGTCTAAAAACGTATAGACCATTTTGAAGTGAGGCGGTACCAAATACTTATCCATTCTGGTGATCCTAAATTCATCTAGATCTATTGAAAAATGAAAACCATCATTATTCAAAATGTAATAAATAATATTCTACAAATTGCGTGTACATAGTAAACCGGAGATAAGTTCAAAACAAGGCCCGGGTGGGCAATTTAAACCATGGATCCTACCGCAGTACGAACCTTTCAAGCGCCATTTCACACGCGCATCCATTTCCCTCTTCGAAGTCTTCTACTGATTCTAGTTCCTATATTACGACAAATATGAGAACCAACCGGTGTCTGGGAAGACTCCACGAAGTAGAATTAGAAGTTGTACAAACTTCAATAACATACATACCTCAGGCTGAACTGGCCATGAGACCATTATCTTCCTATCATCCGTGAACCTCCCCAGGCCTACTCCTGACCTGTGCTCTCAATAATGACACTCACATCTTCCTAGCTCCTCCCTTCAAAGAACTCAGATTACTCAACCCTTTAGTCTTTAAGCCGGCAAACTTCTTCTTTCTTAATATTCTTCGTTGACCACCAAAATGTATGAGTAGAAGTTTTAGTCTACCTGTGTTCACTTTGATTCGTGATCATCTTACGCAAATTAAGCAGATAACTCAAACTTGTGCATATCAGTTCATGACAAACTCCAGAGAATTTGTCCGGAAGAGACTGCATGTGATCCATGTACCAGCTTCTTTTTTTGGAGACACTGTGCCCGTATACAGTCGATCACTGCCAATTCATTTTAATGATATGGTGGTCATGGGCTCGTCTGCTCTCTGGGCTTGGCTGCCCACGAGAGCACGTATCGTATCATATCTCTCGCTTTCTTTAGCCTTTCGGAATAATTCCCTCGTTGCCTGTGATATGTCATATGTCGCCACCTTATATTGAATTTGGAACGAAGGTTCCATATCGCAAAAGATGGCACATCGACATCCACAAAGACGTACTCGTGCTTTCAGGGATCCTTTTCCGACGGGAGGCACTATCATTAGGTTTCAAGGGAACTCATTGCTCAAAGACGTATTCGGGCCTCTCTCTGCCGAGAATGACTCAAGCTCGGCACTCACTCACAAAAATTCGAAGAGTTCAAATTTTGCACTTTCAGTTGGTCATTTAAGCTTGCAGTTCTTAGGAGTAGTAATGTACTATATTAATTCTACAAGAATAAGTAAATAAAATAACAGACTCAAAGAAACTATCATGCTAAAAACACTTACAAATAAATTGTAAAAGCAAATACTAATACTTCCAAATCTCACGAAATATATTAGTATCAAGACCTATTACACTTAAATTCAAACGTAAACATCAAGTACATTTTGAATCCGCTTATAATAAGAGGGTTGTCAACCACCATATGTAAAACTACATAACTCTGTGGTCACTAAAGATCTCACAGATGCTACCCAACATTCAGATCTCCTAAAAACCGGTTAAGTATACCACCAAACCAAAGTGTTACTTGACGGATTATCCGAAAGCCCACAACGTTGAAATCACTTCAACATGATCCATAACAATGCAACATCAGAACACCCGCCTATCACGCGCTAATCGATGCGCTGACGCGACAACTTTAAATCTCCTCGCTTCGACATTTCCTTTGCTTAAATTTTTAATTGAAGTGGTGATTATTATTTCATTTAAGTTTTCATTTTCTACTCTACTTGATACTGAAGCACATAATCAAGCAATACATGCAACATGAAAAATAAAACAAGTAATGCACATTCAAGAGATATAATGATATGGCCCCTTGATCCATCCATACCACTGAAATGACTAACATTGTTACAATGATATTTTATATAATACTAACCTATCTTGTACCAAGCTCAGGAATAAACACATTACGGTTCGGGCAGAATCGAAAAATAAATAAACGGGCTATATCTATATACTCCATTCCAACTTACAAACCATAAAATGAACCTTAATAAATATTTTAAACGCATTGAAAATGCATGTTTAGAATTATCAAATTAATTAATCCATGTAATTACAATATATTAAAATGAATTTAATATAAACTCAATTATCATACACATATTAATTAATACTTACAATACTGAACCAGATAATATAAGAAAAGATTCATCACAAATACTAAAATACACAGTATAAGTTATTTATTATATAAAATTTAATTAACATCATACTATTTAATCCCAACTAAAATTTATTTATAACTTCAAAAACCAAAATTATGAAATTAATTTTGAGACTTTCAATGCACATCTGGGTTCCAGAAAAATTAGGTTTCAATTTTTACAAAAACTTTTTACACGCCCCCAAACACGCTTTACAAAACTGTTTTTGAAACAAATTAATTTAACGCCTTTTAATTTTACAAACAAAATCCATGTTAACAAAATATGATAATACATCATCATAAACTTGTAACACATGTGTAAATCAATAATCAAGAACATGGTGATTTATTCTCATCATATATTTATCATTTAAATATATGTGAATGCTAATTAATCAACAAAAAATTGATAAACACAAAAACAAGCATAAAATAAATAATGTAAAGCAACTTTAATTTGGCCTATGATGCCATCAAGAAAATTACTATGGATATATGAGCATAAATACAACCATAGTTCCGTGGATCTTTAAAGCGCATACTACATTATTTATATAAAAAACATATAATTAAATATATGGAATTGCAGACTATTTATAAATCTCACCAAATCTACACACAAATTCATAACGTGGAATTTGACTTCCTTCAGCCTCTTGTTGTAATATCAATCTATGATGATTTTGCTTGGGTCCACACCGTGAGGGGTCAATCAAGAACTAATCTACGCTAAGAAAACGCTTGTATTTAACAAAACTAGAAAACTCCAAAATTGGGAGAATTCTCACAAAGCCAATAGTTTGGTGAAAAGTTTTTACAAACTTATGATGAAAAACTCCTGTGTTTTATTATATGCATAAAGAAATATGGCATTATTTAATCGTTAACTCTATTAGTCTGCTAAGAATTAATGAAATGGAACCTATTACCAAGTTAATTTAAATGAGTAATGAGTCAATATCAATAATCTTTCAAGTTATCGATAAATACTAAATTACTTCCTAACCAATTAAATAACTATTTAATTGATTCTATTTGTTCAATCGATATTCACATAAAACGTAGGAATCTTTGTAATCGAAAACATTAAATATATAGTTCTTTAATTTCATACATGAAATATAACTCAACGCCACCGTATGTGTGTGACCTTCTAGGCTCTATAATATATATAATAATAATAATCAATTAATAATATTATAATAATGAAGAAGATCTAGCAATCGCTTCATAACCCCTTAAATATCAGAACTTAAATAATGCAATTTACTAAGCTATTCACTGCCTGATAATCACATTTAACCCAATCTGCAAATGAATCGCTACACAATTGTCGCAACGGCATAATAAATGGAACCACCTCATTGATTTCCAACACAAACCATCCTACAACTCTTAGCTCATAATTCTCAAAGAATACACCCACCAAGAACCTAAGGACACACCCTAGGATTTTAACTCCTAATTCCTCGTTAGGAACCTGCCGCAACCGAAACCTAGTGCACTGAACTCCAAGGACACAACCAGATTTAACCAACCTATTTGGGAGATTTAACTCTTCTACCTCGAAGACTTATACCCATTCTGCACCACCTCAAACCCTCAAGCCTCTAGTATGAAGAACAAATCTCTAACTTAACGTGGGCCTTTATAGAATAGAGATGTTGTTTTATCACAATCTAACGCTCCTCAACGAAGCAATTAAGACAATTTTAAAGAATAACCAAATTTTAATTGAGTAGATAATAAATTGAAGCTGGTTGAACTCCTTGCTGAGTAGTGATGCGACTTTAGTTTCCGAATTACACATTTGGAGCATTTCTATCAAACACCTGAATGCTCAAATTTATTCCATTTCTCAATTGGAAGCTTAGCACAAACCAAATTCACTTTCGATAATCAAGATTAAAGCTCATATGTTTGAGATATTTTGGTGTTTAAAGACAGAAAAACAAAGAAATGAGTTCAAACCTATTTTGACACCAGGCCAGTCTCATGGGAAAAAGCAAATAACACTGTGTCACTGAGACCCCCCATCGAGACCCGTGTCTCGGCGACGCCTCCCGCCATCGCTGAAACTTAAATCACATTTTTCGGCTCAAGAGTAACTCCAATTTGACGATTCAAAAAGCACAAAAGATCTTTCAAACCCTTTACTAAAATGAATTCAAACCCCGCTTTTATACACATTTAGATTTTCAAACATTTTCTTTTCGACGACATTCTAAAAAACATCGAACGGTTAAGATCTTTCACAAAAACGCATTCAAAAATATCTCCCAAATAAGAACTTCAACAAGATCAAGGAAAGAAATTTAACTAAGATCCGTCAGACTTTACTAAATCTTCATTAATCCAAACCCATCCTAATTTGTTTTCTTCCGGTCATATCCTTTTCATGACCTAGATGAACGATCTTCTTTCATCAGCCATTCTTCACTTAGCTTTGTATGGTTGATTCTTCTTCTATATCACCATACTCATCTTTTGGCATTGCAAAATCACTTTGAAGCTCATGACATTTCTTTCATTGTCTCAATGCCTTTATATTAAGCGCTTTGTTTGATATCAATGTTAACTTTGTGTTCGACAAGCACCTTTCTAACATACCCATGAAATAAATCCTACCAAAGCACATACGTTAGATAAGAATCAATGTTTGCTTATCATTAAAACAAAAAGGTGACGACCAGAGTCCAACACCGCACAAGAGACACAGAGGTACAGATTACCAAGGCGCGCCGACCTGTGAGTTGTGTATTATAATAAAATCAAAAAGGTCATGGATGAACTAAAAAGTGACAAGATCAACATTACGATGCAAATGACATCGATTTTAATGTCGAGGGATCCTTGTCATTTGAAAAACATACTCATGCAAGGAGGTCAGAATAGAACAATCATGGAGAGAGGTTGAGACTTGAGATGCTAGAGAATAGTGTGATGCAAGCTAAGGTTGAACAAGGAGTAAGTGCTGAGAATTATAATAGTGTAGAGTTCAATAATGTGGCCAATGCTATGCAAGTGAAAAGTTAATAGAATAATTAGAAATCTGGTAATCAAGGAAGAGGTAACTATAAGGATTATAAGCAGGAGAAGTATGAGATATCATTGTTGAAGTGTGAACATTGTGAAATGAAAGGACACTCAAAGTCTGGATGTTTTAAACTGATAGGGTTCCCACAATGGTGGGTAGGAAACAAAATCTAAACATGGGAAGGACTGGTACATGGCATGAACAGACTTTTTCAATGAAGGGCTTATACACCCTGATTTGGAAGAGTCAAAAAGACTTTAAAGAGATTGAGATGGTAGTGTGTTTTCCATCCGTTAACCCACCTGTTTCATTCATGTTTTGTTTCCTCATTTTAAGGAGTGCCATCCTTGCAGGCAAGAGCATCTAAGGGACTTTATGTTCCGACTGTAGAGTCATTTTCTCTGAGTACATTTTATTCTAGTTTCTGTCATCCCAGTTGTCTGTGGTTAATCAAATATCTGTACAAAATAAAAATAAAGCCATTGAGCATACTCATCTTTGGCACCACAAATTAGATCATCCTTCTTCCATTGTAACGGTAGATATTACTCCATAAATTCCATGCTGCCTCAAGCTCGAAGTCTAATTCCTTTAAAAAGAAAAAGAAAAAGAGGAATGGGAGAAAGGTAGACAAAGCCGATAGCGTTGTCATCCCTTCACCACCACTCTAAGAACAATTAATGAAAATAAATATGGATATAGTATGTAATCTGAAACAATCATATAAATTAGGAAAATGAAGAATCCACAATACCCTTTCACTTTTCTTATACAAAATTAGCAATTGTATGACTAAAAGACTAGATAATTATTTACAATAATTATTATTAGAGATGACATACATACATTTTGTGGTGGTTATTAGAGTAACTAGACATGATAGTACAATGATGACATACATTCTTTGTGGCCTCGACAAAAAACCATACCTTCAATCCTTACGTTTATGCTTTCTAAAATGTCTCAGAATAAAACTGTCTGCATAGAGAGGATAGTTCTTCCTGATCAAACTTACATTTCCAACTCATCCTTCCTATAATAAACATCTTGACCAAAACCAGGATGGTAACCAATCTGCCAACAAAACAAGAAACACAAAAATTATATGGACAAAGAAAAGGCACAAATACATGGCAAACATCGAGTGAGACAGAAAGAGACCGTGATATAATCAACTCCAGAGCCAATTTTCTTTTCGCATTCTGGATGATAAGGAAGCAACCTCTCTAGAATTGTTCTCTGATGTTCAGGGATGACCACTGCAAAATGTGAATTAACATGAACAAGAGTTCATTTAGATTTTTTTGTAGAAAAGAAAAAAGCTTCCACTATCCGCACTGAGGCCATGAAAGAAAAGACTGCTAAATGCTCAGATGTTTGAGGCAAATGATCAAACAAAAGCAAACTAAAAGTTGGACAGTTCATTCAACATGAAACAGCAGTGCATCTAATGATGAATACATCTACCGCAAGCAAGAACTCAGCTTTAGCTCCATATTGTATTATTAAGACGGTTTCATATTATACCCTAAGCAGTTATGCTGTGAGAGCATTACAATGAGAAGTTAACAACTTAAACAGATGCCAAACTGGAATTGCTAAAAAAGTCCGTCATTGTCCAGAATCCTTAATTGAGATTTCAACATATGAACACCTCATAAGATCATAAGTAAACGATACCTCCCGAGTTGTTAGTTCTTATGTTATTTACGACATATTTGCATCGTAACATAAAGTTCATTTCAAAATCATTAACAAATTTCACTATTCCAATTGTTATCTGAAGATAAACAGCCCAATCTATAAATAACTTTCAAAACAATCAAATAATTTACCCAAAAACATCACCTATAACATTTCTAACATTACTCCTAACGTAGAAAAGATATACTGTATTATGTAATACTTCCTCCAATCTAAAATGATTGAGGTTTTTGCATATGGAGATAGAGCTTTGAAAATCAATTATTAATTATTCATTATTATAATAAATATAAATATTATATAATTAGATTCGTCTATAAAAATAGTTCATAATATTATTTTTTATAACTTTTAAAAATATATTTGAAGAATAATTATTGGTAGTAATGTATATTGTAAATACTATCCATTGATATATTTTCCTAAATATTTGAGTTCAAAATATAAAAAAGTCAACCATCAAAATCAATAAATTACATACATTTTCACCAAATATCATACAACATAAAAAATTATCCGACTTCAAAATTTAAAAATTCAACCATCAAAACGCAAAACTGAACAATTTTTTGGGACAAATTTACTAAAATTAAAAAAGTTAACTTATTTTCCCGAATGAAGAATCATCCTAACAAACCCAACTAAGGGCACCGTATCCTCCAATATCTTATCCTCCCAATCCACCACCTCCGCCGTCGGCACCACCGGTTTTCGGAGAAATCCGCCTTCAGGTCCGGCGGCGGAGGTGGTGAAAATTAGGAGAAAATGAGAGGGATATTGGATAAGGAGATGAAAATATTGGATTTTTGTGGTAATAATTGTGTAATTGGAGATAATTTGAAGGAGATATTGAAGCCATAACGAATATAATTTTAAATAATCAGAATTAAAAAAAATAGTTTTTAGGCCCAGGTATTAATAATTAATTAATGAAGTGATTATTGATTGAAATATTGAGGTTTGTGGAGATGTTCATGAGATATCGTTGGTGGTAGAAGGAGCTACGCGTGGTACCCACCTATGGACACTCTACTTGGCTTACTCAACCATAGACAACTGGTTCAAGTGGGTACCAGGTAGAAAATGATGGATATGAATTTTTATTCAGTCCGGGTAATAATTTAATTATTTGGTTGTAAGAAATTATGTTCAGATCAGCTGTTCAAAACTTGGGTGGGTTTTAAATTTGAGTATGTGGGAAACCATTTATTACGTTCACAATATTAATGATAAATTACCTAAATAAAGGAATCTGTTTTCTAAAAATACATACATTGTGTAATTTTCAAATATTCTATCAGAATTATTAAGTCAGCAGTTTGAGGGTATCTTCGACAGTTATTAGTCTGAAAGTGATGTCATTTTTGACTAGGTAAATGTGAGGAACAATCGATTAATGATTCTTCGATTAAATTCATGTCAAGGCTGGTATTATGCAATTTGAGTGTAAATTTATAGGTTGATCTTGTCTCAACTCATGTATAATTCTTTTGCCTGTATGAAGATTACAATAAATAATGATATGAAAATATATAATTTAAAAAATAAATTGATAACAATTTTATATTTATTAAAATAATTAATTATTGAAATTATTAGTATGTCGAAAATGACGGTCAAAATGATGCGAAATGAGTAGCTTTAATAATGGAAGAAGGCTAAAGCGAGTTTGTCGGCTGGGGTAGACTCATTTGCAGAGATGGAAATCTGAAGGCCCTTTTCAGGTTTGGCCCATTTATAATAATTAAAGCCCAGTCTAATGAGAGCAGGCAGAATTCGGCATGAGATACGAGCCGTGGAAATAGAATGTAATATTCGGCAGACTGAGAGCTACTTAATAGACAGTAGAATTCGGTGAGAGCCTGTCCGGTTTGAGAACCGTGTATCGAGGCGGCGTGTCTTAGTTTTGAATCTGTGATGCGCGTTTATTAGATTCTGATTTTTTCTTAGCTTGTCTGCCTTTATATTTAACGGTGTTCAGTTTATTCACGCTTAAAATTTTTGAGCAATGATGATCGATTGAAAAATACTTGTTCAATGAAATAACTTTTTATTAATAGTTCAAATAGATAGTTTAAGATATAGGTAACTTTTACCATGACCCAATTAATGCAAATGCAATCGGACGAAGATCTGATGTAATGATTATATTCACTCGTTTCATGGTAGAAACACGAGAAAACTATAGAGAAATCGCGAGGTTATGTTGTGACATTCCACAAATTTATGCCGCCCCATTCGTGAAATGCAAACATGATGTGTTTCAAAAGCCAGCAATCCCTCGAGCGCCCGATTTTCATTTTTTGACACCATGAAGCTCGTCGTCAAACTAGCTTCTGTTCACTTGCGACTACAAAGTTGACAACTTGAGCAAGGCAAAGAGGTAGCACAGCTCGCTTTCGGCGGATGGATCTCGATAACCTTGAAAAACCTCTTCTGGCAGCTCACTGTGGGTCTTTCTCTTTGAGAGCCACGGTGGTGATATCTTTAAGAAACATTTGTAATTCTTTATTAAGTTGATACTTGTAAACTTGTGATTATTAAACTTGAAAAAAGTGAATTACGATACATAGATCAAGAAAAAAAGCTTTCTCTGTGATTTCTATAAGCGGTGTCGTTTTAATGAAAGCGGTACCGCGGTAATTATGCTTGTTGGTTAGCGGCTCTTTGTGTCTTACACGTGGTACGGCTTGGATGAAAGCAATCTGGCGGTAGTTTCAGCGGCTGCATGAGCTTTTATGATGTGGCGAAATGCCGAATTCGTATGGCTTGATGCAAATGCGGGCTTGGTAGTTCTTGGCTATATTTGTACCAGCATTAGTACCGTTGCATCAACGGTACGCGTTTGATCCTGCTGAAATGTGATTCCATGATCTTCACTTGTTTCTTTCCTTGATCCAAATGGTACTAAAAATGCATGGAGGCGCTATAAAGAGGCAGCGCTTCCATGCTTGGCCGACAATTATTCTAAGCGATACCGAATCGGCAATGATCGGCTTTCTCTGTGATTCTGATACTCGTTGCTTGTTTTGTTTTGGAAGTCAGGGTGTATTGAAGTCAGGATTCAATCGAAGTCTAAGGATTCTTTCTCGAGTAGTGGGCTTGTTCGTTTGCGTCTAATCTTACTTGCTTTACCAGGTTCGGTATTATCTATAAATCTTTTTTTAGAATTGTGATATTTGTTCTTAAATTAATGACATCAAAAGCGTAATCTTGGTAAAATGTTTTAAAGTGATTTTGGTAGTGCTAGTATGTCTACAATGATTATGTTAATTCGGAGGATGATAATCGTGTATGGATGAACTGCAGTTATTAACTCTCGATATGGTGCTTCTGTTGAATCTTCTTAATGAAAGAAAAAACTTCATGAATTTGGCAACTTTTGAGGCGTGATGCAAATCAAAAAGAAACTTGTTTAGATTGGCAAGACGGCTACATCATGGAAAAACGGGTGGAGGTAAAGAGGAGCAGGTCGTCTTGCTAAACACTTATTAAATTAATAAGATCACTTAGGATGGCGGTGTGGGGAGGGGGGGGTGAGTACGCAAGGAGCGATTAATACCCAGGCAGCCCAGGAGCTTTGTTTTTAATATTTTGGAGCATAGGATGGAAACTATGAAATTCGAATGTCGGTAGTTCTTTGGCTTTAATCGTTATGATGAATGGTGTTTCACTAATTGGATTGAAATTAAGGTTTTAATCCCACGAAGGCTAAACGTATCCCCGTTACTACTTTGTGAACTATTCTTTTAAATATTTTAAAAATGAAGAGCTCTTCTAGGTGACACTACTTTTCGACTTTGTCTTATAAAATGTGTTTGACTAGTGATATTAGGCGTCTTTAATGATTTTGATATAATGTGGTAATAACGTCGATTGATAAAGATTAGATGCTACAAATGAGAATTCCTATATTTTAGATGGGTTGCTAAACATAACAATATTCAAATTTCGGAAGATAAACTCGTATGTCGAAGATTACAAATGTTTGAATAGATTTAGCCCAATTTGTTTGATAATCTTTGTTGGAAATCGTGAGAATTGATTCCCACCCCATTGTGCTAGATTGCGACGATTGTGTGTCGATTCATTTAGGGTTGGTTAAATGCGATTCTGGAACTTCGTGTTCACTTGTGTGATATATTCTTGAGTGTGGTTCATGATAATTTAAGGGGTTATGACGATTCTTTAGATCTTACTCGTTGTCGTTCATGTGTTGGTCAATTATTATTATTGCAACTACTATTATCACGAGGCCTTGAGAAATTCAGCGCCACATGCAGTATTCAAATAATATTTCATGAATGAAATTAAAACGAGACTTGTATATTGAAAATGTATTTCTCGATATTTATATATTTAATCAAATATATATGTTGATGAACATCAGCCCAGTTAAACTGCAAGTTTAATCAATTAAGCAGTGAGATCGATGAACTTGATAAGCTATTAGATAGTGACTCGTTAGTATTTTAATTGACATGTTAAGTTAATTAAAATAGAATGCTTGGAGGTGGAATTTTGGGACTTGTATTTAAAAAGGGGATTAGGTTTTTCATGAAATAAGAATCCTGAAAACCTCGCTTCGAAATAGCAGCCCACCATACAGAGAATTGGAAGATTTCGTCTTTCGATTCACATTCATCACAAAAACTCATGGATTCAGGCTAGGTTAGATTCCCTTTCTTGTGTAATGCCGATCACAGGGACATCTGGTCGATTGTGAACAAGTATTGGAGAGGATCTTGAGGGCTTTCATGCGAGGAACTACGTGGGAAATTGGAGTTGATCGGCTTGGTTGATATGTAAGAATCGCGTATTCGTAACATTTGTTATTTCATGTTTAGATTAATTTTACATTATTTTGAGAATCCGGATGTATGAATTGGTGTTTTATCCGCGATTGATGTATTTGAATTGTAAGTTGGGATTAATGTATTTGAATTGTAATTCGAGAGCGGAGGCTTTAGTGGAGATTCGGAAGCGAGAAGACAAAGAAATTGTAATAGGGCCAAATGTTAGTTAGCAAGTTTTGAAAATGTAATAGGGCCTAGGGTAAATATGTGCCTCTTGAATGTGCATTACTTGTTTTATTTTTCATGTTGTACATATAGCGATTGTATTGCGATTGCGTGGTAAAACAAAATCAAAATAATAATCTGCTTGATTTAAAATTTAAGCGGCGTATCGAAGCCAATTTTAAAGTTGTGAAATCGGTTGCATTATCTGGACCTGTGTGATGGCAAGTGTTACGGTTTTGCACTTTGATATGAAAATGGATCATGTTCAACTGATTTCCACTAACGTTGTGGGCTTTCGGATGATCATTCGAGTAATTTTTAGCAGGTTTGTCGGTATCTTAACGGTTTGTCGGAGAGATAAAGTCGAGATGGCATCTTGAATAGTATACTAACGACACAAGAGTTATGTAGTTTTACATAATTGGTTTGATATACTATTATAAAGCTGGATTGAAAATGTTGCGGTGTTTAGTTTGGATCTAAGTGTAATAGATGTGATACTAATATATTTCGTGAGATTTGAAGTATTAGTATTTACTTTACAGATTTGTTGCTTGATATTTTGGCATGATAGTTCGCAGAGTGTGTTGTCTTTGTTACTTATTCTTGTAGAATTTTAATGGCTACCGCTCTTACTACTCGCCAAAAACTTCAGCATTTCGGCCTTGAAAAGTGCGGTGAATAACTCAAAATTCGGCCAGTGGTCTGGTGAGAGAGTATTCTCAAGCAAGAAGAGGCGAATACGTCTTGGTACTAAGGTTCCTCGAAACCTAATGATCGTGCCGGAAGGATCAGCAAAGAAACCTGAGTCTAATCTTTGTGGATGTCGATGTCTCGTGGCGGCGATATGGAACCTTCGTTCCAAATTCAATATGAAAAGGTGGCGGCGTATGACATATCTGAGCAACGAGGAGTATTCGAGAAAGGAAGCTAGAAGCGAGAGATATGACACGATGCATTGCTCTGGAAGTAGACCCCTTGGGGAGCAGACGGGCCTTGAAACCGCCGCGTCATTAAAATGATTGGCTTGAGTCGATCGACTCAGCGCCTTAGGCACCGGTGTCTCTGAAGCGCGTGGATACCGTCACGAAGTCTCTTTCGAGAAAAATTCTACCAGTTTGTCATGAACTTGAATATGCTGAAGTTTGAGTTATGCAAATGAGCGCATAAGATGATCACGAATCTTTGAGCGAATGCAGGTAAGACTAAAACCTAACTCGCCTTTTTTGGTGGTCCAAAGCGAAGAAATTCAGAAAACTACCAGTAAGCCAAGGTTCGAGAATCCCAAAGGATTCTTTAGACAGGGGAACAATATAAGGGATGACAAATGTCGTTATTGCGGGAACTTTGGAGTCGGCTGGAAGGCGACTGCGGGGAAGTTCTGAAATGATAAGAAAGAATGGTCTGCGACCACTCGGCTGAGAAGGTATGTATGTTATTGAAGTTTGTACAACTTCTAATAATTCACAACCGTGGGTGCTAGACAGGTTGTGGTTCTCGTATTTGTCATAATATCACGGGAACTCGAAGTCAAGTAGAAGACTCGAGAGAGGAGATGGATACATGTGTGGGGAATGGCGCGAAGGTTAGAGGCCGCTGCCGATAGGATCCGTCGGTTTAAAGGCTGCCGGGCACTTGTTTGAACTTATCTCAGGTTTCTTATGTACGCAATTTGCGAGGAATATTATTTAGTTTTATTTTGAATAATGATGGGTTTCATTTTCAATAGATCTGAATGAATTTAGGATCACCGAGGAATGGGAGTAGTATTTGTACTGCCGCTCCGCGAAATAATTACATTCGTTTTAGACACTTGATGATTGAGTCATATAACATAAACTTAAAAGCGAAATAAGCTATGACTTAAACCGAGACATACATGGCGTTGCGGTGGGTCATGTGCGAGAGCAGAATCAGAAACTCCACATCCGATGGGATACTTGAAGGTTTTAGATTATGAATCATACGATAAGTGTGAATCTTTCCTTTTTAGGCAAAATGACTTCATCATGCTTCAGCTGGATTATTGAAAGGGCAAGTGATTTATTGGGGATAAATACGCTCCGATGTATGTGGGCGATGAACATTTGCGAAGGGAGGTTATAACTGCCGTTACATTCTTGATGATTACGGTAGATACGGTTTATGTATCGATGAGGCATAAACCACGAGTCCTTTGAGAAATTCATGGGTTCTAGAATGAATTACAAAACCAATCGAACAAGACAATAAAGATTCTCGATTACGATAGAATTGGAAATATTTGAGTCTCGAGTTGATACTAAATCTTAGAGTGTGGTATTGTTTCACGACTACGCTCCGGCGAAACGCCCTGTGTAATGGCGTGTCCGAAAGGAGAAATCGAACCCTTCTTGATATGGTTTGGTCTATGATGAGCCTATCTGATCTACCAGTTAATTTCTGGGGATATGCACTTCTAGCGTGGCCAACACCTTAAACAAATGTCCATGAAATTCGGTAGAGAAAACTGTGAGCGTGGTTTGGGAAGATTCCCAAGTTGGGTTTTCTCAGGATTTGGGGTTGTGAAGCTTATGTTAAGAGATTAACAAAGGATAAACTTGCGCCTAAATCCGATAAATGCTATTTCATAGGATATCCAAAGGAAACAGTTGGTTACTACTTCTACCTAAAGCATGAGAATAAAATCTTCATTCTTAAGGCAGGGAGTGTTCGCGAAAGGAATATACGTTCGAGAGGAAGGACTAGAAGTAGTGGTGTTCATCTTGATGAAGCTCAGAGATTGATGAAGTCAATGTCGATGCATCAATGTAGAACCATCGGCACCACAGAATGGCACCCAACAACTTTCATAGAATCGATCCTTGATCCGCGAAGTTATGGAAAAGAACCCGGCCATAGGAGATCCAGCCTTGAGGGATGCGTCACGAACGAGGCCGGTATGGTGAAGCCTTAAGTCATTGAAAGTGACGAGCCCGAGCACAACACTCAAAGAAGCAATAAGCTACTTAAAGGATGGCGGCGGATGGCAAAACAGCCATGCAATACGAGATGGATTCTATGTGCGAAACGAGTTTGGTCTTGTTGGATTGCAAATGGGGTTCGCCTGTGAATATAAATGGGTATTTAAGAAGAAACATGATAAAGGCGGAAGCATTCGTGTTTTCAAAAGCTAGACTTGCTTGTGAAAGGTTTCAAAACAAGTTCACGGCGTGAACTATGGTTTCTACTCGCCCGATGTATCTTCAAATCCATCAGGATAATCTTAGCCCATTCTTTGCATTCGTAGTATGAAATATGGCAAATGGATATGAAACTGCCTTCTGAATGGAAATTTAGAGGAGAATGTGTATATGGTGGCCTCGGGCTTTACGTGTTCAAAGACCTAAGAAGGTATACCAGTTGCAAATGTCCATTTATGGTCTTAAGCGAGGCATCCGAGTTGGAATCTACGTTTTGATGAATCGATTAAGATTTTAGTTTAAATCCAGAGCGAAGAAGAGTCTTGTGTATACAAGAAGGTAGGAGTGGGATGATAGCCGAGAAAGATTTAACAACCTTATTTGAAATATAGATAATGGTGACCCTATGATGGAATTAGTTTTTAATGTCGATGGTGTAGAAGAGGATGATAGCAGAAAGATTTAGCAACCTTATTTGAAATGATTAGGCATGAGGACATAAGTTGTGTCGAGGATTATCAGGCAAAGTGGTGTTCGAATTGGCCTATCATTAGGACAAGAAGAATGTGCTAAGATTCTAAACAATAATCGTGAGCCATCGATCCCAAAGTTAGTTTATAAGTCTGATTTAAATGGAGGCGGAAAGTTTGTGTGAAAGTGGTTCAAGGAATTTTATTTGTTCTGTTAGTCGAGCCCTGAGATTAGCATAATACAAATGTTAAGCTACTTGGAGGCCTCTTGAATGAGGGGAGAAGGTTAACTATCCTCCATATAATCCTAGAACTGCATTTTCTATCATAGAAATAAGGCACGCTGATAGGGCATGATCTATCGCGTTTGTTGGTGAATGTCGAAGAAGTCCTCTTTTAGAATATTTGTAAACAAGAAGTTAGGAAGGACTTCGATGATATCAAAGCCTCGATAGCTAAATTTGAAGTGTATTTGTGGGATATGACGTTGCGTTCTAAGTGGAGATTTATGATCAATATGAGTTAGTGAGGCTGACGTTTGGAAGTACAACGGTTGTAAAGCCCAAATGGCGCCCGTAGGGTGGGTACCGCGTCTGCCGGCGGGTAGGAGATACATCCGTTTCCTGAGTGAGGCATCCGCGCGTAACAACCGAGAGGGCCGA
This sequence comes from Lithospermum erythrorhizon, assembly GCA_019722365.1. Lineage (NCBI taxonomy): Eukaryota > Viridiplantae > Streptophyta > Magnoliopsida > Boraginales > Boraginaceae > Lithospermum > Lithospermum erythrorhizon. The sequence goes on along the minus strand of JADFUC010002399.1, from coordinate 14,734 downwards.
TGTTGAAACCACGGGGTCCTTAGTTGATACTTTGAAGAAATTGCTTAAGGATAACATATCATTAAAGAATGAGGTGAACGGGCTGAAGACGGAGATAACTGGGTTGCGCAAGGATGTCGATGTAATGAAGGACAAGGAGGAAAGGATGTTGAACGATATGGCGTCGATGAGGATCCATATGGGTAGGATGCCTTGGCCAGCGATCCAGGATCGCTTTACATTTAAATACTCGCTTGCCTGGCGACCTCTATTGAGACTCGGATCTTTGCCCGCCTCCTCATACGGCCCTGCCCAATGATACTGACCTTAATCATTGAAGAAGAACGTGAAGAAACACATGAATGAATGTGTTTATGTTTTCTCATGTATGGTATTATGATTCATATTTCATATTTCATACACACCATCTCCATTCGATCATTCCTATTTAATTGGGATGTTTGAATCATTAATTAAAAGTATTTTATTTTGATTCTAAATAATCTTATTTAGATAATTATTGATTAACATATACTCCCTCCCTTCCTTTTTACGTCTTTCTAGGCCAATTTTTTTGTTTCAAATTACTTGTATTTCTAGCTTAGAAAATTATAATTTTACATTTTCAATGTAATTTTTGTCTACTTTTTCTTATTAAATTATCAGCCAACTTGATGATATAGTTTGATTAATTGTGGAATTCTACGTTTCGATCTTCTTTTTGACTATTTTTTTATTTAATCGTAATGCTTGAGTAGGCATAAAAACCAGCCCAAAGGGAATGGAGACTAATGTATACGGGCGTAGTTAGTTCATTTTCGGACATAGTCTCGGAATTATAAAACTAAGAAACATTTCGAAAATGTTATAGAAACAGTTAAGAAATAATGTAAAATCTTAAAAAATTAAGATAAGTTATATACACTAAAAGATATATTTATAAACATAAATATTATATAACAAATATAAATAATATTCAACCTCATTAATTATAATTACAAATAAAAGAAAATATTTTAAAATCAATATTATGTAATTTAGAATGATTGAAATAAAATATTTTTCATAATTATTACTCGATGGCTTCTTCAGTAGCACGTCACCTCACTAGAATATTCTTTCGATAAAAATAAAATAAATTATTATATATTATGTAAAATAAAATAATACTAATTTCTAGCGGACTTCAAATACAAAAAGACAAACAAAAATTCTTAAAATATTACATATTGTATAAAATTAAATATTCTTAAAAATCTGAAAAAAATGCTTTCCAAATTTGCTAAAGGACCGAGCCGCGCGAGCCATTTAATTCTACATTCGAAAAAATCGGTAAATCTACATTCCTTGAAGGTTAATCGGCGGCAACAAGTAATTTTTTTACTCGTTACTCGAAAGTACCGGGTAATTACTTCGGTAAAGCCGTAAAATAGCAGATCTTACTCAAATGCGGGCTTCGTTAACATCACTAATCACGAGCATCGGCATAAATTTGATGAAGCAACTCATGAGACAGTTCGGCATAAATTTGATGAATGTGTAGGCAACAAAGAATATCTATTACATTTTTCTTTTTAGATTTTAGAGTCAACAAAATACATAGCTAACATTTACTCCAGTTTCGAATTATTTTACTTGACAACTCAATACATTTCTACTTTAAACACCATCTAAATTTTAAATTATACTTAATCAAAACACAAAGAGTATACTGTTTCAATTTTTACTGAAAATCTAGTGATACTCCTTGCTTTTTATTTGAAATTGATTAAAATAGTTAACACTTACTACATACCATACACCCTGATTACTGATGTACGTGGGGCTGAGTAGATATTGTTACATTGATTTGTCATGGTCCAATAACAATGCCTTTATCATAATTTCAGTCCATTTTATGATCATATATAATACAACTCCAATTCTGATTTCTGACAATCATTTTGGTTCATATATTCATTAGGTATCGAAGCACTGACCAATAATTCATCACTTTTGAAGATCCCTCCAGCTGGAAATATATCATGGAAATGGTAAAAACTAATAACAAGTGTCCCAAAATCTCAAGTTTCAGTAGAGGATCTTGATATTTAGTTCCTCATTTAATCTCAACCACAAGAAGTTGTAATCTTTTGTTCATATAACATGAACATAAAATGGAGGTTGATCGATCAATCCATATCAATGGTTATCAATAGCCAAATTCAGTAGCACATGATGATCTTAAAGCACCCAATAATTCTTATCCTTTTTCACTTTTTGTTTTCTTGGATTTGGCAATAGTTATCCTTCTTTTTGTTATTATTGGATTATGTTTTGTAGGCTATTAAATTTACATGAAATAATCAAAACCCATCAATGCAAAGCTAGGAAGGACTGGTACTTCAATCACCCACAAGACCGAGTCCGAGGTGGCATGAGGGCAGTGGGGGCAGCATGGGGATGTCTCGGAAAAAGGGATAGCGTTTGTGAAATGCGAGGGCGTTTGGGGCGAGGATCGAGGCGTTTAGAAGCGTTTAAACTTTAACTTATATATAGGTGTCTATTATAAAAACAAATAAAAATAAAAATAAAATATAAAATATATGGTTAGGGTTTCAATTTATTATTAATCTTTTCATTCTTCACCTCCCTCGCGAAATTATGTCTACTATTCTAATTATTCACAAAAATAAATGAAGATTCGATCAAATTAGCTAATATATATCTATCGAATTAACTTTTATGATTAAATTGTTGTTTGTTTCTCTTTTTTAATTGCTTTTATCGATTCCAATTATTTTGATTCAAATAATCTTGGAAGTTAGAAGCTGAACCATATAGTCATATACAGTAATCATAAAACTTTCGATTGCTTTTGTGATTATTTTGATTATTTCGATTGCTTTTGTGATTATCTTGGAAGTTGGAAGGCTGGACGTATAATTAGTATGCAATTTTTTGTTTCGTTTTTTTTTTAAAATTATAACATTGTGCAGCTTGATAAGATGAATTCTCAAAGTGGAAGTAATAATATTAGTAGTAGCTACAGTAGTGCGCTAATAATTTATCAAGTGGAACCGAAGAACCTCCATTATGGAATTATGTGATTAAATTAGAGGAAACAAAATTGTTGGGAGAAACTTGGAAATTCACGATGTAAACTTTGTAATGAGGCGGCAAGGCTCGTATTCGAGGATTAAAAGCATATACTTGGACTAAAAGGGCATGCTGATTACTATTTGTAAAAGCAACAACGACTTCAGCGATTTGGGAAATGCAAAAATTTGGAAGATGAATTTAAGAAGAAGAAATCGAGTACGGGCGTAGAGGAGGCTCCTTTGGCTTGTGAAAGTGTAAGTGCACTTGCTTAAAGAAAAGAAAGTCTTATTTTTCACCTATCCTTGAGCATCATTTGGTATTCGAGCGAGGAATAGTGGATCGAAATTGCAAGAATGTTTTATACTGGAGGCTTGCCATTCAATCTTGTAAGAAATCCGCATTATCATAGGTCTTGTGGGTTCTTCTTTGCCACCAAAATTGATAGTTCTGCCTCTGGGTTATAAATAAGCTCGGAACAACCTTATTGCGTGAAAATGTTCGAGAAGTTGTTAAATTTGCATGGAAAAGAAAAAAGGGATGGCAGTTATGAGTGATGGTTGGAGCGATCCTACTAGAAAGCCTTTGATTAATTTTATAGCTATTACTGCAAGTAGTCCTTTGTTTGTGTGAATTGTTTGGTAGTGAAAGATAGATTTTTTATTGCTGATTTGATGAAAGAAGTTATCAATGAAGTGGGACATCAAAATGTTGTGCAAGTAATCACTGATAATGCAACAAATTGCGAGGCAGTTGGAGAGATTATTGAGAGTCTATTTTCCCACATCTATTGGACACCATGTGTTGTTCATATCCTTAATTTTGCTTTGAAAAATATTTGTGCAGCAAAAAATGTGGAAGGGAATGCGGCCCGATATGAGAGGTATGGTGGATAATTAGTATTCATGGGGATGCGCTCGCAATAAAACATTTCATTATGAACCATAACATGAGGCTAGCAATTTTTAGTAAGTTCTCTCCTCTTAAATTACTTTCGGTTGCTGATACTCGTTTTGCCTCCATCATTGTGATGCTTAAAAGATTGAAGCTTATCAAAAAGGGTCTTGAGCCGTAGTTATAAGTGAGAATTGGTCTACTTATAGAAGATGACATTAGGAAAGCAAATTTTAAAGATTGTGAATGACAGTTGTGGGAAAAGTGTTATATTATTAATTTCACAAACCTATATATGATATGATTAGATTTTGTGACAGCGGCAAAACCATGGCTTCGCTTGGTATATGAATGTGGGATTATGATCGAAAAGGTGTAGCTTGGAATGTCTGAAAAGAAAATCGTTAAATCGTCTAAATTTGAAATATCTTTTATGATGTTGTTTATGAGATCTTAGAGGCTCGTTGAATGAAAGGCAAAATACCGTTGTCTACTTGGCTCTCTTTAAATCCAGTATATGATTTAATTATATGATTTTATTTTTTATTTTGTTTAAATTTGCCACGTATATATAACCGTTTTATGTTATGGATTTTTATAGTGATGAATGGTGAATGAGGATTCTCAGGGACTTGGTCCCCGTAGAGATGGGAAATCTCACGTGAGAGGATGAAGTATTTTCGAAGATTGTTTTCAAGTGATGATGATCATAAGAAAGTTATGGATGAATATGCATTATTCTCAATGAAGATGGGTACTTTTGAGGATTTAACATGCATTTCAATGATGTCTGTTATGGAACCTAAGAGTTGGTGGGGCTGCTTTTGGTGCCCCGAGCTTCGTCTCCTCAGTTTGGCTTTTAAGGCTGCTTTCCGGACAATCTAGTTCTTCTTACTTATGCGGGCGTAATTGGGAGTACTTACTCGTTAGTTCCACTCACTTAGAAGGAACAAGTTGAATCCAAGTCGTGCTCAAGATTTGGTTTACATCCACAACAATCTCCGTCTTTTATCAAGGAATTCCGATCAATATGAAGCTGAAAAAACCAAAATGTGGGATGTTGGTGGAGATGAGTTTGATTCTATGGAAGATGTGGGATTCATGGAGTTTGCGGACCTCTCACTAGATGAGCCGAGATTTTGAAAATAGATTCTTTCGTTAGTGAAACTTATTTTGTTCTTTTAAAGTGTTAAGAATAAAGTGTTTCGTTTTAACTTTGTTGAGACTTATGTGTGATTATTTTATATTTTGTATCAGCAGAATGTTTTTATTATATCTTTTTATTAGCGTCTCTTACATGTAAATGCCCGTGTCAATAAATTTTATTTAGGCATTTAAGGTCCACGTTCCGTTCCGTCCCGTACCCGACTCAGTGCTACTTAGATGCAAAGGCATGTTGATGAAACATAGCATCCAATGCGCTGGTGGATAATAAGACTAGTTTGAGAGAAGAGTTGTGCCAGATGTCGACAATGAGTGAATTTTCTTGTTGAAACTCACTATGAACCGCGACACTTATAATTTTGATTATTAAAATATCATATTCATATTCCTCGATTTCATTTAATGAAATAAAATTTGTTTTGATTTGGTTTATTAAATGAAAACGAATCATTGATCCGCACAGAAGGTCATAATATTTATTTATTGTTTTATGGCTCCGGTACATCGCAAGATGTGATATGGAAATCGCATTTCTCTTGCTAGATCACTTTCAAGTTTCATATGACACAAACATCTCAATCATTGAATATTCGTCGCACAAAATTCATATCTTACTGAATTATAAATCATTGCAATTATTGAATTGAAGATGAGCTTGTAATAGTATACTATTATTTGAACTTACATATCATGGATTTACACCCTTTCAAAGTCCACACCAGGTTAATTTGGAGCAAACACTATACGTACACCAGAATAGTATGTTTTTAGAAATGAAATATTTATTTTATCACGAGTATAACTTTACCGATTCACTACGTTTCGTTATTAAATTATACTAAATTATTTAGGTTTATTGCTTTATTAATATTAGTAAAGGAGACGTGTGATCTGCGGCAATCGTCGATTTACCAATTTGATACGTTTTCTTCAATTGAAATCATTCTAAAATTAATGTAAAGCTTGCGCTCTTGAGAATTTTTTAATTAATATTTTATTTTTTGAAGGGATCACTTTGATCGCGAATAATAACAAATATAAATGAAAATTATGATAAAATATGATGATTAAATTTTTTTTAAAAGATCATTAGTATCAATTTTATAAGCGCGTCCGGGTTACTATTTGTGGATAATATTTATTTTGTTTTACATGACATTTTATTTTAAATATAATTTTATTTATTAGTAATATTACTTAAATTATTAATGTATATTATTATTAATATATATTCAACAAAAATAATAAGCTTTTATAAACTTAAACACTACGAATTGTAATAATGAATAGTGTATAATAATACTTTTTTAGTAAGATATTAGTAATATAATATTAACATCCAAACTACATTATTAATAATAATCGATCGAATCTGATTATCTTTGGGCCGAATACATAATTATTTAAAATAAACATTCTTGATTTAAGCATCTGCATCTCTTTTATACAACTAAGAAAAAGAAAAAGAATTTTTTACATGACACACTAATCATATTAACATACAAGACCCTCTGAATTATTTCATCAACTTATAGAATGCGTTATCTATAATGATAATATTAAGAAAATAATTTTGTATTCCACTTATATGTCTTACTTTATGATTTTGTTATCACATAAAGTTGAAAGAGAATGAAAAGAAATTTAGTGCGGCGTATTTATGTAAAAACTTGATTTGGATATTGGAAATCCACAATACTTGTATATGACTTTATCATTATTTCTTGATTGAAACTAAAATTATTAGTAGTTAACAAAATTATTACTCGAAATAGTATAGTTTAAGGTACAATATCTCGTCAGAATGGTCTCTATGTATTAGATACAAATGTTAAGACGTACAACATAAATAATAAAAGGAATAAGCCAAATGACTTGAATCCTTCCTATTTGTGGCATTCTGAGAACACAGTGGCATAAGAAGTGATAGCTAGCATTAAGAAATTACATGTTGATACAATTTTGACATCATCCGATTTTGAACCATATGATTAATATGAATCATGATTTTCACAGCAAGTTAACCAAATCAACTTTTTCATTGAGTACGAGATGAGAGGACAACCAGTTTGTTGGGTATCGTACATATTGTTGTATGTGAACGATGAATACTCTCTTTAGAGGAGTTACTTTCATCACTCATCATTTTTCACGATGACTATAGTAGATATTTTTACATATATCTATTGAAGCATAAGAATGAAGATTTTTTCAAAAGTTCAAAGAGTTTCATAATGAAGTTGAGAACCAACTCAATAAAACGATTAAGGTTCTCGATGCAGAAGAAGGCGAATACTTGACTTAGTATATTTGAAGCACGTCTTAAAGTGTGGTATTGTATTATAGTTCATAAAACAGAGCACCTCAACATATTGGTGTCGAAAGGAGAAATGAACTATTGGATATGGTTTATTTGGTCCATGAGTGACACATCCCGGTTGCTAGTCGGTTTTTGGGGTATACTTTAGAATTGCCATCTGTGCGCTAAATAAATGTCCAACTAAATCATTGCTTAAGACCCGCATGGGATGTGGTTTGGGAACCATCCCCGAGATAGATCACGTGAGAATTTGGGGTAGTGAAGCCTCACGTCAGAAATTGAATAAGGACAAACTTGGACCTAAATGAAATATTATTGAAATTAGGTTATCAGAAAGAAACCACGAGGTGTTATTTACACCTCGAGGATGAAATAAGATTTTCATTGCGAGATGTGTTTTCTTGAGGAATAAATACATGGCAAGAGATATAGAAGTAGTGAGAATCTTGAAATTGTTCAAGATAATAAGGATGTCAACGTTGAGAGCGACCGCTACTTAGGAGGTGAACCCTGCTTATGAAAACAGGTTTTGACTTGATCCACAAGAAACCGTGATCGAGCCAAGCGAGACTCATGGCTACTTATAGAAGATCGGATAGAACTTCGCGGGAGCCGATAGATGGTATAGGGAATCTTGCAGTGAAATGCTTGAGCCTTTGTATGGAAAAGCCATGAAAGAACAAAGAAGTTGATGAATGACTATAGCCATGAAATTTGAGATAGATCTGATGTACCAACACAAGATTTGGTCCTTGTTAGATTTACCCAATGGGGTTCGCCCCATTGAGTGTAAATGGGTATTTAAGAAGAAACATGACAAAGACGGAAACGTCCATGTTTTCAAGGCAAGGCTCGTGGCGAAAGGTTTCAAGCAAGTTCATGGCATTGACTATGATGAAACCTATTCGCCAGTGGCTATGCTTAAGTCCATCCGGATAATCTTAGCCATTGCTGCATTCCATGACTATGAGATATGGCAAATGGATGTAAAGACTGCTTTCCTAAATGGAAATCTTGAGGAAGATGTATACATGGTACAACCTCCGGCTTTACATGTCCCAAAGGACCTAAGAAGGTTTGTAAGCTACAGAGGTCCATTTATGGTCACAAGCAAACATCCCGCAGTTGGAATCTCTGTTTTGATGAATCAATCAAAGATTTTGGATTCGCCAGAAACGAAGAAGAATCTTGTGTATACAAGAAGGTGAGTGAGAGTTATATAGCATTTATAGTCTTGTATGTCGATGACATACTAATCATTGGAAACAATGTAGAGCTACTAAACTCAGTCAAGAATTGGTTGTGTAAATATTTCTCGATGAAGGACTTAGGTGAAGCACAATATATTCTCGGAATCAAAAATTCACCAGATCGGTTCAATCGCTTATCGGACTTTGGCAGGACACTTATATCAATAAGGTATTGCAAAGGTTCAGAATGAATGATTCCAAGAAGGGTAATCTCCCATGAGACATGGAGTTCAACTCAGCAAGTCATAGTGTCCCACCACTAAATACGAGATGAACTAGATGAGGGACATACCTACGCCGGGTTATAGGGTCCATCATGTATGCCATGTTGTGCACACCACCCGATGTGTCATATGCACTAAGCGCACCACCGATACCAAGCTAATCCGCACGAGCCACTTGATTGCGTGGAAGGGCATCTCGAAGTATCCGAGAACTTAAAGATGTATTCTTGGCATATGGTGGAGATGAAGAGTTGGTTGTATAGTAATAATCACGCCAGCCTAAACCGACAAAGATGACTACCGGCTCCCAGCTTTGGGGTACGTGTTTCATCCTAATGGTGGAGCAAAGATTCTTGGAGAACTTCAAACAGAAAGAGTATTGTAGCCACCCTACTGGCTGCACTGAAAGCATTGCAAAGATCGACGCAAAAGAATCTGTCGATTAAGAAATCGACGATTGAGCTCGAGTTATGCCTAGCATTGAAAGGCTGAATTAAAGGTGACAATATCGTGCCATTACTTCAAGCCAAGGAACCCTCGGTTAATATCATATAAATTCAAGCACATACCCGTAAAGTATCACCGGTTAGAGATATGTTTAATAGAGGTATCAAACTTGTAAAGCAAAGAACAGAGGTTAATGTTGCCGACTCCTTTTACCAAAACCATCACCTCAGCAAAGCATGATGAGCAAGCATCGAACATCGGTCTTAGACAAATGTTGTAGTGGTGTTAGGTTTAGTGGGAGCTAGTGTATCTTTCTTGTTATGTGAACAAATAATTGATTATTACGGCTTCTTATTTATCAATACATTTGTTAGCTATGTTTATGCGTTTATATGTCTTAATTTACATATATCATGTTGTATCCAAGTGAGTGAAAAGTGAAATAATTCTGCTAATCAGAAGTTTCTAGAGAGGCAACCTGGAAGTGTTGACAAGAGAACCTCTTCAAGTCTAGAAACATAAGATAATCATTCTCCTTCAAAGTAGACGATAGCTCTGGGTGACTAGCATGTGATGACCAATATAGTGATTGATTGATGATCGATTTTCTTGGATCATGGGACCTTGTAAGCCTAATACATCTTATGGGCTGTCATTTTGCATAACTGAGGAGCTAGATTGACCGTTTCAAAATCATAGAAGATATGTATATCTGTGTCCTATGATATTTTCTTAGAACTGTTAAGTTTAGTAATTTTTAGACCTGTGTATATAACTATTTATGTCATATGAGTTGTGTGCTTTTACTATGTCAAACGTCTGCCTTAAGCGGGGATCATAACGACATATGTTAGGTGACACAGTGAGTATAGTAGTAGGTGTTGATATATTATCCAACCTTGATATACAAGGTAGATCTCAAGCCTCTCAATGAGTTTGGGACTGATTGGTTTCTGGGACATCATAGTCAGTTCAGCTCGATTAAAGAAAGTCGTGGGTGTTTCATGACACACTTCTTACGGTTAGCCAGTGACTAGAGATCGGTGATAAAGGAATTGTAAAATAATCGTCCAAAGGCAAGTGGGGAGGTTGAAATCAATTTAATATTGGTTTCACAATTTTATGCCCGCTATGTATACTTATTGTAACAATTTATTTACTAGTTTAGTTAAATGAGATTACTAAAACTAAGTCTTCAATAATAGTAATTGTAATTACTAGTCGAGTTCTGTTGGTAATACCATAGATCACATGCATAATCGTTATAATAATAATAATAGTCAACTATATTATTATACGGCTGATATTATCTGAGCCTAGAAGGTCACACACATATAGTGATGTTGAGTTATATTTCATGAATTTAATTAAACTATATTTGTTAAATTGAGAAATTGATTGTAATCAATTAATATCTCAATTGGATAATTTATATTCCACGTGTAAATTATTAATTAGACGAACTCGAATTAATTAACTTGTTAGTTTAATTAATTAATTAGTTAGTTGAGCTTGTTAATAACTTGTTAGTTGTTATTACTTAACGAGTTAGTTTAATTAACAAGCCGGCTCATTAACTAATTCGGTTGGACCTTAGGTTTAATTAATGAGACTCTATATATATATGATTTCATTAGGTTAAACTAATAATAAAACCTAACAATCAAGAAAAGTTTTCACACTAAAACCTCATAAGTAAATTTAACATATAAAAGCAAGAATTGTTATTCTTGATTTAATTCTTCCGTCCTAATCCCTATAGTTCTAGCAAACCCATAGGATTCAACTCAAAGGATCAACTGTAGGTATCACACCTAGGAAAGCTCATATTTGAATTCAAAGTAGGGTTCGTGAAAGGTTGTTGGTGAATTTTCCGCTATACTGTAAGTACTCTCGTATTAATATATTGTTATATATTATTTAGATATGATCTTATGATAATTAAATTGATCCTGGTATGCTATTTGTTTAAAATTTTATTCATTATATACATAATTTTCCATCAGGTTCAACGAGTCGGGTCGGGTCGAACTTGGGTCAACCCGGTCAAACACAAGTCAACCGAGTCAACTCGGTGACACGTGTCAGTACACGTGTGTGACATGTGGCATGTGAGGTGGCTGCCACATGTCTTGACTGTTCCAGAACCTTCCTCTGTTCATTTTTGACAGATCGATCAATTTTTATCTATTCAAAATCAAAACTGATATAAAATTTTGCTCGAAAAATTCCCAAAAGATTCTTAAAATTCTAGAAAAATATTTCTAATTGAATTATACAGAAAATAAAAATTAAAAATTAAAAATTAATCTAGAATTTAAATATTCATAATCAATCGATTCAACTATTTTGCAGATAGAGAAAGTAATTTAGAAAAATCCAACAAAATTATTGAAAATCAAGAAAAATATTTTTGGTTTAACTACATAAAAATCAAGAATTATTGATTAACAATTAATCATATTTGATTCAATTAATCACATATATCGTATCAATTGAATTAAACAAATATCAAATAGTAATTTTAAACATATAAAATCTGATCTAAACATATAAATAATTTATATTTTATAATTACGTAATTATAATACTCGAAGTCGGCTCTTAATGCCACTATTGGATTTTATGGATTAAAATAACAATTATCTAACCGATCACCATGAACTCTACGAGATTATAAAAATAGTAATTTAATCAGAGATTTCGTTTTGTACCTTACACCTTGAATTTGCAGTGGAATAAAATTCGAGGAGGCTGCAAACAACCAACGTAGGTTGTCTTTAAGAATAGTCCACACAACGATTGATCAAACCCTTCCTTCGGTTTTACTAGAACTATTAAAGTGCACAAAAGAATTTAAGAGGAAGAAAAAGCTCGGATATTTCTTCCCCATTATGGTCGAACAAGAGGGGGTGGGAAGGAGAGAGGTTTTTCTTCATCTTTTCTCTAAAGCATGAATAATGAATGAGCAATTAATTTCATAACTCAATCCCCTTTATATAGGCCTCTCAAGCCCTACAATTTAGGCACTTCAAGAGTTATGGCAAAACTCTTCAACCTTAACATGAAGATTCTAGAACTCCTTGTAAGAAGAATATTCTAGAATCCTTCCCCTTATTCCCTTTCTCGATTTGCGCGCCTATGGGGTAGAATTTCATTATTGGAATTTTACCCCATCATTTCCATTCAGCTACACCTTAACCAGGAAAGTTATAATTCACATTATAGTTTGATCATATTTTTGTGTGTGACCTCTTAGGCTCGATTGACAAGAGTAATATATTAATACATAGATTATGAGCGGACTCTAGGAAGCCATCATAACCCCTAATGTCAATACGAGTCAATCCTAATATGTCAATTATTTAAAAATCGAACACATATCTAAACTTATATTATTTGAATATAATTAAATGTAAGTAAATCGGTTGAACAATCAAATTATTCAACGGACATATTTATGAGATCCAATATCTTATATTTCCAACAACTGTATTGTACATTGTAACAAAAACGAGCCTCATCTTGCCCCATTAGCCGCTTTCAACAATCTAGCGATTGGTGTTGGAAATCAATGAAAATTGATTCCTTTATTATGCCCGCTATGCTAATTGTGTATCAATTCATTTACTGTGTTGGTTAAATGTGATTACCGGAACATAGTGTTCATCTTAGTAATTGCATATTACTAGTGCGGGTTCTCGCGATAATTTAAGGGTTATGATATTTTGTGATCTTATGCATTAATGCTATAATAATATACTGGTCAATTATTATTATTATACAACTTACTATTATCTGAGCCTAGAAGGTCACACACATACAATGATATTCGAATTATATTTCATGCATGAAATTAAACGAGACTTGTAAATTGAGAGATGTATCTCTCAACATATATATATTTGTCAAATATATATTGATGAACATCAATTGGTTAAACTTGCAAGTTTAATCAATTAAGCAATTGAAATTGATGAATAACTTGATAAGTTATTTGATAGTGACTCGTTAGTATTTTAATTGACTTAAAATAGAACAACTCACTAGTGACTCATTATTTGATTAGAAGCACATAACGATCTAATTAAGTTAACGAGTTAAACTGATTTCTTAACGAGTTGCTTAACGGGTGAAAATTAGCAAATGGTATTTAAAGAAAGAGACAAGGGTTTTTCATTTCATGAAATCATAACCCTTGCCTCCCTCCCAAAACCGTGAGCCTCCCCTCCATTTGGAAGAGATTTTTCTCTTCCATTTGTTCATCAAAACTCTAGCAAGTTCAAGCTCGACCCGATTCCTTCCCCGTGTGTACAATCTAGGAGGACATCGCTTTTGGTGTTGGACAAACAATTGGAGAGGTTTTCAAGGGGCACTCACATTGTTGGCTTCGAGGAGTTGGTTTCATTTCATCTTCACGCAATGTAAGAACTCTTTATTCATATTACAATCTATGTTTTAGATTAATATGTTACTATTTTGAGGATCCGGATGTATGAATTTGGTGTTTTATCACAGTAAAATTCATACTACATTCTAACAGTGGCCTCAGAGCCTACTCAAGTTTGATGTATTTTATCTAATTTAATTTGTAATGGACGTAGTTGTTAATTAATTAGATTGATTCATGATTTGTATATTCAATTGATGAATATATAATATGAAAAAAACAACCCATTTTGTATGTATATTACATGGTTGAAATCATCATTTCATTGTATTGATTTTTATGATTTGCTATTTGTTTAATTGTTTCATGAAATGAAAGGGATTAAAACTTAATTAATTTATATTTTAATTTTAGTTAGAATGGTTTTCGATTTTATAGAGAGGGTTATATATTTCAGACAATTCCGAAATTAAATCTGTATCTTCACGACCCTTTAAGGTTCATCTCAGATTTTTTTCATAATTTTTTGAATTTTTTAAGTACTCCAAAAAATTCGTTTAATTTATGGACAGTTTTGGATTTAATCGAAAAACTAGAAGTGTTTTCAGGAAATTCCAATTGTACGTGTTCAATAATGATATTGTTGTTGTTCAAGTTGAATCCCAGAATTTTTTGAATTTTTTAGGATCTCCAAATACTTTTACAAAAGTTGCAATTAATCAGAAAACTCAAATTAATTACCAATATATATGTCGCCGACTCGCGGAGCCGCATGTGGCGGCCCCGGGGCACGGATGTGGGACGCCCGCCACCCGGGGGTAGCTCACCGGCCGTATTCCGGCACCACCCGCCATGTCGGCCGTGGGTGGCCGGAGGTCGGTCGATTTGTCGCTGAAGTTCGGGCCGTCCGCTTTAGAAACTCCTAAATGCATTTTATGTAATTATTTTTGGTTTTAAAGCAATACGTAACTGAACGAAGCATACCGAG
>JADFUC010000052.1:0-25272 GCA_019722365.1 Lithospermum erythrorhizon | reverse complement strand
TATTACGTATTAAGTTAAAAAAGCATTTTAATGCTTTTAATACGAAAAACTAAAACGCCATCAGTTCGATTCAAGCAAACAAAAATACATTTTTCTTATCCAGACGTAGTTTTTTTTTATCGATGTTCCCCTAATATTAGAATAATAGGTACGATTATCTTTAAAAATCATAATTCTAATGCTTTTAATATCGAAAGCAAAACAAGTCACTGTCCATTCTGAATGACAATAAAAAACATCACGGTCCGATTCGCTTTTTTTCTCCGAACGGAACTCAGTACAGTTTTTATCGCTCCCCATATTATTAGCATAGGTATGATTTACTTTTGAGAAAGCAAGGCGTTAAATTCTAATGCTTTAACACAAAATTCAAGAAAAATACATTTTCCTTTATCCGAACGGAACTCTATTTCCAGTTTTTTTTATCGATGTTCCCCTGAATATTAAATGAAAATTATCATCTTTGAGAAAACAGCCTGATTCGACGACACAAACATCACGGTCCCATTCGGGCGACAACAAAAATGCATTTTTTTATCCGAACGGAACTCCCACAGCTTTTTTTTATCATGCCCCTAATATCAGTATACTTTTTGAGTGTTAAGCAATCTCTAATGCTTTAATAAAAACTGTAACGTCACGGTCCGATTCGGCGACAACAAAAAATGTATTTTTCTATCCGAACGGAACTGTAGACGAAGTTTTTTTTATCGATGCCTCTCTCATTATTAGATAGGTAATGATTTTCTTTGAGAAAATCAAGGAATTGTAGTGCTTTTAAATGTAAAGAAAAATGAAGTCACGGTCCGATTCGGGCGACAACAAAACGTCATGTAACAAAAATTTTTGTTTATCTGACTCAATCAGTACGTTTCTTTATCAGTGCCCTCATATTAGCATAGGTATGATTTTCATGAAAGCAAAGATTTCTAATGCTTTTAATACGCGAACTGCACCACGGTCCGATTCAAGCAAAACAAAAATATTTTTCTTAATCCCATGTGTTTTTTTTTATCGATGTTCCCAATATTAGAATAGTACGATTATCTAATGCTTTTAAAACATCACGGTCCGATCTCTGCTGCTCAATGTCGGTCTATGTCTGAGCCCTTGTTCGAATTTTTGTAGATTGATCTCTGCACTGTGAAGTCCCAATGCATGCCTCTCAATGGACACGCCGATAGTTGACGCACTCCTCGTAGTCTATCTTTGCACTTCAAGTTCTGTGCCCTTCACTCCCAATAATAAAGTCCAACCGCCTTTCCTTATTTGTTTTAGCTCCATCATTCTAACTGCTCTCTTCTACTAAAGCAGATCGGCGAATCATTGCATGCCTCAACACAGGAGAGCTCAGGCCCCCACCTAATTTTAAGTTGCCTGAAACTCAAAGCTATAGCCATTAGGCATTTCGTGTGGTCTATACGAGAGGTATCGGGTTTACCTTAAGTTTCGCTATGTTCTCGCTGTCCATTAACTCAGTTTTACGCTGGGATACATTTTGAACTGCCCATCTCTCATTTAGACTTTGAGGCAAAATTTTATTGCTTCTAGAGGAAGCCTTTGAGCTACCTTGCTTTATACTCTTGATCAACTATCCTCTTTATTATCCCATGTAAGTCACCTTCTTTGATGTCAACAGATCTTTGTAACATGTTTTCACCATTCCCAAAGTAGCCATCTACTCTTCCAGACCTATAGTTAACTCTACCTAGCATCATAAGCCATTCCAGTCATGACTTGTTCTAGAGCTCCCAAGGGCAAAGACATTGGGCCTGTAGGCACTCTCAACAGGCCTACCAGTGACGTCTGATCAGTTCTGTATTTGACAACCTGCCTCTGGTTGTAATCTGCTCTCCTTTAGGACCCTTCGGGAACATGGAGAGTTGATATAGACCCTTTGAAACATCTCGAGGCAAAGAATTTATTTATTTAAAATCGAATGGGATCACCCAAACCATGATCCTGCTAACGAATGACATCATTGATCAGACCTGGTTTCATGTTTAGACTGATCGATCGAGCTTGATTCGACTTGATTTCGTCGAGTTGGATGCCTCTATTACGAGTCGACATGTCCCTGGTCCGAATAATTAGTAAAATGAATTTGATGCGTCCTGAGTCGGGAACCTTAAATCAAGGTATTCTTTATGCCGGACTTGATCTTCGGTCTCTTGACTTGATCTCCGGTCTATTTCGGGGATTGATGGACCTACTGCGTAGTAATGGGCTTAACTCTCAGCAATACCCACAGACTCTAATCTCCGTAACGAGACTTCATCACTTTTAGTATGGTTTAGCTTTAGCATCACCCATGATTTGCTTCAAACTTGAAAAACGTGCAGTGAACCCACCTTTAGGCACCTATTTTAGGCTACCCAGAGGCGTTGCCTAGTATTTTAATGTTTCTAGATGTCATTTTTCAACAAAATGAGGTATAGGCTTCGGCTTGATCGCTGGGCCTGACACTGTTTTTACCAAGATCTTAACCGTCGAATTTTGAGGCAAGGGTTCTGGATTTTTTTCTAGGTCAAAGCATTTTCATATCGGAACACCTGACTTCCTAGAAGTCTTTATTTTAAACTCTGCCCTTCATACCCCATTTTAGGCCTTATGGCCGATTTAATTTAATAAAAATTAGGATGCAGCCGAACCCTAAATTTAACGATCATTTAATTCGCGCTTATTTTCCTCGAAAAACCCTTATTCGAAAGAGAGTTTTACATTAACCTTTAGGGTTCGATAAGAACCCTAGCTACATGACATTTTAGTGGGAGATTTAATTAATTTGATTAAATCGCTTTAATCAATTTAATTAATTCTTAATAATCCTTAGTAATCAAGATAGTCCCTTTATACCTAACATGTACCGTTTCTCCACTTCGACAAATGCACATAAGCATAACTTATGGATTTCGTTTGAGGAAACAACGAAACGACTAACTAAAACCATAATCTGAATAAACATTCCGTGGATGAATTTACTTTAAAAAAAACATATGGCTAATTTGAAGGAGATGACTCTACTCAATTGACTAATTCGATCGTTGCAGAATAATTTGTTATAAAGCAATGTGGCTGACATAATAAATGTAGAAATTATATAACTGAGAAAGAGAGATTTTATTCATCATTATTGTCAACATAATACAGCTTTATAATCTATTTATGCCTTTACACGAGGTGTATGTGATAAATGTCTCCTCCTTGACTATTTAACCAAAGATGAAACAGACATATGATCCATATTTACTTGTATTTAAACGTAAAAGTTATTCCTGGAGAAAAGTTTATGAAAATGATGTTTTATGACTTAAAACATTATTGGAATCCCTAAAGAAATAGAAACTCTCTGGAATTATATTAAAATGACTGATAAGTCACATCGAAAATTCCAACAATTATAATATCACCGTGATCTCCGAACAATGGCCCATTAATGCCAAGAGAAAGTACAAAAGGAATTATTTCGCCCCGGTTATCATATATAATTGTTATTGAAGCACAATATATTCTGCTAGTTAACAAGACCATATATATTATTTGCTATTAATCTATCGAACATAGTACATTTACTAACACGAAGGCAATGAAACGGGGTTAAGTGTACAATTATCATGATATTTATTAAATTTATGATTATATTAAGATCATATGTCATTTA
Organism: Lithospermum erythrorhizon; assembly: GCA_019722365.1. Lineage (NCBI taxonomy): Eukaryota > Viridiplantae > Streptophyta > Magnoliopsida > Boraginales > Boraginaceae > Lithospermum > Lithospermum erythrorhizon. The sequence continues at coordinate 21,611 of JADFUC010000052.1, read as the reverse complement.
GTAAAGCATCTATGCCTGCTAATGATATGTATGAACGAATTATAGAGTAACATCATCCAAAAAACGCCCGTAAATCCAAGAAACATTGTCATGATATGATTCAAGAAATCCATATTACTTGTGATATATCATATGAAATTGGTCCCTACCCACCCCTGTTTCCAATATAATTTATGTACGCATTGTCAATTAAAGGAAGGATATATCAAAGAAGACATATTGAAGAACTACAAATCATATTCAACCAATTAGAAATGTGATAACCTGCCAAAGATGTCACTTCCACCTCAATATTCGAGAAGTTATTCCAAAATACACGCAGCCTTTCCCTTAATCAAGGCATGTGGGTTTTTAATAAAGTGGCAACATTGTCTGCTGTGATACTAAGTTAACGACTTTTTCCTTCACCGAATTTTTATCCTGAAAGGATTTTTCCTAGTAAGGTTTTAACGAGACATGTTCTTGCGATTGACATGTATCTAATTAGTTCATTGATTATAGTGGAAAAGTTACAATAATTTATCATCATGTTCTATAACAAAAGAATCCCATGATATGCATATGAATGAATAAAATCTTTTTTCCCTAATTATTGTTCCAGCTTATTTCAATATTTAATTATATTATTAAAAATTTAAAAATAATATTATGAAGGTATTTTAAAAGACGAATCTCACTATATAAATTGGGATACTTTTTAGAATAATGAATAACTATAATCATGGCCAAAGTTCACTCCCAAAAAATCAAACGACAATTAAAAGTTAGATCGTATATGAAGATATAATCGGGTCAAAACTAAAATATCAACCATCTTACTCTTTGACATCAAATTCATATTTCAAATATTTTTCTCGTAATATTCACAAAATTCAAAACATATTTAAGTCAAAATAAATGTCAACCATCAAAATTCAAATCCACACTAAACTATCAATTCGACATTCATGGAGCAATTCATTAAAAATACTCATCTTTCATACATATATTTCACCAAATACATATATATATTCGAATCAAAATTGTTATTAACATATTCAGCCAAAAATTTAAAAAATAACCATCAAAACCCTACAATACATCATCTAACTCTTGATACCAACATCAAATTCAATTTAAAAAGAATATTTCTCTCATCAAATAGATTTATTTTGTCAAAATTACACAAACTTTAAAACTTTAATTAACCCAAATAACTTTAATCCAAAGCAAAATTATCATATTAACATTAAATTCAAGCTTAAATACTATCTTCTAATATTTTATCCCAAAGATGAAAAAAAAAATGAAACATCTATCATAGATAAGTTCAAAAAAATTAACAAAACTTGTAACCTTAATTAACCCTAAAATGATTTCACAATAAAAATCAAAATCATCATATCAACAACATCAAATTCAAGCAACTTATATTCTCATATATGAAGTCAAAATAAAAATGGTCAACCATCTTACTCTAAAATGTCTAAAAATTAACACACTTTACAACCTTAATTACCCAAATAACTCAATCCAAATCAAAAATCATCATATCAACATCAAATTTTAAAGGCACATTTTTTTCAAAAGACTCTAAAGTTGGTCAAATTATCAAAACTTTGCAGCAAATACTAACCCAAAATAATTAAGAATAATAATTAATAAGTAAACTAACTGCCAATTATCAATTATTTAATTGATTTGTTAGCTAGCGTATTCTAGCATAGCCTAATGCCACCATATGTTTTTGAAGTGTTCTTAGCATTTCTAATCAAGTAACCGTTTGTCTCAAATAAGGAATCAACGCTCAAGGGTTCACCTATTGTGGGATAGCTTAGAGTTAAAAACCAAAAAAAATCATTCAGAAAGAATCATAAAATGACTAGGAAACGAAAGCTGCCTAACGACCCAAAATTCCTTTGGTATTGATATATTTATATCTAACCACCGACTTAAATATGATTTACAATGTAAACATCAAATGATCACTTAATCTAGATTGAAAGGAAAAGAGTGACTTTCATAATTGTTGATGCCAGAACTGGATAATGTGAGTTGAAAAGGCTCACTTTGATGAATGACCGAAGAATCACCCCACCCAAATTGTTTTGATCCATAGGAAATATTTATGTATAAAGACTTTTAATTAATTTTAGTTAAGTACTTTGTAAAACAATCAATTATTTTATAACGTCAAATCTTAGGGAATATAAATCCAATTGATAATATGAAAAATTTTATTCTTATCAATGTATGCTTGAATTTTCTATCAATAATAAGTTCAAAATTCATAACTACATATAGATTCATTTTGTAAATATGAATTTTAAGCGTCTTAGCTTAACCGCACTTCCAACGCTAAGACATTCAAAACAACAAGTGCGCACCACAAAAGTTAAAAAACACATTTCGGTCACCAAGCCGACGGTTGAATTGACGAAATACATGCAACAACACGGATCCATTATCACTTCCACCACAAGTAGTAGTAGCTTGCCTTAAATATTTATGAAGCAAATAACATCGTGGTTGTGAAGTCAAATGATAGGGAGATTTTATGTCATCGCCTTTTAGTTACCGCAACGCCCAGGAATCACAAGATTATAGTCCTTGTCTCCATAATTGTTGAAATTTTGTACATCCATTTGAACTATGAGATCTAGAGCAATGAAAGCGATACAATACAAGAAGCAAATAACATTATAGATGAAAATTCAGGAAGATTATATTGTAAATGCAACTCAATATTCTACGTAGAAATTCTATTGTTCACACAATGTCATTACTAAATAATGAGCTCGGAGAAATTGATCCAAAACAAGTAGGCATGAAAGATCAATAATGTCAGACTATCAACAATATGTTATAATCCTGAAATCAAAGCTTTTCAGGATAGCATAATCCTGAGATCTCTAAATCTTATTCCCTCTTCCAGCACAAAGTATTCCACAACTATTTTTATACTAAACTTTGGTAAAGGATTATCCAGAACTGTTGTATGTTGGGATCGGATCTTCACCATAAGCAATCACTCACACCCCTCTGACCATTAAAATACCTGACGGGCTCTTTATATAGGTATCGCTATCATAAAAATGTTTCAAAAAATGAATAGGCTACAGACTGTTTGATCTCCAATGGAAGAAAGCTTCATCATCAGTAAACCTTCATACCCTATCAGCTTAATATAATCATCACTTGCACAGTATCTTGATATATACAATATATAATCTGATTTCCCTACAATATAGTAGTCATTTTGGAAATAATCTACATTTTACCAGTATAGTCTGTATTAGTCTCCTAAAATTGCCATCATATTATTCACATCAGACCACAAACTTGATATTCGGATGAACTCCACGTTGCACATTATACATATCAATATTTAATTACATTGAAGAGCATGTGGGCAGCGACAATATATAAATGATGCACGACCGGACTGTTTAATCTCTCTACTCATAAAAACCTGATAAATTGTAAGCCATATCGGAACTTTTATGGTATAATTACTCATATTATTTCCCCCCAAATATATTACGCACTCGAGCAACTCTAATAAGTGGCGGCTTAATCAGAGATAAAAATATGGGGCAAATTGTGAAAAAATAAATGTGAGGGGGCAAAATAGAAAACAAAATTAAAAAGAAGAGAAAGGAACCATTACAGCAAAATAACATCATGAAATGCAGCTAGAAGATTCAAATCCTCGCCCTCCAGTAAATTTGGAGTGTTTCCCTTACCAGCTATCACTTTAGGTTTGACATACACAATATATTATTTATCTTTTTGAAGTTTCAAAATATTGTAAATAGGCCTTGCCTCTAATTTATAATCAAATGTAAAAAGACTATATTTCAAGGAAAACAAAAACATTCAAACATTGTCTAATCTGCTATAAACCTCGAAGCAGAAAAGTGGGAAGAAATAATGTTTTAAAGTAGAAAGGAACTAGAGTTCTAGAAAACGAGAGCACCTGGTAAGGTAACAATTAATTAGTGAATAAATAATTATAATTTAGGTTCAATGAAACGAGTGCTAAAATAGTAAACGATTCAAGCACAAAAGCTATAAAAGTTGAAATAAACAGTATACGTCACATTAAATGCCTCAAAGGTATAAAATCTACACCACAATAACCTATTGAGAAGAACATAAGTAGCTTGAATGGAAGTGTTGGAGTGAAAATGTGTGAGGATTTGAAAGTTTCCAAGAAATGGAATGATGAAATGCTCTCCAACTGTATATACTAATCGACCAAATCCAAGAATTCATTACCTTTTTAAGATGAATAAAAGATAAGGGGTGCAGAAATGAGAATCTACCAAGCAGGAATCTTCCAACACACACGCATAGCCTCTCCATTAATGTTTTCCAATTTAAGACGCAAAGGCAAAGTACTATTGTTTTCACTGAGGTAAAGTATTTATCCAAGCACTTGAGCTTAAATGATAAGCAACCAAGATGTAGAGTTCGATTAGCAATCAAGACATCTCAATACTCAATCATCCTACAACCAAGAAATCAATTGAGATCGATACAAATCTCAATACTCAATCAAACTACAACCAAGAAATCAATTGAGATCGATACAATCTTTCCCCCACAATTCAATCCAAAAGAATCATAAGACAATACATAGACTGAAACAACTGATCAACAACAATATTCATGTCAGGAATCAATCAAAAATCATAGAAAGGTAGCAACAAAATTTTCCACAAAATAATAATTAGCAATTAAACAAAAAAGAGCATCCCAAAACAATAAACATACACAACCAAAGTAATGTCATTGAACAAGATATGAATGCAATCGGAAACAAGCCCATGCTAAAACTGAAACAAAACAAACCTTACCACTGCGCAACGATCACAGCCGCACAGCTCACACCTCCGAAGTGCAAATAGTATAGTAGAGCAGTTTCCATAAATGTTTCACATTCTGAAGCATAAATTATCATTTATCAAGTAATAAAATATAAAAGGGTAAAAGTCTGTAACCATCACTCACAAGCAATTGCTCCCCATTCACTCACTCACGAATTTTATTGCCTCATCTACTCACTTGTCATTCATTATCGTTATTTTAACATTAATCAGCACTCTTCGAAATGACCCATTTGAAACGATGCTTGAAATAATCGGAAAGAGATAAAATTTAAGTGTCGAAATGAATTGGTAAATGGCGTGAAATACGACATTTTGCTTCCTACCACCTTCATTAGCTCATCTATGGAAGAAACGAGGTTAGGAAGAATGTGAGCCAAGTGGCCGAATCTCTACGCCTCAGGTGCTGGCTGAGACCGTGCCCCCCCGCCTAATCAATATCTATTAAGTATTTCATGGGTTGCATCCAAAACTTTCCTATTCAGCTCCAATAATCAGAACTCTAACTAAAACTAAATAGAACGGTAGCGCAGATTCGCAACGAACCGGGCTCCTGTGACCGTCGTGCCCGGCCCACCAGTCCGGCCCACCCGGCCCGGTCCAACGGCCCCCGTTCGCAATACACATTCTGGACGGGCCGGGAAAGCGATTGGCCTCAGCCCTCAAGCCTGCCCAGCCCACCCAATATCTTCGTGCCTCCCAGCCCGAGGCCTCAGCCTCAACGGGTACCGCTACAGCTTTAAAAAGGTACCACGCTAATACCATACCATCGCTGCACCGCTTCATGTTTAAAATCCAGACACGACGTTAATACATAAATATCAAGATTAAGAAAATCTGCATCGCTCCATCGTAACGTACCACGCTTATAGTAGAAAGTGCGCTTTTTCAAAGTTAATCACAATGACCTCCAAACATACACACATTCATTCATTCACACACATTCATTCATCATTCAAACGTGAAACAATTCATAAACATTCAAAGATTCAAACATTCACAACATTCAAACATTCACATCATTAACAACTTCGAATAAAAGCATGGGGCCACAAACATTGTTTAAACGGAAAAAGATCATACATATATATGTAAACACATTCACTCACGTGTTTCTTCACTTGGTTCTTCTTCAACTATAAACGGAGAGCTGCCAAGTGGAGAGCGTCACGTTGTCGGTGGAAAAAGTGTCAGGCGATCCTATTAAGCGCCTGACATCCCGCTTATACGGATCCGCCGCTATTCTCTGATCATCCTCTCTTCCCGGTCCTTCAGCGACATCGACATCTCGACGCAACCCGTCATCTCATCTAACAACCTTCAAAGTGTTGCCTGAATCTGAGGATACGGGTAGACCTCCCTCCCATTCCCACTCTAAAGAACTCCACCCTATCGGAGCCGCCTTCGGCTCAGACCAGCCGTGAAGTTCTGGCACCGCCGCCAACCTCCTCATAGTTCGTAGATCTCCCACTGATCTCAACTTTCATATCCTGCCAAATACAAACCTCAAACTTAGAAATTGAGTTTTGAAATCATCGCCGCCATTGCTTAACCTCTACGCCTCCGACAATCTAGGACAGGCACATTTTCCTACTAACCAACAACGCTGACAAGATCATGCCATATCATGTTTTATTCTTATGATGGAAAAATGTGTTCGAGGATAACTCGGGGGTAGTTAACCTCGCTCAAGAGTGCCTGTTATAAATGTCAGGCGCTTAAGTTCGTGGCCTCCCAATTGCATGGGAAACAAAATTCCTTGGACCACCTCGCTGATACAAACTTCCCGCCCATTCAGATTGTGTATTTATTAATTCAACTTAGGCCTTGGGCTCCACGATTATTATTAAAGCATATTAGCACAACCCGCTGGCTAATTACCTCTCGCAGACCACCTCTGAAGATAACTCCTCTGCATATCACTGCTATCGCCTCCCTAGCTTCAGCCTAAAATTCGCTTATACATTCCTCCTCCGTAATCGGCCCTTCGTCACCATCGGGAGACAAAACTTAAGCCTATTATAGGCGTACCCATTATCTAGTTCAAATTTCACGGTCCATAAAATTTCCGGATACCATCTACAACTAAATGTACAAATATTTGCTAATTGATAGCCTTCTTAGATACTGGAATACCAGGTTACCCAGAATTGGTTTGAGGCCTCATCTAGATGTACACCCTTGTCGTGCACAGGCCTCACCTCTCTCAACCACACCCACCTCACTTATCCTCCCCCTCCACTTCCTCAAGTTCTCCCAGATTGTGTCCTCCCTCACCACGACCTTCTTGCCCTCTTTTTCCTCCACGTGATGACTGTGCCCTCTTGTCCTATATTTTGTTAAGCTTTTTTGGTGCCATTTTATAAATTAAACAATATATTGCAAATGGAGAGTATAAAAGAAGTTTATGGGTTGCTATGAGGCTTTATCTAAGAAATTTGAGGAGAATTTGTGGAGAATTTGTGATGAAATTTAGTTAATAATGAAAATGAAGTTCAAAAAAGCCGCGTTTATCAGTAACTTTATCCGATATAAAGTATATCGTTTCCAATCCCGCATCAATGCTTAACTTGGCTGTAACGTATAACCCATTTGAAGCGGCCTGCCTGAGAATCACGCTTAACTTACGCATCTAAATGTAATTTTACTAACCTAACCAACTTTAATACAAAACACATACTTCAATCGCTAACTTGTAAGTCTTGAACGCTTTGAGTGTATTGAGCTTCGCCATGCTAAATGCGGATTCAATTAGCTATCGTTGACATAGGTATAGAAAATATTTCTTTTACTATCTTAGACAATACCTGAAACAACGCTCCTTTAGTCGCCCACCATTTCAATATATCAAAAGGGTTATTATCATTATATCGACTCAATTCAAAGTTACTAGTTAAATACTGAAGTTAACTCATTAGTATCAAGGAGCGATTGGATTAGTGTTACCCAATAATTGTAAAGCATCTCTTAAAGTATCATGTTGACTTCAGATTTTTAATCCCACACGGGCATATTAAAAACTTATTCCACTACTAGAGGGTTTTACTTTGCCCATACCTTAATCAGATTGACATGCTATACATATACGCTCTAATTCCATCTTCCTTTCCATTTTAACGATCAAAAACTCTTTAGATTAAAGGATACTTAACGCCATAATAGGATTTCACATAGAAAATTAAAAATGACTTAATTTAGCGTTAGATTCAAAATTATACCAAATTCAGATAAAAATGCTTTATTAGATGAAAATATTTTAAAAACTTGGTTTTCCATATTCGAAACTGAGTATTCTAACAACATGACTGGCCCCCTGCGTTTATGATCGTGGAAAGATTAACGATACATTCTAAAGCAAGATGAATATTCCTGGCTCATACTGGAAATAAAAAACTTTAGTATAATCTTTAAATGGCTCAAGAAATTTAAGTAATTCATAACAATATTTCCAATTATTATATGCGAAATGATAATATTCACCAATTCAAGATGCATCTCATAAAATGTTGTAATTTCATCCTTATACATATATATGCAGGCTTAGAACTAGGTATCACAACCAAAATTTTATCACAATTGGAAGGATAAACATCTAACATGAAAAAGTAAACTCATCCAAAATTATGAACTTATTTCCGAAGCCTCAACTACAATTTTTTATATTCATGTCTTCTAACCCCGCCATTAACAACAAAATTAATTTGCCCACGAATTGGTAAAATAAACTCATCCCAAAACAACGCTTATTCCGATTTCCTTTTAGCAACTAATTCAAGGATTCCGACATAAACAACATCTAACATGAAAAAGTTCAATAAAACCGGTTTAATAGGCATCTTTAATCTTTCAATTGAAGATACGTTATTAGCGGACGTGATTATCAAAATGAAATTGAAGTAATCTTATTCAAACATTTGTAATCATTGGCACACGCAAGTATACCTCCGAATGAATATCATATGGTTTTTATAAACTGAAACATATACCTCAGAAAGCACCAATCACGATCAGTCCGAATGGTATACACATTATATCAAAAAATCCAAAAAGACACCGATATCACTAGTCAAACACATTTTATAAGGCAAATTCATGAAGATTTTGCCATAGAAGATTTTCACTTCTTTAAAATATTTAAAAGTGATAGTTTCTTAAAGTAGACTTTGTGGATACGATTGCCGATTAACGATTTTGAATCCATTTAGTGAAACACTATCCATCACAACGATTAAAAGCGCAGTTAACTACAGATTACAAATTTCATGCTTTCAATCCTACGCTAAATAAAAAAGCTTCTATCAATAGCCTGTATACCACCCTCCCCACTATCAACAGTTTTAAGTGATCTTGGCTTAATTACTTGGGCAATTAGCAAGATGACCGGTTCCCTTTACCCCCACCAAGCCTTCCAAGTGATAGAAAGTACTCTTACAATTTAAACAAGTTGTCGCTTGTTTTCCCGGTCTCCAAGAAAATATCAAACCATGAAGCTCACCAGTATCCGTAGCACTTTACCTGCAGTTAATGCGTAGTTCATCCATACGACATTACTCATTCAAATTAACAAAATCATTAGACATAATAGTACTACCACTCTTGGAATACTTTTCCATGGTTACGCTTTGATGCCACTAATTAAGAAGAACAAATATAAAATTTATGAAAAGTTGATAAATAAATATCGATCAGAACGGAGTGCTGTAAAGATCGCTTGATTCACTCGCATTGTAAACGAACAAGCCCAAAAACCACAAGTAACGAATATTGTAATTGCTTCGAAAAGCGATTCTTATTTCTTTGGTATCGCTTTTTGCTAGGAATGATTGTGGTGAGCTTCCAAGGAGAAACGGGCGAGTGTGTTGCCCTTTATGATCATCTCTTTCATTTTGAGTTTCATGAAATGTAGGGACGCAGGTTCAGGCAGAAAGAAACGGTACCATGACCTGGAACCGCACTCGCTGATCATGCCAAAATTGGCAAAAAATAGTTTGACTTATCGCCATGTCATGAAATATATCCGCAGACACGGGAGTAATTCAAACGGTACCATCACCGCCCTAGCTTGGCTGCCTAATTCAGTAAATAGGTAAAGCTAATCGTGACGGCTCAATAAATTGAAATCAAACTAATAATTTATTAAATGTATTCAAATTAATCCTCAATTCTATCTAACTGCCACATTAATTTAATGTTTTATTTTATTTCCTTCCGATGGAGTCGAACATGTAAAATATATCGGTTTTCCACTGATCTCAAATAATTGAAGTCAATCGGATGATAATGAATTAAAAAATTGTTGTATTCATCTTACAAATGTTTTATCTCATAATGATTCATCCGATATTGATTTAAATGATATATATTCGAATCGGAGTTTTGCAAATCACTTTAATGCATGGGCTGAGTTGAAATTTTAAATTTTAAAAAAGGATTATTCAATGTCCCTGCATATCGAATTTTATTAATCGCATTCTTTGCTTCAGAAGGCCAACGGAGAGGAGCTTTCCTAAATTACTAGTTATTAAAAATTAATCGGAAAGCCCTAACAATGTCCCGTGAAAGCATTGTTCATTTATCAATTTGTATCCATCGAAGTGGAGATGTTAGGAAATATATCAATCTTTATTACTTTGTGCCTCTAGATCAAGTGTTCGGAGAAATCATTTTTTATAATTTGTAATCGAGCATCATTTCCTTTTAAAAATATTATACTTTTAAATAAAAAATTTTGGCTTGATTATATTGGGGGGGCCCTATTATTTAATTTCGCTTAGGACCTCGAAAAAAATTCGCCTGAAAGTTATTACGTTTCTAAGAGGAAGTCGTAAAAGTAGGGAAAGAGTAATGCGGTCTCGAGAATTGACGGAAAAAAACAAGCATTTCAGATGTACTTTCTATATTAAAATAAAAAGAACACTATACACACACCAAAAAATGATTTAAAACTTAAAATGACTATTTTGCCTTTATTTAACTCCTTCTGGGAGCATGTTTAAACACATAAGTTTAAGTAATTATCAAATAATAACAAACAAGCGACTAACCCGTCATAATTAATTGCCGCTAACTGCACGCCATTAGGTCGTTTGCTCGGATACAAGTCAATTAAAACCATTAATGTACCAAATAATCTGAGCATTTGTTAGTTATATGACAACCGAATATTTTATGGCTTGTTACGCAAATGTCGAATTCAAGCAACAAATGATTACATAATAAGCTATCATTGAGAAACTGAACTATTTAAACAGAAAAACAGAATCAGTATGGATGAAGAATCTCAGAACTTAATATTAGAAATCATTTGATTAATGGTGGAATCTGCTAAACATAAACATACTCAAATTATGATAAAATTATGAAATACGCAGTAAATTCATGCATTAAACAAACGAATACGAGATTATGATGAACTTATGAAATAAGATAAAATTTGAATGAACATGTTAATAATATAAAAAATATGGTTAATTTTAGACTAAGGAAACACTCTAAAATGATATATCTATGAACATAAAACAATAAGATTTATGATTTACAGACGCAAGTTCAAACAAAATTATGAAACATTATGAAATTATTAAGAAATATGAAATACCATATGAATTTATAAACTTATGAAATGATTATGAAATTATTATGAAAATATGAACAGAAATTAGATTATTAAATGAAATTGATAAATCAAGGAAATCTTTAGGTTATAAACAATAAAATTATGAAATATTTATGAAATCATGATTAAAACAATGAATGAGATTTATGACAAAACATGAGAAATCATGAAATATGATTTAAAACTTTAGGTTTAAGATGAAAATATGTTTAATATTACAAAAATTATGTTTAATTTTAGACAGAGATATAAAAATATAAAAAATATTTACAGTCATAAAATTATATCAAAAATTATTAAAATTATGAAATATGGTAAAATTTTTAGAAGCTAATTAGATGATCGGTAATTTTAGATTTCCACCCACCTGAAAACCAAGATTTAATACGTCTCAGCTATTGATTAGTAGAATAAACGAAATGAAAGGCACCAACCTATAATGTGTCACTAAATGAACTAACAACTAAACATACTGCTTCAAAGATACAACAATGGTAAAATTCCGGCTCTGAACCTAACACCTACTTCCTAAATAACTTATTGGTTTGCCTACACAAGATGAATTCGCTTGTATGTCGGGATAATCACAAGACAAATCTCGCTTGTTACATACAACAAACAACCTGACGATCCGACAAGGGATTACACATCGACCGAAGTTCAATTTTGGTTTTAAGCACTAAAACAACCAATTAAGAACTGTTTTGTCGAGTGTTGCCTTAATTTCAGCACGGTAGGTTCATGTAAAATTTTAATACACAGTGGTAAAATATGGAATATGGTAAAAAATGGAATAAATTACGAAATATGGTGCAAATTATATAAATCTTAGAATATGTTAACAAATTGTCAAGTTTGAAATATTTAATATGAGGAAAATTATAAAAAATATAGTTAATTTTAAGAAATAAGTTAATTTATCGTAAATTTTAGAATATGGTTAAATATGATAAAGTTTTGAAAAAATTTATATAAGGAAATATGAAAATTATAAGAAAGATAATGATGAAATGACAACATGCTATTTATTTTTCCTATCCATAATTATATAATGCTTACAATCAATGTTTTGAACGCTTTTACTGCTAATTAACGAGACTACCATCCACTAAGGATTTGACTATACATGATCACAAACCCTAATTATTTCAAAGAAATTTCTTCTATGTTTGCTATAAACAAGCAATTAGTCTATTTATAAGAAAGTTTAATCTTCCAAATGATTATCAAAAAGAAGTTAAAAAGCTAAACAAACGAATTCTCTCATGTTATACAAACAAGTTTTAATTTATTCATTTGTTTATAACCATTTAATTCATTTCAATTGTTACTTATATTGCACTTGGCCTTCTCAAGGTTTAATCATGAATCGTAATATTAATGGTAATTTCAATGTTAATAATTTTTAATTTTCAGTAATTTCATTTTTTATAATTCAATGTTGATAATTATTTATTGTTAATAATTTTGAATGTTAATAATTTCAATTTTGATAATTATTCAATGTTATAATTAATGTTTATAATTTTAATTTGATAATTTCAATAATTAATAATTAATGTTGTGTATTTCGAAATTTGTGCTAATATTTCAAATATGTTAATTGGTGTTTAAATATGATAACATTATTCAACTTATGATTCACTTCGGGCCATATTTTTTATGTTATTTTTAATTTTGGTATTTTTATGTTATTGACTGATTCATTTTTACTATTTTTCTTGCTTAACGTGAAACTTTTACTTACAAGACTACACATCAAAAAACGATAAAAACAAACAAATATGGGTTTATGAGAAAAACGAGCTTAATTATTTTCATGTTTCTTAAAAAACAACCTAATTTGGGTGAAATTATAAAGAAAACGTCGAATTCAGGCTGCATTTCGCTATTAAAATATAACAAGTAAAGTAATTTGTTTGCATATTTCTTCCTTTATATATGAGAATGTATTGTATTTGTTAAATCACCACCCATTAAATTTTATATCAAACTTCTTCTCAAAGCTATCAACTCATCTGGCCAATAATAAAGAATTTTCTCAATATTCATGTACGTTTACGCTTTCATTTACAACTACCAATTCTAGACGCTTATGTTTGTGGGCGAAAGTAGCAATTTATCGCCGTGTTCGTGAATTACAATGCCTAATCAATCAAACGTCATTTTTTAACAATAAACGAATTGCACTCGTGTTTGCTTAAGATGTCGTAATCTTCGCTTGTTTTGCACAAGCAACCCAAAAATCTGCCATTGAAAATAAGATCACTGCTCATTTTAAAGTGAGGTCAGTCTGCATTAAAATAATGTTATAAATACTAAAAATAACCCTCCAAATAAAACAATTATTACAGATGTTGCCACTGAGAATAGTGGAAATACAACAGGAATACGCACATTTTGCCCATGGATTGGTGTGTGTGTATATTGATCCGGCGACTAAAGCAGGCAGTGACTGATAAAACGACGTAGTGGTCAGTTAATATAGTCCGTAATTTGCATTAGCCAAATACTATCAATCTTCGACCACCACTCCCACACCCATGGAAACCTCCACCTCCACCTCCACCTCTCATGAAGGAACCAAAAGAGGCAAAGCCATGAAATCTGATACCCCAATACAAAGACAACTCCTGATCCCCTCTCTCCCAGACGAACTCTCCCTCGAAATATTAACACGCATCCCAATCAAACCCCTAATCAGATTCACCATAGTCTCTAAACCATGGAACCTCCTCATCACATCCCCACACTTCACCAAGTCACACCTCTCCACCTCCCTCTCTAACCCTCTTCACTCTCACCACTACCTCCTCCACTCCTCCGCCCGCCCCAACTTTACCCTTCATCAGACCCCTCTCAACCCCATCCTCCCCAACATTATTGAGCAGCAACAGATGGTACTCGAGTCTCACTCGATTAACCACCCGATGCAACGCCCCGATGAATCCCTTTGGCTAGTTGGGTCGATAAATGGACTTGTTTGCCTTGCTCTTGATGAAAATGAGATTATATTTTGGAACCCTTGTTTAGGGAAACATCGACGCGTTCCACGGTTGGAGGTTAAGATTAAGCGTGGCTGTTTTATTCTTTATGGGTTTGGGTATGATGCTGTTGGGGAGGATTATAAAGTGGTTTCGATATTTTGTGTGTTTAAGGAGAGTAATGTGTATGAGAATGAGGTTATGGTTTATAGTGGGAAGAGTGATTCGTGGAAAACGATTGAAGGCTTTAAGGATGGTGTTCCTTTGAATGATTCCGGAAAATTTGTGAATGGGAAGCTGCATTGGGCTACTAGCCCCGGGTTTCATTCGACTAATGGTGGGAAGAGCAAGTGGAGTATTGTGTCGATTGATGTAGGGGATGAGAGTTGGGGAGAGTTGGATCAGCTTCCACTATGGGGGAGAGGCAAGTATGACGGCATGGGAGCTCGTGGCGACTGTGCCTGCAACATGGCCAGAGTCGCCGATGCTGCTGCGAAGGCTTTTGGCGAAAGAGTCATGGACAAAGTTTGCTTTCTGATTTCGCTTTTTGGCTCCTGTCAGTGGCGAACCGCTGTTTTTGGTTTAAATAATGGGAAAATATTGTTGATGCTGGAACCCAACTTGCCTGAAATTAACCAAAAGACGATTCACGAGCTGATATTAGTGATCTTCAGCCTGCAATTTGAGTTTCGGCCTGGCCTTTGTTTAGGCCTTTAATTCTAACAACTTGAAAGAGATATTCATGGATAAGACCTCTGTCTCTCTCACAACACTCTCATGATTCCTGAATGACTGATAATCAAACCAACTATATATACTTTTGAACCTAAAAGACTTACAAAATCTATCAGCTATATTATATGCAGCTTTAGGTTCTAATTATACCTTTTAATAACTTCTAAACTGCAGCTTTAGGTTCCTCATTATACCTTCTAATAAAAGAAATTTGTGCAAGCTTGGACGACAAACAACAATGGTTTGTCAGGGACTGATGTTGTATATTGATTCTTTGGTTTTGTTATCATTATTTCTATAGGATATTATATTATGTTACCTACTTAGAAGTAGAGATTGTAAATTCTATTGCTTAAAGATAGAAAATTCAAGTCTTTTTAGGACATAAGAATTTTTTTGTTTCTTTTTTTCATTCTCAGGACATTAGATTGAAACTGTTCCTTTCCAAAATCTCAAATCTTTCTACTGGTTTGGGGGATAAATTTCCTTTCTAGAACCACTGGTTTGGCATGTCGAGATGAATTTAATGTCAAATCTCAAATAGTTATGCCTTTGAACTAGTTCTTGGAGTCACTATGTTCTGAGTTCTGTTTCTGTGGTCCAACATACAACTACTTACCTGCTATTATTAATAAAACTCCTGACATGATGTTCTAAGTGAGGTGTGTTATGAGTTCTATTACATCCCTGTTAATACATGCACAATCTCTTCTTTTATAATGTGTGTTGTAGACAATTTATGGATCAGATAGTAAACATATCAACAGTGAACTAAATGTGTTTGGTAGGTGTTACTTTATTGAATCTCATATATACACCAATAAGTTTCAGTAGCTGATATTGGAAGATAGTGGAGGTTCTAATCGCATATAAAATAGTCAAGAGAGTTGTGGTGATGAATGAGGAAGGGCAGATTTCAATTACATCTTTTGGCACATGATGTATTAAACCCAAGAGGCCAAGCTCTATGTTGTGTATGCAGAAGTACTAAGTCGTCAGTCGTGACCGTAGCATGACGGCATGACCAACCTTGAGAAGCACCTGGATGACTAATGAAGAATCAAAGAGCACGGGTGGAGTATCTTCAAGCTCGGAACACATTTGGAACAATTTAGAAATATAAGCTGGAATAGATGCAAATAGTAGTTAGAATTTGAAATGTAGGGTCTGAATTGTAGTTTTTATTTCATGTGTTTCATTTCTTGTAATTGTGTAACCTCTATATATAGTTGGTGAGACTCTTTCCATTTTCTACTTTTCCAGT
This sequence comes from Lithospermum erythrorhizon, assembly GCA_019722365.1. Lineage (NCBI taxonomy): Eukaryota > Viridiplantae > Streptophyta > Magnoliopsida > Boraginales > Boraginaceae > Lithospermum > Lithospermum erythrorhizon. Next base: position 5,141 of record JADFUC010000052.1, on the reverse strand, counting down.
TTGACTTTCCCAGAAAAAGAGACATGGCGTTCAGTTATGAAGGCTAACAAAAATTTTGTTGAAAGCTTTTAGGGTTTGTTTGGATTGATGTATTTGAAGATATGTATTTCAAATACACTGGAGCTGTTTGGGTAATTAGCAAATTTAATGTATTTTAAATCACTTGTATTTGAAAGTGTATTTCTATTAACAAAATTGAGATTTTGAAATCACCCCAATTTTCACTGTATTTGAAATTCACTTGTCCACAAAACAATGGAGATTCTCGAGATAACATTAATTTCTGCCCTTGACCATAATTTCGGTCGGTTATGCCCCGACCATACATATTTTAAGTCAATTTCGTCTCGTGATTATATTTTCATCTCAGAGACCATGTTTTTGATATGTTTTGATTTAGATCGTATTTTGGTGGATTCCTTCGCAGATATTATTTATCCAGATTTCTTTTGCAACAACGTATTTTAGGTCGAAACTATCTTTAGGTCTTGACACCATATTTTTTGTCAGTTTCGGCGTCGAGGATGTATTTTAACCCCAAAGTTTCGTTCAGGAATAATATTTTCCTACGAACATGTTTTAAATTAAGCACTTTCGTCGAGGCAAATTTTTTAGGCCGTTGCGCTGAGGACCATATTTTAAGCCCGTCTAGGCCAAACCCACGTATTTTCGATTAGTTTCGGCCGGTAGTATTTTTATTTATTTGGTCAAGTATTTTTAAATCTGTTTCCTTGGACCTTATTTTCCTCAATTTCGTCCGAGGCGTATTTTCGATCCTATTTCCCTCGGAAACATGTTTTAGAACATATCGAAGCGGGCAGAAATTTGGTCTCGAGTTAGCTTGAATTGAAAATATGACACGATAATGGGGGAAAATATGTACAAACAGATCCCCACCCCCGGGGAAAATGGGTTGCTCAATATGGTCGCGGGGCAACGGGTAGAAACATATGGTCCCCAGAGGCTGAGTGGACGAAAATGCAGTCCGGGGCAACAGACGAAAAATATGTGTAAAGTAGTAGGCGAAAATATGTTGTCGGGAACAATTAGTGAAAATATATGGTCTCGGATTCACAATGTTTAAAAATGTAGTCTCGGGGCGGAAAGGGCCAGAATATGTTCTCGACACGAAGCGGGCGAAAATATAGTTCCGGGCAAGCGGGCGAAAAATGTCTTTGTGACAAAATATGGTCTTAGGGCGTAACAGGGCGAGAAACTATGGGGCGAAATATGGAATATAGTTAAATTAGGCGAGTTATGGGAGATTTCAAATCTCTTGATGCATTCGGTTTCCCCAAACAATAGCGTTGTTCAAATCAGGTGGTTTCAAATCCGCTTTGTTTGAAATACATTGCTCGAAATACAAATACGCCAGTCAGCGAGGTCCTAATAAATTCATATCACGATGGTGGGTATTAATATTGGAGTTGAATTAGGTGAAAGAGTGAAGGGTTGAATTTTGTTTGGTAGGCCAATATGTAAGACATGTGACATAATTAATGGTTTGTATTGGTGAATTTGAAGTGAGAGAATGGAGTTTAATCTAAATCATTATAAATGTAGAAGTTGAATTGTAGTTGAATTATTAGGTGGAAGAAATATCAAATGAGGTGGAGTGTTGGAAAATGAAAATGTAAGGTTTAAACTTTAAACTTGATAGTTTTTGTTAAGAGTGTAAGAAAACTCATTAACAACGGTGACAAACTTTATGCATGATCAGCTCTTTCTCCTACGCTGGGCTACCAGCATGCACATGAAAGCTGCTCAAAGTTACATTCGGCGAGAAGTTCAACTAAAAATTATCCGAAGTTCGATTCGGCGTAGTTTGGCTTGAGAGCTTGAACCTCTTTTTAGGTTCGGCCATAAATTTTTTTAAAAATAAATTCATATTTTTTATCATTAAGATTGAATGTTCGGTGAATGTCAGACGAGCTGCTAAACTTTTGAGCGAATGATCTCGATTTTTTACAATTTATTCGAACTTGAGGCGAACCGAACCTCGAATCGCATGTTCGAGCAGCGTCGAACTTTGTGTCGAGGGTTAGATAGGGTTAAAACCTTCGTTTACGGGCCTACGCCAAGAATTGACAATTGAACTTGAAATACACAGCGATTGGCTACGCGATGAATAATTAAAGTGTAGATGAGTTGAACCTTTTAGGAGTTTATGAAAATGTGCAGCAATTATGACACCCATTGAAACTGAATTGAGCTTGTACTCAGAGTATTTCTATATAATATCTCGTACATCCCCCTCACGTTGGGCCTCGAAACCGCGTAGATGCCGTTTGATACTGACTTGCGTCAATATTGAGCCAATCTTCAAAATCAACTTAGATATCTTCTTGAAAAGTTATGTCTGAAGCTTGACTTTGCGGCTTGGCCTCACATATATTGATGTCTTTCCAAAAATAAAAGGTTAAATAAATTCCTCTAAATAATGAGCGAACAAAGAGATGTGCAAATGGAGAAAATAGAGCGAACGGGCACGGGGCGGCCGGGCTTGGTATGTGCTTCAGTTTAGCTCACGTGACCCATTAAAGCCCAAGAATTCACCTTTATCGCAGTTGACACTAGCAAATTAGAGTCTAGCGAACCGGGCGGGCCTTAAGCGGCAGGCAGGGCCGGCCCCAGTAACATGTTCGGCGGGTCTCGAGGCAGTTAACGAGCAGAGGCTGGGCCGATCCGTTAAAGGGAATCACCCCAACTATTCGGTTCGAGGCAGGTATCGGGGGCCGGCGTGGTGCGGTTTGATTTGGCTTGATGCGCGTTTACAACTATTATGATTATTATTTTTTTGCACAAAATGGTACCTTTCGTTGAGTGCAGTTTAATTAAATTGGTTAAATTGAACAAATAACATTTGCTTAAAATTGAACAACAACATTTCTAATGAAATACATTTTGTGTACTTCAAAGAGTTATTTTACGATACGGGCCTTTTACCATGGCGTTAAATACAGGACAAGCGAACAGCAGAAGACGTCTGATGATTACGTTAGGTCACTTTTCGGGGATGAAACTTTGAAAGTTACAAAGTACATGACGGTTGGGTTGTGACGTTCCACAAATCGGCCTAGCCGTCAGGTAGCATTAAAATGGTGTGTTTAGTCGCCATCCTCGCACCTTTTGAAATAAGCGTTCCTTACAATTATTATGTTGATAGTATATAAGTTTCTCATTAGATTATTTCGAGGTGAAATTAAAATTCGAAGTTGAGTAGTGGAGAATTCAACAAATCGATTAGGTTGGTGGTATATTCGGTTTGTGATGGGACCAGGAGATAGTATATATAATTTTGGAATAATATCGATATATCAAAATGAGTATGAGATGAGTAGTAATATATGCCTCGGGGGAATACTTGCCAATGGAAATCGGTTTCGTTGAGATTTAAGGGCCGGAAGGTGTAAAATTAACGAAACCAAAGCGGAACTAAATTTCTTCCCTACAAATATCACCTCTGCCAACATCTCATCCAAAACCTTCTTAACCCTCTTTGGCCGAAAATTTAACACTCCCCACTCAAAATTTTCTTGAATTTACCGTCGATTAATAAACAAGCTTCGAGATCAAAGTGGTGGATTTGTACTCCTCGTCATCCTCGTAGTATCTAGGTAACAGATCAAATCTTTTGAGATATTTCTTGAGTTTTGAAGAGTTCAATTTTATGGATTTTGTTGACTTTAGATCTTGAATTTATTGCTCAGCATTAGAAATGTTATACAATTGTATTATAGGGGATTAGCGGTGATTTTAGTAGTGTGGGGTTAGAAAGTGGTGTAAGTTGAGGGTTGACTTTTATTGACTTTTCTTAAATTAACTTTAAATTGTAATATGAGGTTAGAGAACTTTAATATAGTTGTTTTGGGTATAGAATTATTGGTTTGGATATGGATAAGGAGAGATTGGGTTGAGAAAGTTTGGGGAAAGTTCGTATAGCATTTAGCGTTTGAATTGGAGGTTGTATTTAATGGATTAATTAGTTGTCAATTGATTGTTGGATTGATTAGAATGTGCTTAAAGTGTTATTGTTGGGGTAATAAGGCGATGACCGAATATTGAGATTTTACGAAGTTGGCGATTAGAATGTAGTTATGTTGGAATATTAAAAGTGTATACCAATCTTGGGGATAAGATGATTGCTAAGGGTTGTAAATTTGAATCGTGAGACGTGGTATAACACTCGGGGTTAATATAGATGCTAAAAGAGGTTTATTCTACAAAATTTATTATAATGTATAATTTCCTTGAATAGGAGTTGAGCACCGGATCATACGAGGGGCCCTTTAGAGTCGTTATTCTTGCTTTGGGCTCGAGGGTGAGTACAAATCTCACGAAGGGGACCTTTTATATATATTATATGGTATATCTTACATGTGATATCTTAGGTTTATTCTGATATGTGTTTTGTGTGACTATGACTGATATTATGTGGAAATTTTGATTTATGATTTATACTATGAAATAATTGATTTTGGGTTATATTATGAGATAAGTAAAGAGATTATGATTCATATAAATGCGATAGTGAGATTATGATTTATATAAATGGATAGTTTGTGAATATGATTAAGTATTTATGAAATTTTATTATTGGTACATTAATGTGATGTGTTTGATTGCTTTTGTGTGTTACTTGCGGAGGCGGTGGTGACCAGAGCCAGGAGGTTTGGTGTGGTGTGCACTGTGTGGGTGGCCGGGTGGATTGGGAGGTTTGTGTGATATGCGCGTTGAGGTGTAGCCTCGGTGTTCGGGAGGATGGAGGTGGAGGCTCGTCGATTAATAATGAGTGGATTATCGTATGTGTATTATTTGGAGGTGGATTCCTGTGTGTGTATTATTTGGAGGTGGATTCTCGTATGTGTATTTTTGATGGTTCTACGTATTATTTGGAGATTGGATTCTCGTTTGATGCCTTTATTGTCATAGAAGCTGTTTCCCTTGAATGAATATGCGTTAATTATAGTTATAAGCTCATGTGTATAGTATTATATAACGTATTATAAGAGGATTCTATATGTGAGTTGTGGGTATTACTAATTGTGGCTTTGGTTGATGTATAAGCATATGTTATTTATATAAGTATGAATATGTATATCATTAGGGATGATACGTGGTATTTATTATTTCGAACGTAG
>JADFUC010000548.1:0-139536 GCA_019722365.1 Lithospermum erythrorhizon | reverse complement strand
CTCATTTGTACTTCGTTCGATTTGTATTGCTGATAGATTTACTTCCTTTTGAGATGAATGGAATTTTTGATCTTATTCTAGGGATGGATTGGTTGGGTGGGCATCGTAGCATTGATAGATTGTCATCTTAAAAAGGAATTTGGAAATATCTGATCCCAGAAAATTAAGATCTTTTTCCTAGAGTGATAGAAAATTCTTTCCTGCTTGCGCACCATTTCGAAGCTTTAGTTGCCACCAAGATGTTGAGATCGGGATGTAATTTGGTTATCTTGCTTTCGTATGGTTGATACAAGTAAGGAGGAGATGGAGCCTAAGAGAGGTGCATGTTGTAGAGTATGTTGATGTATTTCCGAAGAGTTGCCGAGGACTCCCTCACATGCGAGAGGTAAGAGTTCTCCATAGAATTACTTCTACAGTACTACTCCGTTTCATATGGCACCTTATAGAATGGCTCTGCGAGGGATTGAGAAGAAGCAATTGCAAGGCGTTGGATAAGGGACTGGAATTTAGACCAATTAGTTCACTTGGGGTGCTCTGTCAATTATTTGTCAAGAAAAGGATGGATCTCGAGTTTGTGTATCGATTATAGGCAGCTGAATAAAGTAACCATTAAGAATGATATAGTGCCTAAGTTGATAGTATGTTGATGATTGAGGGATGCCGGGTATTTTCTAAGATTGACTTGAGGTCAGGTTACCATCAGTTGAGGATTAAGGAAGATGATATATCGAAGTCGGCATTTAGAGCAAGATATGGACACTACGAGTTTTTGGTGATGCGTTTGGGTTAGCAATGCACTGCGGCGTTTATGGACCTTATGAATCGGGTGTTAAAAGCTCTTACTTGGATAAATTTGTGGTAGTGTTCATTGACGACATTTTTGATATATTATAGTAGTGAGGGAGAGCATGAAGATCACTTGAGAATTGTGTTGGAGACCTTGAGGAGAAGCAAATTGTATGCTAAATTTTCTAAGTGTGCATTTTGGTTGGGGAAGGTGCAGTTTTTGGGTCATGTGATTTTTCAGGTGAGGGGATAAGTGTTGATCCTCAGAAAGTTGAAGCTGTGATGAATTGGGAACGACCCGCAGAGTTCTTGAAATAAGAAGTTTTACGGGCCTAGCCGGATATTATCGGAGAGATTTATCTGAGACTTCTCGATTATTGCAACACCACTGACCAAGTTTACTAGGAAGGGAGTTTCATTTGTTTGGGTGAGGATTGCGAATCGTGTTTGATAATTAGAAATGGCTGACTACCCATTTCCCCAGTGTTGACTCTTACGTCGAGGACCCAGGGATGGCTATGTTATGGATAGTGATCTTCAGCGTGAGGGTTGGGATGTGTACTAATGCGAGCATGGTAAAGTAGTAGCTTAATAGTAGCGACGGTTGAAATACGAGGAAAATTACGGCCTTGCGATTTGGAACTAAAATTTACTTGATTATGTTCGCACTTAAGATTTGGAGGCATTATTTGTATGGTGTGACTTGCCAAATTTTTACTGATCCTTGAAGTTTGAAATATCTCGACCGCAGAGAGATGCGAATCACACGAGACAGCGAAGGTGGATGGAGTTTATTAGTGATTATGATGTTTTCATTGAGTATCATCCTAGAAAGGCGAATATAGTAGTTGATGCATTAAGTCGTAAGGGAAGGGTTAAGGATCCATTGAATGAAATGAAGCAACTTGGTGTTAATTTTGGAGTAGCAGTTGATGGCGGTTTGTTGCGACAAATAAAGGATTCGACCGGTTCTTAACGATCGAATACTCAGTGGCAGAAAGATGAGAAGTTGAGATAATTGAAGAAGTGAAAAGCGAGCGGTCGAATTTTTGGTGAGAGAGGATGGAGCCTTTGATGCGTAGTGAGGTGATACCGCTTTTTACTCGCTTGAAGTTAAAGGGAGATTTTGGGCCAGAAACTCATAATGCCCTAGTATAATATAAATCACAGTAGTACAAGATGTATAGAAACTTAAGAGCAGTGTATTGGTGGCCTAACATGAAGGGAAATTGCTGAATTTTTATCAAAATGTTTGACTCGTCAACAAGTGAAGATAGAGCATGACGTCCGGCGTAGGTATTGCAGCCCTTCTTATTCGAGGAGTGGTTTGGGAGCATATTACGATGGATTTTTGTTTGGGACTCCCAAGGACGAAGAATGATGGTATTTGGGTGATAGTGGAAATCGGCTGCATTTAGCACCAATTAAATCGACTCGATTAGTGGCAGGCAATTTAGCGGAGTTGCGATCACGTTATGCGATTGCATGGAGTGCCGTTATCCGTTATCGGATCGAGATGCTAGATTAGCTCCCAGATTTTGGAAAGGATTTAAGAGAAGCGATGGCGTCGAAGGTTAATTTGAGTACATCATTTTATCCGTAGTCGGATGGGTGTCCGAGGAGAAACAATTCAAACATTGGAGGATATGTTGCGGGCTTGTGTGTTGAACTTCTCTAAGAATTGGGATGATGAGTTGCCTAAGATGGAGTTTGCGTATAATAATAGCTTCCATGCCAGTATTGAGATGGCACCATTTGAGGCGTTGTACGGCAGGAAATGTAGGACTCCAGTTTGTTGGAATGAAGTAGGAGATAGAAAAATATATGGTTCGGAGTTGGTGGAAAGGTCGGTGGAAAGGATAAAAGTAGAGGAAAGTACAACAACTTGCCAAGAGAGTAGCCTGAATAGACAAAAGATGTATGCGGTCGTCGCGAGGTAGATTTGCGTTTGAAATTGGTGACAAAGTCTTCTTGAGAATATCCCCGTGGAAAGGTGTATTGAGATTCGGGAAGAGAGGGAAGTTGAGTCCACGATATATCGGTCCGTATGAGATTTTGGATAGAGTTGGTCCGGTGGCCTATCGTTTAGCGTTGCCTCCAGAATTGGAGAGAATTCATAATGTGTTTCATGTGTCATGTTTGAGGAAGTATATTCCAGATGAATTCCATATCCTAGAGTCACAACCAATTGAGCTTGGAGAGGACCTTACATATGAAGAAAAGCCGGTGAAAATTCTTGATCGGAGGGAAAAAGTGTTGCGAAATAAAGTTGTGGCTTTAGTAAAAGTGTTGTGGCGAAACCAAGCGAGGTAGAGAGTAAGCTGCGGAGGCTGGGAGCGAGAGGAGAAAGTGTCAAAAATCGATATCCGCATCTTTTGAGAATAGAAGGTTAGTTGCTTAAACTTTGTCTTTATAATATGTGTTAACGTATTGGAATTATTATGAGGATGAAACTTATGATTGGGTAATGTGATAACTTCGTGTGATACGAGAATAAGGCTAATGATCGGATGTTACCAAATATTGGATAAGTGAATTGGGGACGTGGCGAGTAGGTGTTGAGTAAATTTCGAGGACGAAATTTTTATGAGGTGGGTAGATTGAAATAACCCTTTACGCCTAAGCGATTAAATAATTATATATCGGTTGGTGGTGGGACCCGGAGATAGCATAAATAATTTCGGAATAGAATCGATATACCGAGAATAGTATTATATGAGTAGTATTTTATGTTACGGGAGATTTTACATTTGGAATCGGTTTCATAACCAAATTCAGCGAAAAGTGAAGATATAAAACCCATGAGGCCAAGCGGGACATAAATCTAAATATCTTCCACTGACCCCACTATTTCCTCGTTCTTATTACCAAACTCATCCCTCGTCCACTTTCTCCACTCACCGTTTGATTCCATTATCCCCCACTTTGAAAATTTTGAGCACAAGTTTCTTCCGATTCTTTTTGTGGCTCGAGACATAAAAGAGTTGATTTTTATACTCATAAATCATGCTTACACTCGTTAAAAGGTAAGAAAGTTGGAAACTTTGGTGATATTTTCTAAGATTTTGTAAGCTTGACTTTTGTTGACTTTTGAGAAATTGAGTTTTTAAAAATTTGAAATGAGCAAAGTATCCTCAAAAGCTTGAATTATATGAGTTGTAGTGATTTCAATGATTTTAGGGGTTGAAATGGTATAGAAGTATCCTACAAGCTTGAATTGCCTCTTGTGAAACTTTCTAAGTTTCTTTAAATTGTATTATGATGTTATGGGACTTTAATAGTTGTTTTTCAAGGAATATAAGTTGGATAATTTTAATGTTGATTGGTAGAGCATATTATTTATTTGGAGTTAAGGTTATCGAGTTGAGTAGTAGTGGGTTTTTGTACTAAAGATTGATTATAATGAATTAATTAGTTTGGGGAATTGATTGTTAGTTGATTAGAATTTGAATTAATTATGGTTGAGGTAGGGGATAGCTGACCAGCGAAGAATTGAAATAGTTGAAGTTTTGTCGTTTATTAGTCATTAAGACAGCGTGATAATCGTTCCACGTAGAGTTGTTAAGTTGGCGATTAGAATGTTGATAAAAGTTGAAATTTTAGAAGTTTTTTACTAGTTTGATTGTTTTTAATGATTTATAATGGTATTACGTTTCTGAATTATTAGATGTTTGTGTAATAATCGAGTTTAAGTGGGAGGAAATTATATTCTTATGATATATCGATAATCGGGTAGTTTTGTTGGACTAGGATTCTTAACTATACGGGGTTGTCGGTTTTTACATTTAATCTTTATTTATGATTTAATAAATGTAAGAGGATGCTATTAATGGGGAAGTAAATAATGTATATAATTGCTTGGGATGGGAGTTGAGCCCGGACTATGGCATTAGATACTAGAGATATTCTAGTTGCTTTGACTCGAAGTGAGTACAAATCTTGGGATGCGAACCTTTCATATATATTATGATTATATTTTTCGGTATGTGTTTGTTATGTAGGCTATATTGGTATGTATATTGATGTTATGAGATTGTTGTTGTTGGGGCGATATTATGAGATTGTGGTAGTTGTTGTGATTATACCGCGTGTAGTATTTGTTAATGTGATGTTGTTGCTGTGATTGTGTATTGTTGTATGTGGTTGGTGTGTATCTTTTTGGGTTGATTTTGGGTGGAATGATATGTGTATATATCGTTGAGTGAGTAGCCTCGGCCAAGAGGGAGATTTGGCGTGATATGCGTATTGAGGTGAGTAGCCCGAGGTGATTCGGGAGGTTTGGTGTGATATGCATATTTAGTTAAGCATGTACCTCGATTACAGGGAGGATTGTGATGTATATATATGTGTGTGGGGTGATAATAATGTATATTGGTGGAATTGTGATTGGGGGAAGTGGATGTGTGGATGAAGGTTTTTTGATGTTGTATATTTTCTTTGGATTCCTTTATTGTTTTGTGTTGCTCATTTGAATGAATATTTGATCGATGCGATGTTGAGTGGCTATGAATAGTACATTTAATGTTATACATATGCACTTTTATATATAATTATGATTATATGTGGATTTGGATACCATTTGTGGTATTTAGCCAGTATTCAAAACCGCATTTACTCCTATTCTTTTTGGGCGGGTGTTTTTATTGGGGTTTCTAGGAGTTGTCGTCGAGGTTGCGGGAGCTACGTTGAATGGTTACTGGATTAAGGTCATTAGGTGAGGTGGTGGTGGCACTTGAGAGTCCTCAGCAGGTGCTTTCTAATATACTTGCTTCTTTTTATGTTGCTAGAACTCCTATATTTGTATATTGAGGGGTGGGTGTGTGAGCCGCACTACTATTATGATGTATTGGATTTTATGTTGTGTTAAGTTTGTATATTTCAGTTTGATCATGTTTGTATTGTTGATATGTTATTTTTGGGATGTGTGTTGTTAGATCGCGCGATGGACTAAAAGTATTATTATTTACATCGAATGAGTTCTTTACGTATTTATCACAGTATTTGGTAGCTTTGGTGTACAGTTGTTGATGATGTAGCTTGAGGCGGCCGACTGGGTGGGTAAATACATAAATATGTCCAGTTGAACAATTGGATTGTACAAAATCGTAAGTTCGGATATATGTTCGTTTGGTGACTGATTAATATATTGAGTAACTCGATTGACATTGGGGGGTTTTGTTGGCTTGTTAGAGTCATTTCATGTCTATATATTAATATGATGTTCGGTTAACATAGATTAATATAACGCTGTGTGTCGGTCACAGAATTCATGCATCGGCAAAATCAAGCCGTTATGCGATTATAACCTTTGGGTTTAAAGTGAAAAGGTAGATTTTTTACCACATATTGGCTGACTAGGGTGAGGATGAAAGAGTGGTAGATTGCGAAAAATGCACTATGGGCCTAATTTTGGGGTTTAAAACTCCCTATGGGTCTAAGATAATAGTTTGTCTTGGTCATTTACTTTGGCTTTTGTAGAAAATGAGAAGGCAAAACACTCTCTCCCTTTCCCTTTCTTTTTTAATTAGGTGTAATGTGAGGAAAAATTCGTTGGATTTTTTTTCTTCCCCATCTCTAACAGATTCGAATGCTTTTAAAAGAGTTCACATGAAATAAAGATTCCACTTGAGAATTTTAGATATAATTGATGTGAATTTATTCTTGGAAAATCTATTTTTGGTTGTTGAAGTACCTTTGGATATATTTCAGCAAGTAAAATCACTTTTAAATTTTACAGTTGTATATATTATTTACATAAACAGTCATAGAGATCCTGGTTTTGGCTTAGATAATGGTTATTTGATCCTAAAAAATCCAGCAGGGGGTTGGCCCCCTCTTTTATCTGGGGTTTTCAGTGAATGTTCATTCTGAAAACAACTGTGGGGGCTTAAGGAAGAGTTTTAACTAAGATGTAGCAACTGAATAGCTAATTACTTCTGAGGTTTATTGAAGCGGGTGGAATTACGTCAGAGATAAAGGGTGGCGTGAGTTTTCCAAATTGGGGCTATGCTATCGGTTAACAAACCAATTCGGAAGATGGTGAATTTTAGGATTAGGGGATGCTGTTAAGATTTGCACAATATCTGGCTTAGCGAGAGGATGCAAATTTGTGTTTCAAATGAGGGCCTGCTTGGTCATCTCACTTAAAACATTGCCCTTCCTGCCGGTAGGAGCAGAGTCGAGGAAGGGGTATTGCCTATGGACTTTGGATTAAAGCTCCACTTGAAATATTGGATGATACTGAGATTTAGAGGGATGAGCCAGATCCATAGGTATGGCCAACAATAGAATGGAGAATCCAACCCCCAACTGATTGGAGGATCATTGGAACCAGTAACAATGGCAGCTAAAATGGATACTCTCCTCGTGTCCTGCTGATTTGGTCAAACCAAAGCCTTTGATTGCAGCGACTAGTCAGGGACAGATGAAACGGAAGGAAGATGCGGATTTTATGCTTGGTCACTTAAAATTCTCCTTTAAGTCAAAGAGATAGATTTGAAGGATCTGATCCCAAATTAGCCGGATTGTAGGTTAATTTGCCAAAAATTTAGGGAGTCTAGTTTTAATAGGCTTAAGAAGCAGATTATGGGCTGAAAGATGTTTGAGGCTCAAATTTCAGGAAGAATTTGAAACTTCCAAAAGGATAAAGATCATATGCCACAAGAGCTATAGTTTTTGGAGAATATTACAAAAACGTGAGTAGGAAAACACTCTCATATTAATGATAGGATCACAAATCAGGGGTAAGATCAGGAGGGTGAGAGGTGCCAAATTTTTGTTTCCACAGTTAGGAAAACAATGATTCTAGCCCCAACCCAAGAACATCCACTCTCATCCAGCAAAAAAAGACAAAAACCATACTCGAAGACTTCTTCTATTACAACCCAAAGCAAGGAACCCACTCCTTCCAATATGAATTGGGGGGCCTCTCCTTCTGGGTCATCGACAGCACAGACTCCAGGAGTCTTGCCGGTCTTAGCCAGAAATACCCTGGTTTAATGGCCCAACAGCATTTGGGCCACCCCGGAAGTTCGTGCCACTTCCTCGCTTAGGTGGAGACTCATAATCCGAACTTGATGCTTTCTTACCAGAGATTCAAGTTGGAAACAGCTCGGCCAGTTTTCATAAAAACTCAGTTCACGATTACAATGGTTTATTAGTTAATCACCGAGGGCGTAAAGATTGGATTAGCTCTTCTGACTAGAGACTTAAAACTCGAGGGATCTAGCTATTCATTCATCACTTATTTAAATGGTTATTGGAGGGGAGGACACAAATAATCCTTGGAGGATCGGGTTTGATGGGAATCCAGAGTCAATTTTTGGGAGGCTTAGCTCTTGAGATGCTTAAATTTCTCAATGAATGAGTCTGCACTCCACTGCCATTATGGTAGGTGATTTTAATAAATCTTTAAATGAGGCGTTGACCAGAAATCTTGCGAAGCGAAGACCATGAGGTAAGCAAAAATTGACAAGAGTTTAAAAGGTTGTTAATGATTGTGGGTTCTTTGGTTGAGATTTCCCGGGGTATCCGCATATACACATGAATTGTAATTACTTTGCCATCCCTCGTTTCCATTAAACTGGTGGATCGGTGGGATAATGGAATACATTTCTGAGGGTGAAATTCAGAGCATCTCCACGGAACCACTGGGATCGTTTGCCATTCTCTAATCTAATGTAACTTTGAGGAATGAGGAGGAAAAAATACAAGGTTTAGATTTGAGGGAGGGTTGAGATTTGCCGATTTGAAAGTAAGGATGTGATTGAAAAAAACACGGAGCAGCTAAAGAGAATCACAGCGCCCACAGGAGGAAATGTGTTTGGAAGGTGTATGGGCATGTGTAGATTGGGATGATCTGATATGAAATTGTTCACTGGGGCATGTGCAAAACTTCGATCAAACACAAACCAAGGGATGATTTGGATAATTTAATACAAGGAATTATCAATACAGGATGGGGGGTAAATTAGTACCGTCGAGGTGGCAAGATATGATAAGCTGAAGAAGTTGATGACGCTATTGGCAGCAAGTCGAGATAGATGTCGGGGAGAAAAAATGCTGACCTCACTTACATCAGGTTGCGGTTCAGGAGGAACTAAGCCCGACATACGTCACCGCTACTCCCTAGATGCAAATGGGATGTTAAGTTTACTTAAACTAGGCGTTGAATACATGTGGGTTATTCTAATTTAGGCACATAACCAGGTTGAACATTCACAGACATGAGCGAGGGGTTCGGCTCTGCTGGTAAAGAAGGATTTGCGGTTCGGCTCTCGAGGTTAGAGCGAATCGGAGAAAAAGCAAAGGTTCGGTCGGTTCGCGAAGAACAAAGGTTCGGGGTCAATTTGAGCGTTCGAGGAGGTTGGTTGCCGAGTTCAACCAGAAAATTCAAAATTTTAATGATAGAATATGAAAATAATTATAAATTTATGTGTTTGGTGAACCGAGCCTTCGGATCGAGCTCGACGAACCTAAAGGAATAGAGATTCGAGCTCGGCTCGGCTTGTCGAATGTCCGAGCTTTTGAAGTTAAGAATGCCTTTTCGATGAGGGAATCAAAGCATGAAGGCGATGGGTATGCTGCGTTTTCTACAAAAATACTAGGATATAGTGGGGGCCGATAATACTTGATATGATGCTTGAATTGTTTGAATAGATGCTTATTTTCTTGAAAAAATTGAACTTAGCCACTTATCGCGTTGATCCCCCAGAGAGGCGGACTCTCACATTGTCCATGACACGATTTGTCAATTAGATTTGTGCAATACCTCGGCTAAACTCATAGAAGGTGTTAGCGAGGAAGACTCGTAGGCGTCATTGATAATGTCTTGATGGCGTGTGAGATTCACCATTTTAGAGTAGAGTGCCTTCGTACTCGAAGCACGCACCCATCTACCCGTCTTATATTCGTAGGGGGTGCATTAATACCCAAGCCGAGAAGCATCATTGATAATATGCGTGGCATATGAGATTCGCCATTTTCTTAAGAATAAGAAAAATGGGAGGAAGGGGTATATGTCGATCAAATTGGACATGTATAAGGCGTATATGAGAATTGAATGGGCATTTTAAAGACAATGATGAAAGTATTAGGATTCGGTAAAAGATGGATCAACTTAATCATGTTATCACGTTAAATTAGTGAAAACATTCTCTAATTATTAATGGGAGGGATATTTTAAATCGTGACGGGACTCAACAAAGGGAGATCCACTTTCTCACTTATCTCTTTATCATTTGCATTTCGCGGTGGGTCTTATTGCTATGATTAACGATGCTCGGGATAGAGGTGTCCTAAAGGGTGTTGATCTTGATGAGACGGGGTGAATTATCCAGCTTACTAGTTCTTGATGCTACACTTTTATTTGGTACTATGATTAAGGGAAGCTAGTTGCATAATGCATATATTGAAATAATATGAGCTTCTCTTGAGACAACTAGTTAGTATCCACGAAATCTGCGATCTTGTTGATCCCAATGTCAATGGGAGGAATACTAGGGGAGAATCTCGAGTTCTAGAAATGCAAGATGTTCCCTACCCAATGGCAAGTACTTATGTGCGCCATCAACCCGTTGGCGCATTGGCTTCTAAGAAGGAAGTACTCATTACATCTATATTCTGAAACTATCCGTCTTTGCTATGTAGTTCTTTCACACTATACATGTATACGTATGATGATACAAATGCTACCATAGCAAAAGGAGGAATTGAGAAATAAAGTCCTAAAAAACAAAATACAACTTTAGGCCTCTTGGGCTACATTATGCAAGGATAAATCATTAGGATTTTTTTGAGCTTCAAGGACTCCTACTCTTTCAACTTGGCTATATTTGTGTAAAAGCAGGCACAGGAGACGGTAACTAATGTTGGAAAAAAATTAAGCAACTAATTCACCAATAGAAACTTATGAACAAAATACGACCAAGATCGAGTAAATACATATAAAGTGAATTCACGAAACATACGAACATATAAATTCATACACGTGAATATAAAATTACCCACAATACGCGGCGAATATTATTATCAAACTTTTCAACCGAGATCTCCTTTGAATACCTTAGCGCCTCGAAATGAAATGCCTCCGGTTAGTCGCGCCCCGAAGGGTTCTGAGATCTGTGATTGGTTGCTAGAATCTTATGAACTATTGGATAACAAACATGAGTAAAACTTGACTCAAACTTAGTAGAAAGAAGGAGGGGGTGGCGATTATTGGGGGAAAATGGCGGGGTCATTTCGCTTTCCTCATTACATATAGAAAGAGCCTTGACCCATACCTTCGAATAACTTCGACTTCGTTAATAATTAAACTAACGTTAAGCCGTTAACTATCAGCATCACTAAATGAGTAAGTAACTTAACAGTTACACAAGTGAACTATATTAGTAAGGCCATTCAATAAACTTACAAGTTTATTTATTAGATTTAGTTCAATATGGATTTTATATAATCGTAAAAATTCTTGATCGGAGGTATCTCGTGATTTGTTCGACTACGAATCTAGAAACCACGATTTAATTCCATACATGGGAGCCATAACTCAACATCATTGTATGTGTGTGACGCCCACAGGCTCGTATAATATTAGTCGTGTAATAATATAATTGGCCGTTATGATTATTATACTCCGATTATACACATGGAATCTAGCAATTTAGCATAACCACGATATTATCGTGAGTTCCATTTTAGTAATTTACTATTACTATTGCCTCGAACACTTAGTTTGAAGTAATATCATTTAACTAAAAGCTGGCGGAATGAATTGTTACAACCAGTGTCCTTGGCTTGGTCATAATTATATAAATCGAAAATACTTTTCGATTTCCAAACACTCCCGAGCACTTGGGCGGAATTATTTACAAATCGCGCTTTATGATCACGATCTCTAGTCATAGGCTAGCCATAAGAAGCGTGTCGCCCAGAAACACCCACGACTTTCTTTTCGGTAGGCGGAATCGAGGTACTATGGCGTCCCGTAATAAAGCTTGATAGTGCAGAGCTTCGTTAGGAAGGTCTAAGATCTACTTGTATATCGAGGATGGATAAATCTTGTATAATATATCGGCGCCCCCTCTTGCTATACTTACTTTGTGTGCCCTAACGTAGCATAATCCCCCACACTTAAGGGCGGGCGTTGATATAGTCAAGCAAACTTCATTATAACATAAGCCAATTTTGCCTCGCGAGATCTAAGAATTATACGGAGTTAGCTTGAAGCATCGGACTGAGATATACATATCTTCTGCCAGTTTTGCGGTCAATCCGGCTCCTCGGTTATACAAGCGATGGCCATGTAAGATTGATCAAGCTTGCAAGCACTGCGATCAAGAGAATCGATAAATCCATGTTGGTCGTATTGAATACTTGTCGCCCAATTTGTCGGCGTCGGTTAAGATGAATGACTACCTTATATTTCTAGACTTGAAGTGGTTCTCTTCAGCGAGCTTCCGGGTTGTCTCTCCAAAAATTGTATGGTAGCTTAGGGAGTTTCATTTTCACTACGATGAGGTAACATGAGGGTTATAAATTAAGACCCCAACTATAAACACACATGAGCAAGGGAACAAACAAATTGATATATAGAGAGCGTAATATTTAATTATTGTTCACATATGAAACAGATATACTAACTCTCATTGAACTAGCTTGACTGCGACATTTGTCTAAGACCCGATGTTCGATTGCCATATTCATCATGTTTTTACTGAGGTAGTGGCGGTGAAAGGGGTGTGACATTAGCCTCCGTTTCTAGCACATACTTTGATATCACCTTTATTAAGCATGTGTCTACACTCTCAGGTGATACTTTTTTGGGTACATGCTTGGATTTGTGATGTGCTCGAGGGTTCTTGGCTTGGCTTGATGGCACGATGTTAATCACGTAACAATTTCAGCGGTCTTTCGATGCTTGGCAAAACTCAATTTCGATCGCTTGAATTTCTTAATCCAACCAGCTTCTTTGCGGTGTCGATCTTTGTAAATATTACTCGATTCCGTGGTAGAAATTAAATTTCTAAATGCTATTTGGAACTTCTCGAGAATCTTTGCTCCACCGTTAGGCAAAACACGTACCTAGGCTAAGGAGCGGTAATCATCGCTGTCGGTTGAAGCGCCATCGGTGTACCGGTGACAACCCGACTCTTTATCTCGCGTATACGAGAATACATCTTTAATTCTTCTCGAAACAACATAAACAAATCAAGCTATAAACATAACAAGCATAAACATCAAAATAAACACAAATCATTCAAATAAGAAAATATAAATACAAATCAAGCTATCGACATAAAAATATCCCATAAAACCAATAAAACTATCTCCATAAATCAATACAAAATCAATATAAAATATCCATAAATCGATCATAAACCATATAAACCATAGAACTATCGGCATCACGGGGGCTGCGAATCACTAATGCTAAGGGGAGTGCATTGTGGGGCTGAGCCTCGCTAATGGGGGTATGGGTGGCGGGATGTGGCGATGAGGGTGCTCTGACTCTACGGAGTGCATGACTCTGGTGAGAGATGGAATTTGAGATGGGGTGGCCAAATGAGGGCTGCGGAGTCATATTGGCCGGGCTGGAGGATAATCACGGTAATCATCGCTTGGCCGGCTTTCCACGTCTGACCACACAGACGTCCAGCGTTCGGTTGGGCCACACGTGATTCTTGAGGCCGGCCAATCTCTTCCCACGCATTTCCGCGCCCCGAAGCCTCGGCGCCTTGTGCCGCCTCGGACTTCCGACAACCCGACGGACATCCTCGAGGGCGGAGTTAGTTCCGATGAACAGAGTCGCCAGCATCCTGTTGCGAGTATAACCGGCTCCCAGCATCCGACGCTTTCTCCAAACCTTAACTGGCGGTGAGTGCATCACGGTCACCTTACATGGCGGGCCTTTAATGGATCCAAGTCCGGCCCATCTTTTCGCGAAACGAAGACCCCGCGTACTCGTCCACAATTTATAAAAACATAAAAATGAAACATAAAGTAGCATTATAAAAAACACTTATATTAAAAAACGTTTAAATTTATTGTATAAAAATTTAAACTTACAAAAAGCGATCTCGACCTCGGGTTGTAGAATTCCCCGTCGATTAAATCGGTCATGTATCCTTAACTTCTTATTCGAATCGAAACTGAGTATTGGCGAAGAACCTTCCCGATCCTCGGCTTACAGAAATGGAATTAAAATACATGAATTTAATAAGCATCCAATATTGAAAAAATAAAATTTAATAAAACCAAATCCAAACTTACCTAAATGTGGAGCCTCACCGTGAAACCCGCACTCCCCGAGGGAATGCTGAGAGGGCTTCATTGGGGCTTTGCTCTTGAGTCATCAGTTGCATGGGTTCTTGCAGGAGATGGCCAGAGGCACGGTCATCGACACCGTTACCGCGCATACTTCTCCCAGCGCGGCGAGGTCACGGATCCAGGGTTGGGGGAGCGGAGTCCCCCGAGGAGAAGGGGAGGCGGGATCGTCACCCCTCGCGCCCGCGGCGTTGTCTTCCCCACTTGGTGAGAAGATCTCGCCGCCTCTTGCTTTGTTCGAAGCCTCCCAAAAACTTCACGGCATATAGAAAACGCTCCCTCACGAATCACCATGCTCGATAATGAAATAAATACAGGTAAGTTAGTCTAATTTCGCAATTTAGAAAATACAAAACTTTTATATTTAAATACTTACCAAAAGCATTCCATATGCCATCCTTGTGCTCACGATCCACATCGTATGAGTGTAGCCTGAAATCTTCGACCGGTTCCTTATTTAGATTTGCCGAGAATACTTAAATCCCTTGACAAGCGCAACATAAAAAAACTTGATTTAATTAGATACAAATGATAAATATGAAATATTAATATGACCAAACTCAATAAATAAAAATGCATACGGCTCCACTGAGCGTGGCTGACGATCCTCACCGGTCCGGCGAGGCTGAGATGGCGTGGAGCTATCAGTTCGCGTGCAGGCCGGCCAGTCAGGGGCATTGTCCGTAAAGATCCCAAATCGAAACAAGGCCAGAATCCTCAAAGCTGTATCTCTCCATTAATGGCTTGACAGTCTTGTATAAATACGTGGGCGTGCTCGCGGGGAATACGCTGGGCGAGTGGCGGCGGATGATATGGACAACCATTAATTAGCATTGTCGTCACAGGGGTCACGTCACGAAGTAGTACACTTTATATGGAGGCGGTGGATAACTATCCCGCAGGCGGATGACTATCCACACATGCTACTGGCGACTCGGCCTACTCACTTTCTTTTTTCTGTCGTACACTTCTTGCGTCCGAGTTTCTTGCTTACGAGGCCATAAAACCATTTTGAAAATTCAAATTCATCGAAATTAAAACTTAATTTTTTTATATATACTTGATCATATAAATCGATGCAATTAGCCGGTATAAACAATTAATTTGTTTTTAAATTCACAAATTCCAGACACAGCGCGGCCTTGTTGTGAGCATCAAAAGGCCCAAATAAAATTTAACGGGCCTTTAAAGCGACATTATACCGACAGTATGGGGTGTCGGTAATTTCCCGACACCGTAGATGCATTTTTTACGGTAGTGTTGGTGAATGTGCGAGCAGGAGATGGAGCAATGTAAGATTGTAGATTCTGATAAAACAACACTTGAGATAGAATCTACTTTGAAACTTTGATATAATTCTTAAGAACATAGACTTACGATATAATTCTTAGACTTCGATCAAAAAACAAGTAATGAGTATTGGGGGTGAGTTGTGAAATGAATGAAGGTGTTGGGAATTAGCTTTATTATTCTTTGAAGTTAACTACAGGCGGTGTGAGTTGCTTGAAATGAAAGGAAGGTATTGTGTCCCCGCTTTTTTATAGACCTCTTCACATGGTGTCTTTTGACTTTTGCGGGCAATAAGCGTGGTAAGTTTAATCGAAAGCGGTACCACGTTTGGCCAAAACCATTATATAGCCGTTGGGAATAAAAGTGATGCGTTTATTCAAGCGGTACCACGTTTAGCAGCTCTAAAATAGCCGTTATAGCCGTTAGGGAATAAGCATTGAATGCCGGGTTTGATCGGAGCGGTACCACGTTTATTAATCTAATGCCCGTTATTACATTATAGGCGTTGAAACTTCAGGCATTGGCTTAACAAACGTGGTACCGTTTGAAAACAATGGTACCACGTTTATATTAGAAAATGGTCAGAAAGCATTATTATTATAAGGGACAAACGTGGTGCCCAGTTTGGTGATGCATTAACCGATGCTGCGTTAAGGCTGCCCAAAAAGTGAAACTCGAGCCAGAATAGGGCCGGTAATCGCTTGGGCCGGTCATTGATTTAAATCAATACCCGTCGAGACTTGTTACCGGGCGGCCGGTTCGATCATGGCCGGTTTAGATTTGGTCACATTTGGAATAATTGCAAAGGCCCTCTTTCTAGCAGCTTTGCTTCCGAAAGAACTGAGAGACTGCTAGTTTGACTTTAGACAATACCATTTGGATGGTAGGGAGAGGGGGATGGAGCCCGCCCGTTCTTTTCTTGGTCTCTGACTTAAAAGAGAGCAGACTTGTGTTAGTTTTTGGCCTGTTAGGTTTTTTTTGTTTCATGGAGTGTATAGTCCTCTTAGGACATTTCTATTCTCTTATTAATATATCATCGCTTATTTATTACCAAACAAAAAAACACATCTATTTAAACCCAAATAATTCTAAAAGTTATTACAAATATTCTCTCAAATGAACATTTAATGTGCTACTCCTTCCATCTCATAAAGATGGTTTAGTTTTGACTTTTTAAAAAATTAAAGAAATAACTAGTTAAAATGGATGGATCTAAAAAAAATGCATGCAAAAGTTAGTCAAATGAGACAAATAATAGTAAATCTATCCACTTATAAAAGTGTGAGTTTGTTTATTCCTTTCTTACACTATTAAATATTAAATTATTCTTCATCAGATATAGTATGAAAAATTCACTAATACTTAACTACTAATAATTCTAATTTTAAATTAATATTATAATTACCTACCAAAGAGTCCTAATAGAATGAAGTCAACGGCTAATATTAGTTTATCAATGGTTCGCTCTTATAAAGTCATCATCACTCATAATATCTCTCCACTTATAAAAGTGTGAGTTTGTTTCTTTCATTTTCACACTATTAAATACTAAATTATCCTTCATCAAATAAAGTATAAAAAATACACTAATACTTAACTACTAATAATTCTAATTTTTAATTAATACTGTATTTACCTAACAAAGAGTCCCAATAGAATGAAGCCAACGGCTAATATTAGTTTATCAATGGTTCTCTCTTATAAAGTCATCATCACTCATAATATACTACCTCGATCCCATTGAAAACGGATACTCCATGTATGATCCCAATTTAATTAGGTTGCTCTCCACCCATAAACAATAGCTTCCAATTTCATTTTCTAATTGTCAACATTAATAAATTTCTATGTATTAATTAACTTACACAATTTCAAACAAAATTATACTGTAAATTATAATAAAATACTATATTTTGATATACATATAAATTTATACAACATATTTTTACTATTTATGGTCAAAGTTTAAAAAATAAACACACCAAAATTAGAATTAAAATAATCGATTTGAAGGCTAACTTGAATTAAAATTTTGATAAGTAATAATGATCTAATTGATTTGTCAATCTTCTTTCTAAAATCATCCAATTCATTTTAATCGTTATTTTCATTTTTCATTAATTTTTAACCTACAATTATTTTTTTATTATTTTTAATTATATTATAAAATTAAAACAAAATAATATTATGAACTTAGTTTAAATACAAATTCAATAATAATAAATTTTATATAAATTAGAATAACGAAGATAAAATATTATATTTTATAATAAAATAATTAGGAATCAAATTTCAGAACTAATTTGTTAAGTTAAAGGTTCAGGTTGCACTAGAATCATATTATGAATTTAAGGTAATTGTTTGGATCTATTAAGCTTATAAACAACCTCTATGATTGCAAATATGGTATCATTTTGAATTTTTATCCAGCATTGCTAAAATTATAGAGCGATATTTGGAAATCGACAATCTACTTTTTGAATGAAAATTGGGATGAATTATATTAATTATTTCAAATATAATGTTAATAATATACTCCGTATTATATAAAATCAATTGCCTCAACTTGACTCTTAGTGCTCAAAATTTTACAATTCATGAATGCTCATTATCTATGAATGAGTTAACATAATTACTCAATATTATAATAACAATAGACTAAAAATACATAAGACGACAAATTAACTACACTAACTAAAATTCAGTTCTGCTCATGTTTCATTAGTTGATTTTTTTTTTTGGGTCTTGAAATAAACATAATTAACCTAATGACATTTTAGTAGCTTTTATATTTGAGTGATAACACATCATGCGTACATTATTGTTGAAATAATCAGAATTTTTTATGATCACAGTAATAGTGAGTATTAACCTACCATGGCTTCGAAACGAAGACGAGTGTATAAGCTACGTCTTGCTCATTTTCCCTCTAGCTAAGAAAGCGAGAAGCGACCTTATAAATCAAGCGACCTCTCTTGATTAAGTGTCGCTTAAGTCTTTGTTTTTACTTTACTTCGTGGTTAAGCAACCTCGTTTATGTACAAATTTTTTCCTCCTTTCTACATTCTTTGTGGCCGTGAGTTTCCCTCCACTTTCCCAAATATTTTCTTCGTTTTGGTGATTATTATACATGTAAATCGTAATCACAAGAAGTTTACATCCAAGTTCAGAAGAAAATGTATAACTATATCATTTTATTAGTTATATAACTAGTTGTATAACTATGTTAGAGATTACTTTAATTAGCTAAATTCATCAATTAATAATATTTAGAGTTCATATTTAATGGTTTAAATATAAGTATGTTGGTTATAGGGCTATAAAATTATCTAATTAAATTCTTGTTGAAGTAAGTAGTAAATTGATTATTTATAATATACATAACCTAAATTATAGAATGTATGTTAGTTTCTAGTTTAATTATGTAATATGGAATTTTTGGATTATTATTTAATTTAGATTCTTGATATAACTAGTATAGTTTGGATAAAGACAAAAGTTAAAATGGGCATTTTATATGGTATAGTATCATATAGTAAAATGGGATGAAATTGCATAAGTTCAAGATTAGTTCACAAATCTAGTAGTTGTTGTTAGTTAAAGTTACTAAAGTAAAAGTAATTGTTATTATTATGTTCTTTAGGTGTGGATATCGGGTAGTTGCTTGAATTATTAAAAATTGTTGATATTTGAAGCGGCTTGAGGTGGTATTTACATAATGACGACATAACACACTTTTTATATATATGAATTGTATATGTAAGTTGTATAGTTTTTTACTAAATGAGTTATATATGTGATATTGAGACTTGCAATGTTGAGGATTGTTATATGATCAGTTGTGATATCTGAGTT
This sequence comes from Lithospermum erythrorhizon, assembly GCA_019722365.1. NCBI lineage: Eukaryota > Viridiplantae > Streptophyta > Magnoliopsida > Boraginales > Boraginaceae > Lithospermum > Lithospermum erythrorhizon. Next base: position 120,285 of record JADFUC010000548.1, on the reverse strand, counting down.
GTGATATGATGAGAGAGTTATGGTTGGTGTGATTTGTTGTTGAACTCTAGTCCGGTTAAATTGGTACTACTCACCAGGGTTGAGTTGTTTTTCCCCGTTTGTGCTTTGGAGTAGAAGCAATGACTAGCGATTTATATCTGGATTTCTTTGGAGTAGAAGCGGCAGTATCTTATTACCCCATAGTTTAATGGCACGGGTAGAAGCAGCGAGTGACATGTTTCTTTTCTCGTGTAAGGAAGGGTAGATTCTCATAGGGGACCGGAGTAGAGTTATTGTTGTTTGTGTGATATTCTGGATGTTATTGACTGTGTGTGTGATAGTTTATTCATTGGATTATCTGATATGATTATGTTATCGGGTATTATTGATGATTTGAGAGATGGATTCTATTACATTGTTGAGACTATATGTTTACATGTGCATATATGTGTGATTAGTTATGTTTCGTTATATGTATATTCATTGAGCTTCCAGCTCACCCCTTTATTTGGGGACCCCCAAAAGTTTGTAGTTGCGAGGGGAAGCGTTAAATTGTGGCACCCATGCTTTTGTGGCGAGGAGCTGTGTATAATCGTAGGTACAGTTCGGGTTGCTAGGATATCCTCAACAGTCTTCAGTGTGTACCTTGTGTTGTGTTAAGTATTTATTTAGAGAACGGGTTGTATATGATTTGTATGATTGATGAAATTGTGAAGTGTAATAAGTTGTATTTTTCTTTTCATTCTTTTGATCCGAGGGTTGTGTGGTGACTACGTGTTCGGGTTGATGTGATTGCGACCTGGGAGGGACCACACAGGGGCTGAGTCGTTACAATTGTGAACCGAAATGCAAATCATATACAATTATACATTGTTGGCATAGTACATACAACTCTACCTTTACTAAATATTCATTTATCATATTCAAAATGATCTCTTTTATATTATTGATCATAGAATTAGTTAATTTGATTGATTATAAGTTGTAATTATTCTAATTTGACATAAAAATTGTACAATTAGTATGATCCATTATTACTTCATTAAAGTTTACTTATTAACGTTGTAGAAGTCAAATGACTTCATAATTACAATAAGGAGCATAAAGAAAAATATTTGAAGAATCACTTTACTTTTAACAATAAATAGAGAAGTAATATTTAGTAATTAAAAGAAATTAAATGCTCATTTTATAAGTAAGCATCTAAAGATGAAGGTTAATATAAAAATAAAATGATGAAATATATCATTGAAAATATATGTTCAAAAATTTATTATGAGTCAACCTTACCTAGCAATATAATGAATGTAATTTTAAATAATTTGTTTTATAATATCAATTGATAAGCATCAAATATTCACGATGCAATGATATATTTTACTAGTACATTTTACTAGTACTAAAAACAAATTAATGAAAGTGACAATCATCCTATGATGGAGAGAGTATATATTATTTGCTGTAATAATTCGTCATTTTAAAATTTGGAATGAAAACATGTGGTACTAGTCTTCTTATTAGAGTATTGCAAGAGTCGTCCCAAGTATTAAGTTACGTCTATAGATATGTTGCGGGGCTTATGTAGTTTTAGGTATAATAGACACCCACTTACATAAAGCCATAATGCAGCTATTGTAATTTATATTAAAACCATTCAATACAATATTTACATTATTGTAACATTCTCTACATGGTATAAGAGCTTACATGGAGTGCTGAGGCTTTAAATATAAATTCTAGTGGTGTCACACTTGATGGATTTTCTACTATGTAATACTCACCAGCGGGATTTTATTTTGATTCGGTTTTTTTGGTTAAAATTCATATTGTTTTTTTTATATATTTTTTCTCCATCGGGCATTAATATGTTTTGTTTCTTGTTTTGTTGATAGTTCATAAATCTAGTACTTTATGTTTTTTAGTACGTAGTATATGTTTTTGAGTGACTTTGTTATTGGGTGTTTTTGTCAAATCAAAGATGTTTTAAGCCTCTTATTTTTGAAAGAATAGCCTTGTGGGTTATTAATTGTCTCATATCTTTTCTCGAATATTCACGCTCCTTGGCCCTTGCTGGAGAATCGTTAAGAAAAAAGTATATATATCAAGTATGAAGAGTCAAGTCTTCTGGTCAGTGGCACTAATCTTGGTGGTATGAAGTCAATTTCATCATGCCTTGTGGTGACAAACAATGTGAAATAATGAAAGTGTTGATAGAGCTTGCCTTTAAGTTTTATTAATAGTTTTATTAAAACTATTACGATCATTAAAGTTAGACAAAAATGGTGGTTGAAAAATAAGAGTTTAAGTTTCATTAGTATTTGAGACCTTAAATTATGATGATTACTGATAAGATTGTTTTGGATGGATTATCTTTAATAATTATCTTTTTAAAGAATAAATTATCTTGACTTGTTTTTAAATAATAATTTTAGGCCAATAAATATGATAATATACCGTCGGTTGACCCACGACTATTTTCTGAATCTATATATTTATTTATACGATAGGGATTCATTATTGACTCACCCAGGTCGGTTGACGGACAAGGTTCTAGTCCATATTTATCTACCGTGAATTCATTAAATTACCATCATTGAACTTGACACATTTATAGTCCATTTTTATCCCAGTCGGGATTCAGTGAATCACTATCGGATTCATTAAATGCATAGCCAAGAAGTCGTATATTTTGAGTCCAGAAGACTAGTTCAAAATACTTGGATAATATTGATAAATGATCTAAAGTTGGATTATGAAGAGGGGTGGTGTCACATCCGTGAATACCGCTTTTATATCATTCGTCCGACTATGTTTTGACTAATGAGTTTTACGCTAGTGAAGTCGGGGGTGGAGCCACATTGTGGATACCCCTTTGATCTTCCCACCGACTCTAATTTCACCGTCGGGTTCCAGCCGGTTGGGGTGGTGCCACATCCGTGGATACCCCCACTAGATGCCCCTGCTTCGAATATTATTTCACCGTCGGGTTCCCATAGGCGCGGTTGGGGTGGTGCCACATTAGTGGATTCCCCTTTTAGGTCATCTCTGTTTTCACTATCAGAAAACCATAGATGAAGATGGTGACGCCTTGCGGTTTTAAAGGCACAAATGCAAAATTATACATCCGTATTCAAAGTGCCGAGAGGTCGGAAGAGTTGTATGCCAAATATTTAATAATCATCAGATTGGAAGACTAGTTCAGAAGATCAAGGGCTTAGAATTGACAACCATCTAAATTAGGGTTTTAATATTCGAAGAATTTCTATCATTGCCCTCATTATTTTGAAAATAATATGAAATCGTATGAGTTCATTTATGAGACACGAAAACTTCGTATAATTGAAATAATACAGATTCAGTTACATAAATTGAGCTTTATGAATTTGATTACCTCTTGATTTCTTCAAGATAATCAAACGAGCGAGAATCAAATCACAATACAGTAGTGTAAAGTGAATTGAGTGCTCGAGAAGAGGCGCATATGAGTCCACCCCAAATGAACAAATTTATGAAAGATGTATTGTATACTCTAAGTGAATGATTGAATCACTTGTACATCATATGCTATCGCCCAGAGCATAAGATAAATTTACTTCCACACAAAATATTTTGTTACATGTTGCATAAAGTTGCTACTAGTGTTGAAGTGTTAGTATTTTCATACCCATGATTTCATGGTAATAATAAAAGGATAATCATGAAGCATCCACGAATGAGTGACTATTGACATATATAAGCGATTATCGATCTATATATCGGAAGAGTTAATATTTTTCAAAAGTGAAGTAAAGTCAATTGTTTAGTTCCCGAGAATAGCTAAAATAATTGTTACTTGAAGTAACATATATGTATTATTAAAATACGATTTCTATCAAACAAAGAGAAGTTTGATTATTTGTATGACTTGATTGAATCGTCCGGATGAGTTATGATCTTGAAATAATGATTAAAAATTTGATTGAGACTCATTAAAGAGTCAAAAAAGTATTGAGTTTAAAGACTTTTTATATGAGAGATACATGTTGTAAACTCCCGATGGTAGGTTGGGGGCATGTTGAATTACATGCGATACATGCGATTGATCATTGAGAAATATTATTACATGTAGTGTCGACTTTGTTCGCATCGAGCCAAATTATCATAGAACTCCTCAATATAATTGGTTTGGTCATAAACCAAATATTTTACCTCGATTGCTCGTGTATCGTATATTACCAAAATATCCTGAAATGTTGATTTTTGAATACTTATTATACCCAAAAGGTATATACATCTATATACTATTATACTCGGAAGGTATGTAATTAAAGTAATGGAAACATCTATAGAATTGAAGTAAGTTTCCATTGTGATGTATCAATGTTTTCAACATTGAGGGGGAGAGAAAATACAACTGAAAAATAGAATATCTTGAAATGAAATATCCTACTTATTTATCTGATCCCTTAAGATGAATAAATATGAACTCGAAGTTCGAGAGAAGTTCAAGAGATAATATGAATAGTTCAAGGGATAATATGAACCAGAAGTTCACTACCAAACAAATATCTTCTCAAGATAGTATTGAAATTATATATCAGTTGTAAACACTCAAAATAGAGTGAAGGTTCTGAGAACCATTGTAAATCAAATAGTTCCACACACGTTTCAAATTCTAAAAAGAAGAATATTTAAAGATGGTCTATAAGATGATTTACTTCAGAAGAAATAGATGAATAATATATCTCATGAATATGTTAAAGATATAATAAATGTACGGAGACATCACATCTTTGAAATTAAATGAATACTTGATGAGATCCTCAATTATCATGAATATGGTGGAACTACATGGAAAAGATTGTCGACAATGAATATTGAACATAATGAAGAGCTCTAAATGATGAAAGCAATATGAGGATCATAAGTCTATCTCCTTGAGTGAGTAGAAATATGTTTATGAATGACCAAAGAGAAAAGGCATGTCGAACTTTAAGGGAAATTCACTCATGATGCAATTGAAATTTAGATTTGAAGTTTAATGAAAACTTGATACTAGTGCAAGATGTATTGATATAGAATAAATGACATATGAGATTTATCACTTATATACCCAAAAACACTAAGTGAGTTATAAGGTGATGATGGATACACCTTTTGATAGAGGGTATCAAAAATAATATATGTTTGGTAGCAACAAAATATAACCTCTTGATATGCGTACTTGATTTATGATATAACATACTAAGAAATGAGTATACATGACATGTATAAAGATTTATAATCCTGGAAGCACATATAAATATTTCTTATGCTAAGCATATAAAGGATTTATGATGCCGGAGGCACAAATTTATTTCCGGGGAACAACTCACTTGAGTTAGTATGAGAAATATTTGAATATATTAAAGCCATCCGAGAGAATGGATTACAAGTTTATTTGCATTGTAGATATTCATTTTTGCATTTGATATATTGCATGAATATCTGAGTCTATAAGTAGAGTGTCGTACATGTTTAAGTTTGACTATATTATCTCTTATGTGATTATATGATTTATTTATTTGCTTATTATGTGACATGAAATATTTGAATTATCAATTATATGTTGGTTTTGATATTACATATTTTTTGATATTACATATTAATGATTGAGTTATTTATCATGTTGATGACCTGAATAGTCATGATACTACGAAAATCAATTACTTAAGCTTATATACTCTAGAAGTGTTACGAATGACTAAATTATCATAAATATATTGAATTGCAAGAAAACTTTTCCAGCGGAGTTCTCAATTGCTAGATAAGTCTACAAATGGATTTGGAAAAGCCATGATGGTATGACTCTTATGCGAGAGTCACTTGAACTTTGAATATATATAAAACATGATAAATGTTTCACATCTCAGTAAATAAGTTACCAGGACATAACTAGTATCTCGTTTGAAAGATATGAGCAATTTTGAAGTACCAATTCTAATGTATTGCCCCACAAGCGATACATGATTACATAATCATGCGATATTAATGGCAGCTTGTAGAGTTATTTGGATTTCTACTTGAATAATCTAAGCCCGGTGATACCGTGAGGGGAGATATGATATAGAATGATGATAAATGGGGAGACGATATACATTGTACTCTTTTCCATACTAATTTTTCCAGCTGGGTTTTCTTCAGTAAGGTTTTTTAATGAGACAATTACTTGAAGCAAAGAGAAATAGTCTTTATTTTACTAGGTTTTTTATCCCTTTGAGGGTTTTCCTAGTAACTATTTAACAAAGATGGTTATACAAATGATCTTACATGGCATTATATTTACATGTAAAGATCGGGAGAAAAGTTTATGAAAATGACCATTTATGTTTATGACTTAAACATTATTGGAACTCTGAAGAGCTTCGAAGTTATGAAAAATAACTTAAGAAGGAATTTGAGATGAAAGATCTCGGACAAACAAAATTTTGTCTTGGACTACAAATAGATCACTTGAGTAAAGGAATATTTGTATGTCAAGAAATTTATGTGAAAAAGGTCTTAAAATAATTTCTTATGGATAAGTCACATCCATTGAGCACCCCGATGGTTGTGAGATCACTAGATGTGAACAAAGACCCATTCAGGCCTAGAGAAAATAATGAAGAACTACTTGGTCCTGAAGTACCTTATTTAAGTGTTATTGGGCGCTAATGTATGCTTGCCGGTCCTCTGAACCCGGACATATCATTTCTTGATAATCTATTAGCGAATATAGTTACTGCGCTTGACTTCGTAGGCATTGGAATGGAGTTAAACAAATTATTCGATACCTTAAAGGTACAATGGATATGAGATTGTTCTATTCAAATACCTCCAAATTGGAGCTAATCGGATAACGTCGCGGGATATCATCGATCCCAATAATGGAAGATCACGAGGCCCGGATATTTATTCGCGCTAGTAATTGGAGCAGCTATTTCGTAGAATCCTATGAAACAAAATATTCGGCTACATCATCGAACCGTCTTTGAGGAAAATATTGACAACTCTGGCAATCGTGAATGCGTTTAGCTAAGAACTATGATCATCCTTATCCAAAATACGTGTGGATTATTATTTGAGGATTGGTCCCAGAAGCGACCACGTATGAATAATTAGCACGTGTATTACCGCAGTTAAAGGAAGGATATATCAAAGGAGATAGAACGAAGCATATTTCACCAAAAATTCTTCTTCACCCATGATCTTCAAAAGAATGGTGAAATCGATGTCCAACCAATTCGATCTTGTGATAATCCGGCAGATATATTCACTAAATCACTCCCTACCTCAACATTCGAAAAGTTATCCAAAAGCATGGGACTACGTCGACTAAGGGATGTCGAGTGATGGTCATGAGGGAGGATTGTCTGGCGTTGTACTCTTTTTCTTGTCGGTTTTGTCCCAGTGGGTTTTTCTACGATAAAAGGTTTTAATAGAAGGCCAGCTTGTTTTATAAAAGCGTATGTTGAGAATAATGCACTCTTTCCTTATTAAGTTTTTATCAGAAGAGTTTCCAAGTAAGGTTTAATGAGGCATGTTTCTTATGATTGAACATCCAAGGGGGAGTGTTATGAATAGTTATTTAGTGGATGTCAATCACTTAGCTAGATTATAGGGAAGGATTCTTTGTCGATTACATCGACACAGGCGCATAAATAGGCCCATACTATGTATTATGTAGATATATGAATAAAATCTCTCTTCCTCTCTTATTCTCTCTACTTTACTTACAGTTATATTTATAACATAGTATTGAAGAAGTATTTAATGAAATATATTTATTACAAAAGGAAACTAATTAATAGGAGGATTAATATTAACATTTACAATGAAGAATCTCTCGTTACAAAAGAAAACTAATTAATAACGATCAGGTTATCATATTATCCTTGTAAATAAACACTTAGTACTACAATTAAAGGCAGCATCTAAATATTCATATTTGTGATCATAGAAAGCGTCAATTAGATTGATTAAATTCACAGGAAAAACCTAAAATTTCTTTCATTTCTATTATAATACTTTCAATCAACTTTAAAATTTCGATACTATAATGCAATAATCATAGCTCATTATTGTAACTAAAGGATCCATTATTTTACATGACACTCAAGAAGATAAAGATTATTCCGTAATGAGTAATATTCCCAGGTGATGAGTAATATTACGTGAGCACGTGAGCACTTGAGGCATATCTGTGCAGGTATGTGAAAGGAATCAACAAGTTGGGGAATATAATTATTATCCTCAAAATTACTTTCTTTAGTATTGTGTTATATATCTAAATCTCTTAATTGCCATTCATCAAGTATATAAAGGACCTCATTCCGGTAGCCTAGTATCAAGTTAACAAGAACCAATCTTCCCTTAAGAAACATTCTTCAATATCTAGCTAGCCATACACATTTATCTACATTAATCAATGGAAACAAAAAGAGATCTTGTGAAAATAGGCCAGGAAGCTTTTGAGCTCCTCGATAAATTCTATCCCCCAAACCGGAGGTCGACATCTCAAACTTACTTCCATCAATATCAATCGCCAAATCCAAATATGGTAGTCTATAAGATTAATCCTTCATCAAAAGTTGCTACAAGTGAAAAGATGACCATCATCCGAACTCATGAAGCAGAAGCAGTAGTTGAAAGTAGAGGTAACCCAGTTGTTCCTAGGAGCCAATATCAAGTTTTGAGTCAAAATAATGTTCATCACCCCATGAAACCAGCAACACATGCAACAATTGTGGGCAACAAGGCTGATAAGAAATCACGTGGAGGATTGTTCCTAATTGGTGGTTTCGGTAGAAAATAAGCATGTACGGAGTATTATCTTTGGTCCTATGTTTGCATGTGTTTTAGTACCTATGCTTTATATATAATCTGTATAATAATGCCTGATAGAATAAGTCCTCAATGATGTAACTAGGACTGTTCTAGCATGCATACGAGTGAAGTTTGTAATGCACTACCATGTAAAACATACTACTGGTAAAAGCATAATAATAAATTGAAGTGTCTTATTATCCAACATAATGGACTTTGTTATTAGTTTGGCATACGCATTTGAGCTAATGATCTCTTTATAGAACTCTTTATTTAATTGATAATTTCAGAATTGAAGACTCTTAAGGAGTTTGAGTATTTATATAACTAATCGCACTCATATTCATATTCATATTCATTCATTCATGAGTATTATCTAGTATTAAAAATTCTAAACTTTTTTAGTATCAATTTGTAATTAATATATCATAATTTATCTTAGAGGGCATGCTAATTGATGATGTTCAATTTAAAATGCTTAATTAATATGATAGAACAATTTTTGTGTTTAAAGAAACTTAAAAGACAAAAGCTAAACAACTTTAACTATGAACAAAGCAAAAAAAAAAAAGTCTGCACAAATTTTGAATTAGGGACCTTCTCCTTACTGGAAAAGGACCAAAAACGATGGCACAAAGCAACTGACATATATTGAAGAATGCGTCAGAGATGCTATCACAAAGAGCTATAGATATTTAATAATGATATAAATATGCGTAATTACATCGCGATTTAATACAAGCAGCTTAATTATTCTCTTACCAAGACACAAGAATGTAAAATTAACCCAACTATTCCCAAAATTGTTTCATCACCGGCCATCTCCAAGGCACCGCCCTAGTCGCAAAGTACCACCAATGATTCTACAATTTTTGTTGTTGTTCAAGGCCATCATCACCGATTCCCATAATTGTTTTTGTTTTTGTTGACTTTCGCCATCGCAGTACCGCAAGCTATCACCGCAAATTATTTGTGGTTTTTATTCTCAAGCGACTCACCCATTTGATAAATCACTACGAGCAACCCACCCAACTACAACGAACCAAACCCGCCGCTGATCCCCGACAACACCGACACAACTCAATCATCCCCTGACTGACCGGATCCCGACGCCGCCAGAGTCTACCGCATGTACCCTCGTCCCCCTATTACCTTAGTTCCAATGGCAACCCAATATTATTTGTTTAGTCAAACTTACCGCCACAACCACGGGGTTAATGGTCTCGCTCCATGAAACTTTCTACGAGGACGCACGAAAACATGGCTTCATAAACGGTCACAAACCGGCAAACCCGATTTTGGGGCGATCGATTGGCCCAATCTACCTCTGCACAATGGATCCTTAATACAATCGACTCACACAAAGAAAGACGCCTCATTACGAAGCAAGTCGGGCCACATGACATGATCGCTTCGCCGATATACCGTTACAAACGGCCAACTAAACAAGATTTGAAACACGCCTTCTCGAATGTAAAGAAACTCCTACCATATCAGTTATGGATTATTTTGGGAAATTAGAAAAGCTATGGGATGATTTGGCTGCTTGCAATCCGATCCTCAAGGTATATTTGGTATGGGAGAACACTTCAACGCCGACCTTAACAGTTAAAGTTCCATGATTTGCACGTCTTCGACGCTCGTGCTCACACTGCTGCTCTCACTTCAAGACAAGAATTCTACTCCATCTTTGGATTGGGCATTTCAAGCTATGAACAGAGGAACAATCAGGAAGAATGCAAACAAGAAAGCTAAGCCTATTCCCATGACGTTATTTACTACTGCTACCACGCAAACCGTGTCTCAACTCGGTTAAAGTCCCGCTTACCTAATGTCACATGTACGCTTTGTCATCGTGTCAAGTATGACGAAGCCTACATGTTTTGGGAAGAATGGTTTCCTGAAAGTGGCGGGGGCGACGCCTCGCAGAGCCGCTGACGGGCGACTCGCAGTGGTTCGAATCATGCGCATTTGCATTCCTCCTACTGTTCACGAAGTCGGCGCACGCATGACACTCGCGCCGGCGGTAATGCATCGAATTGGGACAAATGTATGGATGCTATTCAGGAGTGCGCCGACAAAGCGGCTACCAAGCATTACTGCTCGAATGTGTGTAAAATCGACATCGCCTTATCAAACCGCTTATCGGATGTACGGATTATCGATTCGGTGCTTCAATCACGTGACGGTAATTTACATGTTGCTGAACATCCGCATGTCTCCTTGTACGGTTGGTCTCCTGACGGTAGTATAGCTACATCTTCAAAATGTGGCTCCGCTCAATTATCTTCCTCTTTAAATTTTACATACCTGGCTTATTATGTTCCAAACTTGATCAGAATCGTTATCTCGCTACACACCGGTTTAAGATACCGGACAGGTTTATTGTGCAAAATATGGTTTTCTTTATGCGCACTTATCGGTGATAATGATTGACTCGTGAACGCTGGGGAATTTTACTACTTCAAGGGGACAACGCGAGTTAATGCAGAGTAAAATAAAACAAGGATCCTGCTATTTGGCACGTCGCTTAGGATCATCCGCCTTCCAAAGCGTTTATGCTTACCATTTAATTTGGGGTCAATAACGCTCTAGATGAACCTGTGATATTTGCTTTCGCCAAAGCGCACACGTGATTTATTTATTTCAAAGGATAATAAAGACGCCATTATTTTGATTTGATCCATCAGGATGATGGGGTCCATATAAGCATTTCCACCAGGGTGTCAAGCTTTTCTTACAATTGTTACGATTTCCTCGGGTATGGATATTTTATGAATGATAAAATGTAGTTTTTCCCTTATTCACGCCAGTTCATGGCTATGAATGAGCGTCAATTACGGTCGTGTTAAAACAATGCGTAGCTGATGAATGGTATCAATTTTTTGTTTAAAATGATTACTACTGGTGTTAATATTTTCCAAACATCTCGTGTCAGTACACCTCAAAGGTAACGACGTGAGTCGAACGGAAACATAGGCAATATTTTGAATGAACACAGCCTCAAGCCTAAAAGCACCCTACTCACAGAGTTTGGGCGATCATAAGTGGTTAACGGCCGGCTATTTGATCAATCTATCGCTAACGCAAGTTAGCACCTCCTACCTCGACCGAACTACTAAGCTCGGATCACCGCAAGCATGCTCATAATCAAAGCAACGCAGCCAAAAGAGGTGAGCTGAATGTGTATTCTTAGTTACCTGCTTGCAGCATGCGGAAAGTGCATGATGAAATCCAAAGAATGCTTTGTGTCTCGGGATGCTAGTCATTGAAGTCTGCTTGCTTGCCTACTGATTTCTCCAAGAATAACGGCCACGTTGGTATTCCAAATGGATGACGCCGATGATTTGTTTTCCTTTATTCTATCTCGACATACGAATTCGGCAGAACTGGAGCCGAGTCGACGTTCGGCCCAACCCCCCGACGACGGCCACGACAAATGAAAGGTGTCGGGACTCGTCTCGCTGTGGAATAACACCACCCTCCAGTCTTCTTTGGGACGTGGTACGCGGGATTACCTAACTCCTTCCATTTACCTCCTTTGATTTCGGTGGGTACACACCATTCTTGATTCGACTACCCCTCCTGTCAGCCAATTCACCCCAGTCATCGCCAATCCTCTGGACCGGTTACTCTCTACTCTTGTCTAATTATGTCGATAAGACTCAAGCCACGCCACATGTAGTATTTCGCAACCTCACGACGCGCCGAATCGAATCTTCTGAATCCACGCGATTCTCGACGGCGCCATACCATAAAAACGGAGATCCGTGCGCTGAAAATAATAACACATTGACACCGACCTCGCTGGCCCCCGAAACAGCACCTCTAAGTCAGCCGATATATACAAGCTAAGCACGACGACGGCACGGCTGAGCGCTTTTAAGGCTCGGACAGCGCTTGGCAACCATCAAATCGGTGGCATCAATTATCTCTGACACATCTGGGACCATTTGCCAAGATGGTCAATGTCAAACCCTTCGATGTCATGCGCCAAGGATTCGAACTTCACCAAATGGATTAAGATAATGCTTTTCTCGCATTTGTGAATTCTAATGCAGAAGCTTACATGAAAATTCCACCGGGTTTCGAGCGGTCACCGCATTTGTGTACGTCATTTCGCAAGTCCTCGTATTGCTTAAAGTTTGTGCCTCACGTTGGCTCATGAAGTTTGCCTACGCATCGCGACAATATGGTTTTGCTCAGTCTTACTCTGACTACTCACTGTTCACCTATTTTAGAAAAACGACTCGACTGAATGTTCTAGTGTAATGCGGATGATTTAATTATTTCCGTAATAACCTGGGCCGATATTACAGTAATTTAAAGACTACTGCGACACGCAAGTTTCACAATGCAAAGGACAAAGTAAACATATTTCGGGTATTGGTAGCACTAGCCCGGGCGTATTTTTTCTTTTGCCAGGGAAAGTACGCCTGTATATTATATTCAAACAGTCCTTCAGGTTCAAAACCTATGGGTACTCGGCGGAATGTAATCTAAATCAAGCTTTCGACTAGCCCCGAACTTTAGACGGGACAGCTTATCGATTTACTCGGGACGCTCTTCTCTATTTGGCTTTACTCTAATCGATATTTATTTCTTGCGGTACATGTTCTCGTCTCAATTTACCAAAGGCCGAAGGAAGAATATCAAGTTATTACACTTCGAAAGAACCGACATCTTAAAGCGGTTCCCGTGACGCAGTACCGTTGGAACGCCGGCGCCCCTGAGCGCAGGCGGCGCGATTCGATCGCGCCTCGTCCTACAAATGCCGATCAAGAATGCGACGGATAAATGCTTCTGATCTTCCCCTGCTTCTCGAAAAATCACAAGACATTTGCTCGCCCAAGCGTAATATCGGGCAAATGGGCGAACCGATACGCGAATTGAAACGGACGGCGGCCCTGGTTCCATAACGCCCAACGGGGCGCACACCGTGATACTAACTGCCGCATCTCGCACGAACCCGTATTCACGAACGCCGAAGATACTGCTCGATCACATTGCGACGCCTCTCTCAGACGGCACCATACGACATCTCACGTATCTACGATTTCACGGATGACATCTTACCAGTTCCTAACAAATAAATCTCAATTATTTTCGATGTTTCCTAGATACACAACTCATACCCAACTCGAAGTATTAACCGACAATGAGCATCGAAGAGCTGTCAGATGCGCTAATACTGAAAGAGCCTTCACAGATATCGAACAACGATATAAATATGTGTAATTACATTGTGATGAATATAAGAGTTAATTATTCTTATCAGACTCAAACACGACGAGAATTTACTAAACCAAATTTTTTCAATTCGGTCCAAAAACAACAAAAAAAATATTAACAAACCGCTGTTTGTCGTATTAATTTAAATAAACTTAAAAGGAAAAATTACATTAAAAACAAAATTTGTCATATTCCGTAATTGTGGTGTATTAAAAAACAAAAAATATGTAGAAAATTCAATTTATTGACGTTTTGGTCATATTTCATCGTACAATGTTAGTAATTAAGAAGCTTAAAAATAAGAAAATCGTACTCAATATTTCAACGTATAAATTACGATTTAATCAAGAATTCCTCATCGTATTTAATACAAATGCTTTAACTCCTAAATCAAGTTTTAACCCCCTTCCCCCTTTCTTCTTTTCTTATCCTTTCTTTCTTCCACTCTCCCCTTGTCCCCTTGTAGTGTATATAAATTAGTAAAATTTTTAATCATCTCAATCAATTTATTTTTATGTACTCACTTCTCTGCATTCCGCCTCTGTCATCATTATATGAGTAAAAGATAAGAATGCATATCTCGTGTCCCTCATTTACCTTTTAAATATTAATTGGTTTTTGAGTTTTTTGTATCACCATTTTCGGTTCCTAAATTTTATCTTATAGTATGTCAATAAGGCCTTTTAACACTAAATAATCAAATACTTTATTCACTATTATACCTTCTATATAAATACCTTAACATTTAATTAATTTTTAACTAATTATTTTATTTAAAATATTATTATTAAATTTAATAAATAATATGAAATATTAAATTGTAATTATAAAATAAACGTAACGACCACGAGCTCACGCCTCAAGGTCGGGAAAGTCGTTATCAACTCCGTATGTCCGAAATACCATACGGCCACATACCAAAAAGAATCTGCTTGAAAATAACCTCGTTTCAAAAATAAGTAAACCCGAGTAGCTCGATAAAAAATGAAAGAACCAAGAGTCTACAATACTTCCATAAAAATTTAACCATCGCATCACCTAATCGAACCAAAAAATGCAAACTTTCAAAATATTACAAACCCAAAGTACCCATACGCTCATAAGTTTCAACTTCAAAACAAGTACATAACTGGCACACCAAAGATAAACTAAGCGTAAAAGATGACCGGCCGAGGATCATACCACCGCCTCACCTGGGCGAACGAAAGCACTCACGACCAACAACTCTCACAAGCCACACTGCCAACCCTAGAAAAGGGCGGCTGGTCGTGTGGTGGTAAGCTCGACAGCTTTAGTAAACGTATCACCGTGCGTAACTTATCCACACCCGAACGTAAGACACAACAATAGATATAGATATAATGATGAGTTTTATATATACAATGGTAAACAATCTAATAGCACTATAATAATAACCATTATCAATATATATAAATTATACTATTCAACATATTATCTCAAGAGATTTCATTAACAAGTACTAACTAGATGTTTCCGTTCAATACTATTATTGACTCATTTAACTTGCATTCTTCATAAGTTGTTCGCACAATTAAAATTCCATCTTAACATAATTGCATATCACATAATTGTAGAGAGAAACATCATAAATCCTCGAACACAATGGCTATACCTCAATTATACGATACCCAAAACCTAGAAACCATCAATTACACTAACCAAAACACTTTAATAACACGCCATTTCAACCAATTTCTCTCTAATTACAATATTTAATAATATTTCAAAACTCAAATTATCCCCCCGTCAACATAACGCAAAGCATAAATTTAACAATATCTATTTCCTAATTCTTTATATAATGTCCCATATTTCCTCAAGTCATGTATTATTACCTTCTCTGACCTTTCTCCAAAGTAGCGCCACCCCGATTTATATCTAGCATCTTTCCTCGGCGTGCTTATCCCTTTATTATCCGTCTCAAGGCACTCTACCATCACTGACGGCCACGCCTCTATACGCGACTCAATCATGAAAAACATATCGACACAAGCGACTACCCCTCTATACGAAATCAAGTACTTACTCAACAACCAACATCACACCATACACACAATTTATATATCTCCTAACATTTCAAAATAACTCAAGCCTCTCTACGACATCACATAAATATAACAATTCAAATCCATGGTACTAATATCACTCCAAATCATAATTCAACAAGTTATAGATACCTCCCATTTAATCACGCTATATCACATTCAACATCTCATAATCTTGTATTTCAACAAATCACGCTTGCGTGAAATACATAATATATCAATCAAACAACTCAACATTTCAAAATAACACAAGTCACCCTATCATAATAGTTCATAAAATAGTTATATAACCATATATCTATTTATCAAGCACATCACGCAAATGTAAATAATATTATCACACAAGTGATAAATCCCCACCTTGGCTAGCACCACTACTGGCACTACCGATCCAACGCATTTACCAAGTATCACCACCTATATTTAAAATAATTCAAGCTTAGACTTTTAAACTTCTTCTTGATTTTAACTCTTTTAATCTCTTTATATTCTTTAATTATGCTACTTACTTTATTCTGTAGCTTTAATGAAATATCTTGATTTAATTTTATTCTTTACATCTTAGTATCTTTTATCTTAGTCCAAAAATATCCCCTTTTGTGTTCTCAAAGACAAACTTAACAATTTCCATCTTTAACTCTTTTAGTTCAATTTACCCAACTTTCAACAAAATTTTAGTACCACCGCAATCTTTAAAATATTACTAATCAAGCTTAAACGATAAGTTAAAACGACAAAATTTCAACCATCCCAACCCCAACCATTTTTGGCCCCCTCCCTAACCCCAATTCTAACACTTTAAACAATTTTAATCAACCCAAAAATCAACCTTCCCAACTAATTAAACCCATTTCTAACAATCTTCCATCTCAAAACCCATTTACTACTCAAATCTAACAAAACCCATTTCAACATACTCTCTTCCAACAACATAAAAATCACAATTTTTACCTCAAAACAACTATAATAAAGGTCCAAGAACATACTTATACCATTTAAAAACGTTTTGAAAAAGTCAACAAAAAGTCAACTCAAAAGTCAACTCTCATAACTTCCAAAATACACAAAAAGTTTTAAACTTTCTTACCTCAAACTCCGTAGAGACTGAAGTGAAACTCTCCAAAAAATTGTGTTTCTAAGCCCAAGACGGCAAGAAAATAAGAAAATAGGAAAGCCGGGTGGAAATGGATTTGTTTTGCTCAAGCAAGGAGAATTGTTTAAAATTTAATTTGCTGCACAAAATCCAATCGTTTTAATTTAAGCTGACGCCTCGATTCGAATTTATCTCACAACTAAATCTCCAAACATCAACATTTATAATCCAAAGGAATATAAAGTCAATTAACCATTTAATTAATTTAAACTCAACATTTTAATTTATTAATTAAAGAATCGATATCGGTTATTACAATAAAGAACGTCAATAATAATCATAAACGAAACTATCCATTTAAATATATTAATGTATTATGCTATCAAATAATTTCTTTTTATTCAAATATAGTTTTAGCATGAAATATAATTAATTATTAAACGAGTATGGGGACATAAAATTTAATCAAGAAGCTTAAAATCGCACAAGACCCAAGATTTATAATATAAAAAATCTCAATCTAATCGACGCTAAAGATAAAATCCAAACGACTTACGCTATTCAATTCATAAAAGACCCTAATTAGGATAAAAATCGGGATGACACTAACTCAACTCAACTCGTACTACTTTACTTCCAT
Source organism: Lithospermum erythrorhizon (assembly GCA_019722365.1). Classification (NCBI taxonomy): domain Eukaryota; kingdom Viridiplantae; phylum Streptophyta; class Magnoliopsida; order Boraginales; family Boraginaceae; genus Lithospermum; species Lithospermum erythrorhizon. Next base: position 102,452 of record JADFUC010000548.1, on the reverse strand, counting down.
AAAAGACCTTGTTTTCAAAATTCTAAATGAAGAATAATGACACCTAGCAAGTTTGTTGAAAAGACTCACAAAAGAAAGGACGGCCATGAAAAGAATAACTCAAAATAAGTACATCACCTTCACTGTATTGATTCCTGCTATAAAAATAAATACGGAGTAATACCTTATTCCCATCTGAATTATCAAGTTTTAATGATGATTAACTTTTTAAATTTTAAACTCAATCTTTTAAAAATATTTTAATATTAATATGAGAACTTTAACTCAAATCAACCTTATGAGTTTCTGTTATAAATTTGTAAATTTTAATTCTTAAAAAATTAAAAATTAAACCAAATAATCTTCATGTTATAAAGGGATATTGAGAATGAAGATAGAAAAAGGTGCAATATTTAATAAAAATATTGAAGATCTAGATCCATTAATTAGTTCGAATAATTATCTAAGCAATTTAATTAAGGTAAACAGCCAAACAAGTAGGTTTACTTCCATTGAAGTGACACCATAAAATATAATTAATTGAACCTTGATTACTGCATCAACTTGATTAACTATAATTAAGAGATTATTTTAATTTCTCTCTTTCTAAGTATATGCGAAGATACATGTAGAGCTGTTACTCTACGGCTACTCCGCTGAACCGCCTGCGTTCTGGACGATACCCTACCTGCTAGTCCATCTTTGGTAGCACTCGTCCTGTCGGACGCCGAAACCGCAATCCCAGAAGATCCTAACGAACCCTGCATTTAATTTTAATCGGGCCAACCCGCCAAAGCTCACCCTGAATCGACAACTGCTGCACTTAAAGTCATGCAGATATAAGCAACCTAAGTCATTAACCCCAAATCTATTGTTATTTCCGCCTCTCCTTCTCCCCTCTCTCGCTTCCTAAGGCTCTTCTTTCTACTATTCATCTATTTGAAGCTCGATTAATCTAAATCTATTTTTAATAATGATTAAGCTTCAAGTAAATTATCTTTGTTTTCAAGTATGTTTTCAGTATGTTTTATTTTTCTTAGTAATTTTGTTTCGATTTGCATAATTTTGTTTGCTTATAAGACTTTTATTTCGATTTATAATGCTCTTGCAAAAAAATAAAAGGTTTTATTTATGAACGAGTGGTTTTCAATAAAATTGTGGATCTGCACCGACTAGTGGGGGTTTTTTGACTTTTGACTCCTTATTAGTGGCTTCAATCGAATTAGGTTTTTATTCAATTGTGGTTTTCAATCGAATTAGGTTTTGATTTATAACGTAGGATTTGGAATTAATTTTGGGGTTTTGACTTTGGATTTATAAATTGCACAATTAAATTGTGGTTTTGATTTATAAATTTGGTTTTGAATTAAATTGTGGGTTTTAATTTATAAATTGTGGTTTTGAATTAAATTGTGGCTCAATTAACTTAGGTTTTGAATTTAAATAAAATCGAATTAGTGGATTCCGAATTTCAATTAAATTAGGTTTTCCTCACTTCAATTAAATTGTGGATTCTACTTCAATTAAATTGTGGTTTCGATTTCAATTAAATTAGGTTTTGACTTCAATTTTTGAATTTGTAATTATGATTAATTGATTATGCTGTCTGATTCTTTTCGCTTTGAAACATTTAATTTTATTGTTAATTAATTGTTTTAATTATGTCTTATCAAGATTCTCTTCATCGATTCCCTATCAAACGGACGATTATGACGATAACGGCAATTATCGGAATCAAATCTGGTTCGGGCCGGATTTTGACACAATGACATCGCCGGTCAACCCTTCGCGGTACCAAGTACATCGGGCGTTCGACACCTGCATTTAATGTATACGGTAAAAGCCTGCATTAAAAACTATCATTCAATAATTTTAAACGGAAGCTTGTCAGAATGCCCGATGGGTACCAAAAAAGAAAAATGCAAACGTAAGGTCTATGTAATAATACGAGTAGACTAAGTATCATAGCACTTCAAGTGCTAAGAAACATTTACAAAATTGTCAAAAGGAAATGAAAGCATGTATTGTGAAAGTATAAAATACCACACAGAGTAATTTCTTGTTATCATACTAGTACCTCTACTTTAGCTACTTTGAAAATATAATCACGCAAAGTCGCAGAAGCCGTCACTAAGGCGATTTTAGGCAACGCAGTCCATTTTCTATGACGGAAGGGTTATATTTAATAAGTTTTAGAGAGATATATCCCCAGTATATTAGACTACCAGCATACCGCCAAGAAAGAGACGCAACCTTTTGGCGAATGCAGAACCGCGTTTGAAAAAAGCTTGCCTTTACGCTGATGGGACAATTAACCACCGACTTACTTGTCATTATATCGACGCTAAAATGGCAACTTAATAAAAGAGTTATAAAGATTTACCAATGTACCACCACTTATTCTGAGAAAGAATAGCTTAGAAGCCGATAAGGGCGAGCAACAATTGAATATAAGTGAGCAGCAGTATCACCTCTCAGCGACAACGCAAAGTCAAGCACGATAACGATATCATAGTTGAAACTGATTTACCAATAGATTGAACCCGCCTCACGGTCAACTATTTCATGTACTAAGAAGTTATGGCACACATCTCAACTCGCTAGTTCAAGACGGTCTTGATATAATTAAGTACGCGATTGATAAAGTTAGAATGGGTGTAAAAGTATTTGTTGAACTCCGAGGCTACGCAGCTATTTAAGAAAATCATTAGCGAAGCTGCAACTCGAGTAAGGTAATGCGTGCCTCGATACTCAAAAACTGGGTGTGGAATTTCACCCGTCGACTGGCCAACTTGGTTTGTATACAGAAACGCTATGGGCCTAGATACGGGAAGAGAATGTAGCCTTTACACACTACTTACCTCATCCTCCTCAAAGAGCGGGATACTATACATTCTATATGCAATTTCTGAAGGTCTTTTCCGACGCGATCGAGATAATCGCGACTTCCTATTCAACCGCGGAATCTCTTTCCTCGCCGAGCTTATGGAAAGTGTTATCGATATGAATGTCAAAGTTCCCCAACAAATCCCGAGTTAGAATATCGCGCTTGAAACGAAAATCAAGTACGATAAATATTGGTCTAGAAAGTAACGTGTTAATCTCACAGTGGCTGATCCGAGGTAACTATGATATGTATTTACGGTAACTATTATATGTTTAACTGCTGCCATTTACTTTTGTTGTTATCTCTTCGAGTCTTATCACGCCTATGATTTACTGATGACTTCTATTCGAGGCATACGCCATTGCTATCTCTCGCCCGGCCGCCATCAAGGCCCACGCTTCTAGATTTACCTCCAGCCCGAGGCCTACGCTATTGCCGCTTCTCTCATACGCAGACAAGCATGCTGCCTGGCGACAACCAATACCGAGGCCTACATCGTTATCTCTCAGGCGCTCGGCCGCCGCTATTATCGCTACTTCGCTTAGCCGCTTATGATGACTTTCCGAGGCCCGCTTATCACGCCATTCAAGGCCTGGCGCTATCGTTGCTCGCCGCCATTGCCGTTTACTGCTGTAGTTTCCTATGATGACTTCCAGCCCGGTGCCCGCTTTATCAGCCGCCTATCTGCCTATGCTTATCGCTCCCTCGCCGCTTATTGTTGCCTGGCCGCTTATCAGTCACGCTTATTGCCGCTCGCTGCTTATCAGAACCGCCATTTACGCTTATCACACGGGCCTCATGCTTACTAATGCCGCATGTCATGGTCATTGCCTAGCTTACCGTTGTTAGCCTAATACGGCCATGTCTTTACTAGTCATTGCCTATGCTTACTGTCGTTAGCCTAATACCGCCATATGCCATATCTACTAGTTGCTTATCGCCATATGCCTATGCTTTCTCGGTTGCCCAATGCATTTACACGAATTTCGAGGTTAAATTGCTACTATATGCCATGTGTATAAAATGATATTCATTACATGGGTTTATCCATTCGTATCCAATGGGGCGATGATGCAAAAATGTATATAAAAGAGGAATTGAAAACAAATTATTCTCCCTCAAGTAAGATGTATTTAACAAATTCTATATTCCAAGTGACCATCCCAATCTACCAAGAATATGCATTTACGGTTCGTGACTGAAAGCAGAAGTTTGAAGAATTCTAAACCGTTGACGGTATTAATAATACAACTCCTGATCTTGATCATTATCTTGGGCGAGGTCCCATTGAAATGCAAGGCGGATTAAGTTTTGATGTTTCGATTTCAAAGGACGGCACGAAGCCAAATATCCAAATTCTTAGTAAATGGCAAAGGACATTCTTCTCTATTCCAATCACAACCGTATTTAATCAACTTTAGCGCCGAAAAAGAATAATCGATCCTAAAAGAGCTTCTATGAACACTAAACAAATAGACGCTTACTTTTTGTTGACGAAAGAAACGTATTTTAATTTTAAGAAGTGTCATGACAAAATATCAGAAGTGAACTAACTATTCATTCATTTCTATTTATGCATTCATTTTCAAATAGTGTAACGGTTCAATCGACTAATTCTCTTTGTTGTTTTTGTATAATTGTAGCTTGAAACAACCACCGACACCCTCTACAATATCATTAAGCAGACAACTGCACCCTGCGCCCGCCTCACCCTCTCGAGTTCCAAATTTTCCTTTGCCTCGTGCCCTCGCCGCTCACTGCTTCAATATGCCTATGATGAGTTTGTTCCGAGGCTTTGATGTCAAGTCAAACATTAGATACATTTTCATGATTATCAGTTGCTGGCCAAGCACAAAACCGCTTGGGAACTTCTTGACGCCTGGCCGACTCATTGCCGTTGCTAATATGTCGATCATATTTTGTTCATTTTGCATTTCAGACTGCATTTCCGTATCTCCGTGATTCTCGAACCGGCCATCTGGGTTACCCACCCTAAGCCTCGAACCGCGACTACCCACCCTTGGCTCTAGTCGGTCCGGTCCGGTCCTAAAAAACCAAAGTATCGTCCTGGGTCCGGGTTGGGACTGTGAGATATTGAAAGCTGTCCAAGGGTCTCGATAAATCCGATCAACTGACCTAATGTTTGGGATATTACAAAGATATTATTCTCTATATCAGAATTTGTTAAGAATTTTTATTATTTATGATGTGATATAAAAAAAATTCATCATAGGGAAAATTTTTCACAGGCTGTGTTTTATCAAATCGCTAAGACGATCGCCCAAATCCATGAGTCCCTAAACGCTACTGACGACGGTAGACGCTTTCCGCTGAATTGGCTTCGATTGATTCGATGTAAGCTCGATTTCGTTTCGATTTGATTTGATTTCGAGCTTAGGCTTCGATTTCGATTCGACTTGGCTTCGGAATCTCGATTTGATTTGAACTGACGATTTCCGATTGATATGTGTATATGCGTCTCCGGTCTGACGGACTCGGTGACGTCTGACTTGATACGTGTCCGAGCCGGTGGTCTCTTAGAGCGTATTCTCGTACCGCGATTGTAATGGACTCGATATCGGGTCTTCGACTCGACCCACGGGTCTATTTTAGACTCACGAACTCGATTCGATATGGCTTCTGAAAGGCTACCGTCAGGACTTCTCAGAATCGGATAAGCTACAACCTTCTACAGCTGACTCGGGATTGCTACTCCGCAGATACTTCACCTTTTACGGTGGAACTGCAGCTCGGCAGGGCTAATTATTTTTAAAGGACTTAGCCTTTAATATGACACTCTGACAGATAGACTTCTTGAAGCTGAAATGTATTGTTGTTGACTGGAACAAGTGTCAAGCAACGCTACCTCCGCCAGTATTTATAACCGCCTTAGCATTGGTCACATGTGAAATGATTCGGTAGATATGACCCAAAGGACTTGTTGCAGATTCGACCTCACTGGGACTCGATTTAGGCTTCAAATAGCTGCCATTTATAGCTTTACCACAAATGCCTTAATAGTTCTGTCAGTTGCAGACGACAAGATGAATGCGAGTTTCCAACCTTATTTGATGATATCGATCAACTGGGACAGTGCCTTAAAGAAATGCTGCTTTCCGCCAGACCCAGTCTATGTGGACCTAACGCCTGCGTATTTCTATATCTCAAACTCGATGAATTAAACTCCGAGATTTTTCACGTGTTCATGCAAGATTTGCTTAATAATCATGGTTATTTAAATTTTTATTCTAAACGCTTCAGAAACTTTCATCGTATTTTTATCGTATTCTATATCCGACCTCATTTAATCAAACTTAATGATTCTCAAACTCAAGATGTTTTCCACCACCACGCGTTTCAATAAGGGTTAAAAAAGATTTAATTTAGAAAATCTCAAAAGTTTTTTCTTCTATATTTTCTCCAGGTTTTGTATGTTTTTTCGCGCGAACGTCATGGATCGTTCATGAATTTCAACAGCAGGGGTATTTATATTGGCCTCAATGCCATGATGATCACGGTTGATGGCTGACGCCATCGCTGGTTTCAGGCAAGATCTCGATCGCCGGAATTTTAGGGAATTACCAGCGCCGTGTATCTAAAAATACGCGCCATATTCATATATAAAAGAACGCTCGATTCTTTTCTAGTCAAATATATTTTCATATCATCCCGACCTTGCCTCGATTTTGAACCACATAACTTCCGGGTCTTGATTTTGAACCATAACTTTGAGTTCATTTTGAACCCTCGCTTTATTCTTCATTTCAACCACGTATTCTAATGCTTTTATGGTCGCATTTTCATCAATAAAATAAGTGGGTTTTCGTGTTCTAATTTTAATGACATTAAACGCGGCGCTGTTTTTCCTTAACCCTATTTCGAGTTCCAATTTAGGTTAATTAACGAGAAATCATTATTTTGACTCTGAATTTGCTGGCTTACCTCGAAACCCTTGTTCGACGGAGGGTTCGATTTGAATTTAGGGTTTAATCGAGAACCCTAACCAAATTAATGCTAGACATTTTTAGTTTCACTTTTAATTAACTCGATTAATTCATCTTAATCAATTTAATTATTATTTTGATAAATTTTCGGTGTCTACATATACTTCTAATTCCTCTAAATTGATTAACCTGACAATTATATAAATGAGAATTGTCGTCCATAAATAGACTTTTTTTTTAAAATTTAGAGTCGGTCCAAGGTGACTTTATTGGATGTCTATGTATCCCCTATATTCAACAACTAAGAAGAATCAGATCGTTACATATATAATTCTGATACAATAAGACCTACAACTTAAAGTTTAGTGAAACTTGAAATAAAACCATAAAACAACTTATTGAAACCACCATTCTTCTTGATAATGTATATTCGATCCTAACAAAATACACTATGATATCTATAGACATCGAAAATTTATCAAGAAATAATTAAATTGGTTAAGACGAATTAATCAAGTTAATTAAGAGTCGAACCACTAAAGAATGCTCAAGGTTTAATCCTAGCTTAGGTTCTCATTAAACCCTTAAATTCTAATCAAACCTCTGACCTAACAAGTGGTTCCCGTGAATCGCCTCCTGGGATTCTAATCAAGTCAAAGAACAAGAGTTTCTACATTAATTAACCCTAAGTCCAATCTCAAGTAGGTTCCCCGAAAACAACCTCACATTAAATGCTGGATAAAAATAGTATTCGAAACCCTAATTTTATTTGATCAAACCCGCCGAACAGACGCTCAAGGCTTGGGTTCTAAACGAAGTTAATCTATAAACCACTGGTTTGAAATCTAAGACTCCACAAGTCATACAAGGAATCAAACCCAAGGTTATGTGTATTCTGTTAATCTAAAAGCTTATGTTGCAGAATCAAGCCCAAAGGTCCTGGGCCAATACGAACGATTTTAACTCAAAAGTAACCTCCGAACCTTCTTCCATCTCTAAAGAGGAGCCTACAATTGTTACTTGGCCACCAAGAAAATTACAAATTATCCGATTTGGCCCAAATTCGACTCAAAATTCAAATCTGGGCTGACGAATTTGAATCAAACCTACTAATCGTAGTTTTAAAGATTTATGGCCCAAACCACAATACCCCCTCATTTCGACCTTTGAATGGAACGCAGCAAAAACCTCCACAAAATCCCATCCCAAACACAATAAACCTCCTCGGTGAAATCATAATCCATCTCCTCAAATTTTTAAGTTAAATCTTTGAAGACCGGCGCTGAAATCAAAGATGAAGTCACACAAATGCAATAATCCTCTGCTCAAGCAAAATCACGAATCTAACATATGTTCTCAAGAACGCCGCCAATATTCGTGATTAAGCCATAGCCCCCGATTATTCAAAAACTTGGAATGTAACACCGATAAATTTCGTGTCTGATTCATCAAATCCTGGCAGCATAAAGAATAAACCCAGTCATCCCTATATTGAATCTGTAAACACGCCATATGCCCTGCCTAGTCAGTACTAATATTATCAACAAGGGACGCTCCACATTCATACTAATCATCACTATACAACAATGTCGCCAAGGCCAGTGAAAAGTTTTGGGCTTAATTAACTTATGTTTTAAACTAAGCTTGAGGCCAATCTCACTAAGTCCTAAGCTGAAAGCAATTACTAGTCCTACGGACAGTCCTGGCCTAATCGATCCAAATACTTTTCCCACTCCACGCCTAATCAAAATAATCAAATTACAATTACTGATTCTAAACAATTTTAACCCTTATCTTAATTAAATTTCTCGACTTTCAATTCATTTTAGTTACAAATTTACGCCTTTAAGTATAAATGGCTAATTATGTTTCAAAGTCTATTAAAATGGGCGACTTTTAACTATTCTAAATCTAAACCTATAATCGACAATACTTAATCAAAATACTAACATTATCAACCAATTCTCATCAACCCAAAATATCAACTCTTCCAACTAATCAAACCCATTTCACCAACCTCAAACTCCTAAGCCCGCTTACTACTCAAAATCAAATAAAACTATTTTCAACATATTTTCCTCCAACAACCTAATAATACTCATAATTTCACCAAACAATCAAATTAAGCAGCATCCAATAAATATATTTATACTATCAACCACATTTTAGAGAAAGTCAACCCAAAAAATCACTGGGAAGTCAACTCCAACCATATCAAATACTTTCTACCCCAAATATCGATTATCATCAATCCTTATATAATAATCTAAGCCTAAAAAAATAATTATATTCACACATCTCATAAAAAATCAAAGTCAACCCAAAATTCCAAAAAAGTCAAACGCCCTAAAAACGCTCCCAAATTCCACATTTAACACGATATATCAACTCAAGACAACTAATTTAGAACCCAAGAATCAATCGAGCAATAAAATTGAAATACAAAACTCAATCCCTGAGACCCCACAAAATACTCAAATGTTCCGAACCTTTTACTCAAACGACGGTGACGACGGCGAGTAAACCTCCCTAAATCTGGCGCCCAAAGTTCTCAAGCGAAACTTATGTATAAATCAAGAAAAAGAAAATCAAGCTTATAAGACGCTTCACGCCTACCAACATATCCGAGTAAGAAAAATTGATTTGTTTCGCTCGGGTTCATAACGCTTAAACGAAGTTGGCTCATTTAAGTTGTGTGAAACCCGATCGTTTAATTCAATCGATACTTCTAATTTTAACTTATCTCGACAACCAACTTCCAAACATTAACATTAATTTATATACTAAAATTATATTACCACCCAAGTAATATCATTTCCATTGGATTACAACTTTAAAATTCTCAAAACCGAAATATACTACCAACCGAATCGATTCGTCAGATTAATTATTCAACTTTCGAAATTTTTATTTCTCCTCGAAATAGTCCACCGAGCAACTAGTATACTATTTCAATAATATTAGTACGGAACTGGGTTATTTCAAATAGCTTTTCCAAATATGAATAATGTTTGTATCATCTAAAACACAATATGTAAAGTATATAATACATAACTAATATGAGTATCTCAACTCTAATTTTGGGTCATCTATTACACTCGCTTCTTAACCTACGTGAAGAATCGCCTCAAAGAAAAGCATAATGTTTAAAGTTATTCCTCAAGTGTTAAAAAAGTATTAATGATGAATGTAATGGTTTTTTACCGTGTTAATTTACACTTATTATTTGATGATATGTCGGCCAGAATCATATTTGTTAGTACAATGTGGTTTTGGCCTAGTGAATCCGTCAGTAAAGATTTATGTTTATGTTTGAGACATGTTATAAATTATTGTGTATGTACCATCTATATAATTCTGTTTTTAGTTTTATTTATGTTTAATTGAGTAGTTTGGAATAAGCATATTGTAAATGGATATCAAGTTAACATATTCATTTTAATGATCAGTAGTAAAGAGATCAAGTAACGTAATTGATAAAATACGTTATTTGTCGTCGGATCTTGGAGTATACCTGAAGATTTCATTGTATTTGTTTTCGCTATATTCTTCTGTTAAAACTCTTTAGAATATTTTGAATGCCACAGATACACCTTGGTTTCTAAATACTTATAACTGCTGGGCCAGATTGTCATGTATAATTTCATCTCCGTTGTTTATCTCTTTCCGTCAAGTGTTTTTTGAGGACTTGGACCCAAAGTAGACCGTGTCAGCGTCTTCCTTTAAGCGACGCCGGTGAACAAGATAAGGCGACAAGCAAGCAATGTGATCCTTAGTTCAGCGGGCATCGCTTCGTGGCTGGGAAGTTCAACTGACAACCGAATAAGGCTTCTCTTTAGCCCATAGACCCCAGCGATCTATGTTGTTCTCAGTTTCAGAATCTGAAAAGTCTCAACTTATTCTAGGGTTCTAGTTCACTTACGATGCCAACATGCCTGATGGAACCTGCCATCATTGCCGAGTTGGAAAATTCGAGGATCATGTATTTCCAAAGTACATGGTACGCTTCTTCTCTCGCCTCTTGGGCATAGTAACGCTCGCACACAAAAACTACATCAATACGGTATATTTACATACTACTTCTGTTTAAATGTACGATATTTTCTGTAGGTCTAATTTTAGTCTCGTGTCATATAACGTGAGATGTCCTCGAACATCAAGCGAACTACTGCACGTGATGAATCATCGCGATATGAATGTCTGAATCCTGTAGCAGTATCACCAGGCCATTACTCAAGGTGGGAGATTAACGGGGCACATGATAAGGATCATTGGATGACTAGGTTATCAGCTTGTTCTTCTTATCAATACCGCTTCTAGAGAGTCGAGAGATCCCCGGCTCCCAAGCAACGAGGAAGGAAGTTAGTTCTTTTTTTATCTAGGTAAAAGAGTACCATAGGACTCATATGACTTACGGTACCGGGTTTTAGGAAGGTCAGAAGTTTGTGAACAATGGGACTCGTTAAAATCGTTCTTTCTTTTGTATGGTAAATGCCAGATCCACCTTGTCCCCGTAAATTAGCGCAGCAAGAGCTTAACCAATCATATCGTGTCAAGTCCACGGGCAGCGATTGTGCCTGCCTACGCTAAGCAATGCATATTCTTTAACAATCGACGAAGAAATCTTACGCTTAGTTTTATAATTGCAAATGCTTTAATTAGATATTCCCATAATTAAAATGCATCATAACGAAGCCGATCCCAAACAACCTTAATGAATTCAATCTTTAGTTTTATTCTAATGCAATATTTACTTTATTTTGATTCAATATGTTTGCTAACTTAGTGATCTAGAACGAGAAGAAAGATTGTCCAAGTATCGATCACTAAGGTTAAAATTTCAAAGATAATGTAAAGTACTATCGATATCCCATTAAACAATAAACCCCGATAGAGTTCGATTCATATTATAAAAGAAACCAAATATCTCGCAAGGAATTGTCATTTTTGGTAATGTTTATTCATTTAAAAGAAGATAGTACAATCAATTTGCCTTCAATTTTAAAGTCTAGATCACCATTGTTATCGTAGTTTGGCGAACTCCATACCTAAATCCATTACTTTGAATAAATATTTTCGTACTTAGTTCTCCAAGCAATGCAATGAAGTGGACGAAACCGTGAAACAATGGAAAATTGATAAGTTTTTTTTATTGTTCTAAAAAAAGTGTGGTACCTTTACATGTAACAATAAGACAAGATGATCCCTGGAAAAAGATTTATTAAGCATAAACCGACGCTATCGACTCCCTTTAGCTATCGATTCCCTTTAACTCACATTTCAATATGATAAACATCATACTTTTCATCAATCTAACCAAAGAAGGATGACTACTGACTACACATATATTGCTAGGGGTAAAAAAAGTAAACAATCAACAAATGAAACCAAAGATATTTAACGAAAACTACACACGTTGCTTATCAGATGGCCAATCGAGCCCAAAGCACATCGTTTAAGACATATTACAAATAGAGAAATAAGATAATACGATCAAGTTGAATGTGAGTTAAAAAAAGATGTTATCGCATATTCCACAGAAAGTACCATAGCAATGGTATTATTTATAGCCATTTACCATTTAGAACTAAGTAAATTCGGTCGATCAACTACCGAATTTATAGATCATTATATTACGCAATTATCAGAGCATAAGTGTTACAATAAAGCACCATATACAAAAGAGTTTTATCCGCATAACAAGATTGCGGATGATTATGCACGCTGGATCCAAACCCAAGGATCGAGACTTTTAGAAACCTCAGATTCCAGACGAAGACTATCATCGAAAGCCGAAGCCGCTTCTTTGGTCGGACCGGCATAATCAACTCCAGTAATAAAAAACAAAAGAAGTGCTACGAACAATGCACGAGTAAAAACTAAAGAATTGACGTATGGCACAAAGATAAGTGGCTAACCAGTATATCACACATCAATCCATCCGCCTCGAAATGCGGAATAGAAAACTCTTGTCCGTCCATTTCGCATGAACTCACCTCGTAATGCCGAGCTAGTATACGTAACATTCCCCAATGGAAGAATTACCGAAATGTATCGATCAATTCCAAGAGACCGCCATCTGAGATCCATATCATCAAAGTAAGCTACAAGAAGCAATCGTCTGGCTCCACCCGGTTTCGAGTACGTCCGGCGAAAGAGGACTAAAAACTTCTTATTTTCGAGTTCCGCACGTATGGGGTCTAAGTCGTACTTCACACCCTAAAAGATTAAAGTAGCTGTTTAGATATGATGACATATTGCGTATTACGCCTAAATGATGTAAGAATCTAACCAAATTTTAAGTAGTCGAATAGTTCGACAAAGAGTCGGGCCTTTAAGATTTGTTAAGTTACCAATTCAATAGTCTACAGTCACTCTTTCCATTGTCATCAAACACATCAACTACTACAACAAGCCTATGAAATGTAAAACAAGATAAAATAAAGATTCATGGACTAAAGAAAATATGAGACGAAAAGGGACATAGTGCTAGAAGCAAATACATATATTTATCATGAACATTTTTTTTATATATATAATTAGCTGTAAGAAGATGTAGCAATAGGAGTCAATGCCGGATTTGAATTAACTTTAAGCGTAGTTTAATTACAGCCAACATAGGCGCTTTCTCGATCATCTAGGAGATTTGCATGTAGCTTCGTCCAGAATGCCACACCACAGTGTTAAGGATGTTAGTATATTCTTTATTATTAGTTTATAACATATGGAGGAGCACATAATATATGGATGAGCTTACAAAATATGCCGATTCAGAGTTTCAGAATATGCAAGTAGAATAAATGAAAGTAACAACTGTAGGTATTATATTGAAGTTGTGACTTATTTATGAAGCAATTCATTACACACAAAAATTACTCTATCTATAATGGTGGAACTCAAACACTAAGAGAAACAAGACATAAAGCACAAATGTAAACAGCTGAAGGCACACCTCTTCTCTCAAGTTGAAATGATGTTTTGCACTACATGGGACAAGCTCAACCTCTCTCAATGTAATCAAACCCGTGAATCTATTGATGGTGAGGGTCAAATCAAGTATATAGAAGGGGATTAATGTATATGACATCAATTCATATAGGCGAATTCGCGAATAGCAAAAAGGATAATATAAATCACAATTATCTATGCAAAGATGTCGGAGCCGAAGTTATACTAAGGCATGAACCATAGTACACTACTCATACTAAGACTAAAAGGAACACCTACGTGAGATCTCCTACAACAAACCAAGATATAATTAAAAAACTAACATCACCGCAAGTATTCCACATTATCTTATGTTAATTATATAACAAAAGAATCAGATACATGTTCCTACAATCTATTTAAATATATAACCCATCCATCGCATAACATATGGATAATAACAGCATGCAAAACCATATACTATCATCAACTATATTATCACCACCGCTTTCAAACGAAATACCAGAGGTGGGTCGACGGTGAAGGAAGAAATGTTGCGCTACGACGGCAGCAATTCCTAAGGTTTCCAATGCTAAATTAACTTAAACAAACTAACTACTTATTCAAAAGCAAAAGAACTAAACACCAAAACAAGCAAACCTTCTTTCACAATCAAGCACCTATTTATAGAGAACATTACCCAATATCAACGGTCGAGGATAGTAGCGGAAGTCCGGATAAGGCCACACCGCACAATTCACAACTCAATACGCAAGTCAGGCTGTGCAGAGATAAAGAATAGGTGGATACGGCTGAACCAAATTAGCCAAACAAGTCACCACCCTCAATAAATGGTTGCCACATTTTTTGAGCATAAGATTGAAGCACAAACACTGTAGCAAATAATCCCCAAGAAGAAACAACAACGGGTCGGATGAAAAGCTTACAAAAGTAACCAAGGTCAAGTTGAAAGGTGAGGCTTTAAGCCACAGCCATGAAGTGGAAGGGGCAAAGGGAGGAGGGAGGAGAAAGAGGGCAGTGAGACGTTAGTTTTGTAAGGAATAGCCAACAGGCCATAGGCAAAAATCGGCGTAAATAATTAATGGCGTTGTACTCATCTTCCATGTAATATGAAAGTTGTTATAAAACACCCCTCAACAAATTAGAAACTGTTAATTAAATTTTCATTTAATAAATCAGAGGCACAATGTTCACCATTTACAAGGGGTCCTTTAGCTCAAGCATCTACGGACGCACAACTCTCAAGCACGCGAACAAACGGGCGAAGCTGGGACGATAAATAAACGTTCACGTTAGAGGCACCCATTCCATTCTTTATAGTATTGTTAATGTATGAGGTTTCGAAGGATTTTTATATGACTATATTACAAAGTTGACTTCAAATATCTTAGGACTCTGAGAAATTTGAGACGTACTCAAACCGAAACACTTAAATTTGTACCTTATGGATTATGATTAAATCTAGCAAAATACAATTATACATTTTATAAACTCTTTCAATAAAAATCTTTAGTGAGGATATTTAAGGTAAATCAAAAAAGGAAGAAACACAAAAACAAACTCGTACTTTTATATAGATAAATAAATACATAGATATAGATATAAATGGTGACAGATGAGTAGAAGTATAGATTGCTTTTGATTATGTGATGGTGTCTCTGCTATGTTACTACTTTATTTGATCGATCATTGATTACAAACCTCGTATATATGTTATAAAATCATATTTAGATACCTACGAACTAAGTGCTAGAAGGATCGGTTTGGTTTGGTTTTGAGTCAAATTAGAACCAAAACCTATTTAATGGTTCGGCCCGCTCGACGATTTTCGCCGGTTTCAAGTTAGCTCGGTTTGAAATAATTTTGAACCAAAATTAAGTCCTAAGACTATATCTAATCCATGTACTTCAATGAACTCTCTTTTTTAAGATTACTTATACAATATACCTACATTCAAATATAATAATACCACTTTTACATATATCTTTGTATTTCTATATTATTAGTTTTAAAATCTATATATATCTTTATTTCATTATACTAATAATGAAAGTTAAATCTAAATTCACCTTTCTTAAAATGCAAGATAATGCAAATATTACAAGATCTTCAAAAGGATAACTATTGTGATTACCCATTGACACGGGATAATACTATACGATGAGGTCCCGGATCGAGTCCTTGTAATGACTAGGACCGATTTAAGAAGAAAAAAAGATCTTCAAAAAAGGATAATAAATGAAATTGATAAATCTACATAAAATTTAAACTGTCTGGTTCGGTTATTTCAAAGGCCGAACCTAAATTAGTTCGGTTCTCTCCGACGCCGAACCTAAATCGGTTCGGTTCCGATCGGTTCCAAAAATTTTGGTTATTTTCGGTTCGGGCCTGTTTTGGATTTTGTGCACACCCCTACTACAAACTAACCAAATATCATTTAGGAACTTATAGAGAGTTTGTGTGTTGTTAGTTGCAAAGTGGGTAAAACTAATTTTGGTTAAACTGATTCATAACATATGATAAACTACTTGCAATAAGTTAGATGTTAATATGTGGAATTTTAATTTATGTATAAAATAAAAAAGTAAAATGAAAAGATTGAAATACTCCTATTTTATTAGAACCGTTAAATCATAATTCTCACTTAAATGATCAATTCAACGGTATAAACTAATGTAGGCTTCTTGCTTACTTAAATTATATAAGTTGCTAAGTAGTGGCTCGAACTATCCAGCCTTGCATAAGACATACCTCAGCTATTTAACACATACCTCAGCCATTATTCATTAATGTATTTAAACATATGTAACATAAATAGTGTAAATCTTTCATTGTTTAGTTAATAATTAAAGAACATTTTTTATGCAAAATGCAATCTAGGTAACATTTGTTTGCTAACACAAATAATCCATCTGTCATGATAGAAAATGAGTATAACTTGGACTCCATGAGTTTTCAACAAATAATTAAAATGCAAGCACGATACTATCATATATGAGAAAGTATTATTCGACATGTTTAAAATGTTTGACTGATCATTCCACAATGGAGCTTAGCTTTTGATTTTTATTGGAATCGACAGAAATAATTTCACTAACACTATTTTTGAGTATACTTTAATTCTATTAAAATTTCTTTGTAAGAAATATTCGACGGCATTAATATTTTGACAGCGATAAAGTGATTTTTTTCCAAAATTTGTTGAAATAGAAAAATTATCTCACAAATGAGGGTTGGACAGTTTTATCCCTATCAATTTGTCCAAAAAGTCAAACTTAACATTCATTTCGACTCGAATGCACTAACCGGTATACTTTTTTAAAATGCTAGAATCGAATTACCATTTTTAAACATATGATCGAATGACAACCGCTTTTAAAAATATGATGATCAACGCGCCATTAACCCTTAAAAATTTAACTTCTGTTCAAAGCAACTCAAAAACAAAAATGAGTATAAAATTGGAGATTAAAAGTTAAGCCATCTGCCATGATAGAAAATGCACGTCTGGCTCCATTTGTCAACGAAATACTTAATCATTGGAAATCAGGATTCAAGGCACCTGATGAATCTTCTATTTTGTGAGATCTCAAAGTTGGCTACACATTTTACAAAGTCAAAGACTCAAAGTAATGTATCCACCTTGGGATGAACACAAAGTCAAAGATACGTAGTAATAGAGGAAACCATTTGAATTTTGAACTCCTACCATTTTGGTACTGCAAATTATTTTATTGACCTGCTAATTTTAAGGATCTATCCACATGACATCTAGTTAAAACAAAATCCAGATATTAGCATACTAATCATTAATTGTCGAAAGATGAAATCAAGAAACTGATACGAAATACCCACTAAAAGTAGTATAGTAACCATTTCACATGGATTCTAACTTAATGACATTCATCCCAAACTTTCAACCAAAGCCCAATTAATTTTGAAGATATATTTCTCTCTCTACTTATAATAATTTATACTTATTCTCTAACTCGTATATTTAAGCAATTGTTAGCCTCCCATTTCAGAATACTCCTTATAAATCATAATACTCTCAGATTAAATAAACGAATATTAAGTATCGCTTCAATAAAAAAGTATAAAAAACTGATAAGGAAGTGCAATAATGGAAAGGCAAAATATTATAAATTACACTAAGTAACAAATCTTATGCTAAGATTAGGTTTTCTAAAGTTTGACAAAGATCAGAGAAAACCTCTAGTATAAATTATTGTACTTCGTTGGTGGAGTCTAATGTGCCTTCGAAGTCTGTATAGTATCTAATAAGTAATAATCTACTTCGTCGTGAACTCAAGCAATTTACAGAAATGAAACTGAACAGATTTTGACATCTTGAATGTCACAGATAAAACTGCGACGACCTTATTCTTATTTGCAATCTCACTAAAAATTGCTTAGTTGATGGCCACCACTTATCTCTTATTCAACCTGATGCCTTGGATAACTTGATCGCATGATCCGAACCAGAAATTTGTTCGACTAAACTGCAAAATGGCAAAACGTGGAGGCGCTTAGAGGAGTGTGCTCAAATTGGATTTAATAAGTATACCAAGAATGTAATTAGAAAGTAGGGATAGAAGATACATACTTGGGAGATTCGGATGCAGTACTGTAGATTGCATTAGAAGAGAAGCCTTTTTGGTGTTGAACCATAATCAAGTTCTCCAGAGCGCCTGGGGCCTCGGGGGATCCATGGAATTGTGTGGTGGTGCTATTACTACAAGACATTCCTGAAATATAATGTGAAATGTGAGACATTTTTCCACATTAATTGTCTAGTTTTAATATCAAATTCAGTCATATATACTTCTAAATTTTAGTCATGAACTACTTCACACTGAAAATATACATGATGAAATTGTGACATAATTTAGTTAATAATTTCAGTGAAACCATATGAAGATTCTACTAAATATGCAGTCATGAAGAGCTTATCTATTTTTCACTATATAGGAAATTCTGCAGAGATGAAAAGGCAACGTTACCAAATACCAACTAGGTAGTCCATGAATGATCTACAAACACAAAGTCTTTGATAACAGTTATAAAAAACAAAGATTGCATCAATTGATATCACTTAGGCAATAAACAGAAGATGAGATAAAAGAGACCATTACCGTGAAATACTATGACAAGAAAGAAAAGAACGGAGAAAAACATGGCAACAAAGCTGCCTCTTGAATTCGAAACTGATGATGCTTTTGCTGCTTTCATCTTCTCCAGCGCCTTCATTCTCTCTGTCCTAGCTCGCTTCAGCATAGCAAGTTCTGTAATCTCTTTAATCAGTTTATGATCAGCAGCATCCAATGAGTATCCTCTAGGAGGACGGGGAGGCTTCGGTGGCTTTTTAGCACCGTTTGACTTACGCCTCTCATTCCTCGTTCTACTCGCAATAAGATCTTCAGGCTTTACCCCTAAGTCATTCTTTATCAACACATTTACTTTATCAGGAGAACCCTCGGAACCATTCGTTACATTGATCATCCCATTTTCACAATCAACGGACACATCAACATTTATCAATCCACCAGAAACCTCAGCAGAAAAACTCCTTCCTAATTTCTCATTTGAAAAAGGGGCTCGACTTCCTACTTCTTCATTTGTAGCCCTACAACTCTCAATGTCAATTACTAAATCACCGTCTCCTTGTGAATTGTGATCCATATCTACCTCAACACTAAGCTATATCCTTACAAAAGTTTACTCTTTTGTTCCAAATTCATCAAGTATTTTGTAACACTAAACACTCAAAGCTATCTAAGTAAACCAGAATCAAGAACTTAAACAAAGGACAACAATATTCAATAATATTGGACTAAAAGATCCAATCTTCTTTATCCTCCTTCGAATTAAAACCTCTCTGGTGCTAGTTCCTCAAAAGAAAACCTTTGAATATATTGATAATAAACAAAACAAACAAATATGATCAGCATTTCAGAAAAACTATCACAAACACAATCCTATAGCATATACCATTTTGATCAATTCATGAATTATATATAATACTCAATCAAAAGTCAACATATCCTATTTTGATCAATTCTTAAATTGTTTCAATCAATGGCGGAATCAGGATTTGCATATAAAGATGCACTACTTCATATCATACTTACAAAGAAAAAATATAAAAATTTAGGTGACGAACAACATAATTTTTAAAAATCTTTAATAAAATTATATTTTTCAAAAAGTTAGCTGCACCCGCTGCACCCTATGCCCCTAGTTACTCCACTGATTTCTGCATTAAGCAATGCAGCAAACAACAAACAAGAAGTACCCAAATGAGACAACAATCTCTAGTAGCAAAACTAACCTAATATCCTTAAAATAAGACAAAATTCAAAAAAATCCAATCACCAAACACCAAAATAAAATTTTAAATTTGTGAAATAATAAATATTTACAAGTAGATTTATTATGAAAGTTAAAGTGACAGATAAGGAAGAATGGCAGAGATATATAAAGAGCCGGGGGAAAAAGTTCTTCAATTTTTATGTATGTTTTTGAGGTTTCATCAGCCCAATAATAGTTCCTCTTTTAATTTAATTATCATCTAGTTCAAAAAATATTACTAAGTATATTAAAATAGTCATTTAAGTAATTAATTTTATTTATTTTTAAAGCAGAAAAATATTAATCAGTAAAATAAGAATATTAAGAAAGAATTTTTTCAATTATAATATAAAAAATTATTTTAATAAAATAAACGACGAATTATAAAGCAAATAAAAAATTGGGATAATTAATTAAATTGAGACTATAGTAAATTAGAGTAAAAATCAAGGCATGTGTCAGTGTTATTGTGAGTTTGTATTTGAAGGTGACAGACAAAATAGGTGTCCGCGAGTGAGATTGCCACCGACTGCTTAATTTCATACAAGTTATATACCACCTTATTTCAAATATTTTATAGGTTTATTTCAAATATTTTAACAAAACCCATTATGAGCTTCTATTTAATTTTCGGCAAAGTCAAATGTACAAGACACCTTCTAGTAATTTTTTGCCTTGTACATTTTTTCATTATACATGCCTTGAAAATAGTCATGTATTTCTTAGTTGCATCCTTCATCTTTGTAACCATAATAAGTACGTAAAATTTCATTAGAATAACATGTATATAAGTTATATAGAATCTTGTGTAACTGTCTTTTGGACTTGGACTTTGACTTTTAATCACACCATCTCACTTTGAAGCTTGAACTTTACCGTCTTCGCTTTGAAGTTTTACTTGCAAGTCTAGGTGCTTTAGCAAGTTTCTCCTGGTCGCTTAGATTTTGGGAATGCAGGTGCTTTGCAACATCCTTCTTGGATTTCGACTTAACGCTTGGACTTTAACTTTAGTGGCAATGTCTTCGGTTTTGAACTTGGACTTTGAGTTTAGTGGCACCATCTTCATTTTGGGGTTAAACTTTGACTTTATTGACAACGTCTTAGCTTTAGAGTTTGACTTGAGAGTGCTGCTACTTTAACAACTTCCTCTTTGCTTTCGGGATTTTAGATTGCATTCAAGGGTTTTCGCAGCATGATCTTCAACTTAGCCTACGGGCTTCAAGTGATTGACTTGAAGAGCTTATTTTTGCTGCAAGAACTTTCACAACTTGATCTTGAATTTGACACTTAAATCAAGAGTCTCAACAATATATACCTGAACTTGACTTTTGGCAATTGCATGTAAGGACTACAATGTACCATCCCCCAGGATTCACGCCTAATCTTTGAATCTGGTCCCAGTCTGCAATTTACAGTCTTTAATAACGTAATTATGTGTTTACACTGAATTCCATCTCAAGGACCTTCTTATATCGTTCTTGAGGCATTCATTTTGGAGGGGATATCCAGCTATTGGCATGCTGGCTCAAGCTTTTGAGGCTTACCCAGAAATTTGGTGTTGTAATAGACCTATGTGTTATGGTAATGATAATTGCAACATTTTAAAGTTAAAGGAATCTTAGCAGCATATTTTTTAGTTTTTTGGTAAAATCTATAAATATCCTTTATATGTTGTATTTTCTCAGTAGAACCTGAAACTTAGGGGTGAACTAACATAAATTATTTGTGTCCTTTATGTTTTTGCATATTATTTTCAATATGTTATAATCTGAATTATTTATTGATTGATGTATTAATTGGTAATTTTAAAAAGTAAAATATTCGTGGAATCTGAATTATTAAAAATTAAAGAAAACTTTAATTATCCTAATAACGATGTAGGATTCTAACCATTCATTTTCAAATCACTTGTATTCTTGTGGAACCAGAGTTAATAACCCCACCAAATATTAATTTTTCGATACCATGTTTTACATCACAAAACTTATTTCTCACAATGAGAGATCATCATCACTGGTGGGATTACTTTCTCATTCACCGACACATTTGATCATCACTGGTAATGATATTATTTGTTATTGGACATCGTGCATTCCCAACTACGTTCTACGTGCCCACAAAGTTAATGTTGTCATGTGGGATGTCACTCACCATCCAAATAAACTCTAGGAGGCATGGAGATGAAGCATTCGTTTTGAGGATTATACAATGGAAACTATAGTTTCTCATGAATGAAAACTCTGTGTATTTGTTGTTACAATGCTTTAATTATTATTATGTGAATCATCAAAAACAATAATCTAGATGCGAAAGTCAGATTCAGCATTTTACCAGAATGCTTGATTTAATCCTTTATTTGGCTGTTCTTCCTTTCGATATTACACTTCACTTTATCTCAATATCGATGGAGACAAAGAGAATTATAATAATCTTTGATGAAACAAGTTGTAAAAGCGCTGCTCAAAAAATTAATACCAAATCCAATATATTTATTAAGCAATCTAAGAGTTACCAATATTTCAAATCTATCATCATCGATAATAAATATTAATCGCAGATTTTACATCGCTCATCTCCAGACACTTAATATATATATACTTTATAATAATGCAAACATATCGAATTACATTGTGTCCCTATAATGTAATATAATATAAATATATTCCAACACCCTCCCGACTGCATATAATCATATAAATGTGTTAATCTTCTTTAATGAGCTCTTGAAATGCATTACAACAATCTCGTCCATTAACCATACCAAAGATAGATCAAAGCGGGCATTCGTCATATCAACGTGACTAAACCCATCATGTCTGCTATTATACCAAATATAATTAAAACGACCTGCACTAACTGGCTGACATGTAGCATTTAAAAATTACACGCAACACGTTCCAATAGGTCCTATCTAACTTAACTTTGCTTGGAGACCAATGCCGACGCATCACCTTCTAGGAGTGTACTTGAATAACAACTCCTAATACCGAATCACACAATTTTAATGTATATATTCAAAAGAATATACAAGGGGAAATGACTTTATACATATGAAACAAATACTCATTAAATCATACTTCGGCTTGACATTACTCCCATATGAGCAAAGATGTTTCTTGCTAAACTTGTTAGAGGTATCTTTGAAAGCGAAATAATTCACAATCATGGAATTTGTTCCATTTATGTCTCAGATATTCGGCCTTTCAAATAAAGTTAGAACTTTCTTTCAATATACCAAGTAGATTTAGTCAGCTTTGTTGTTGTAGAGTATAAAAATACCAAGCTGACATCACAATAAATCTTCAATTATCTTTCTATACCATTCACAATCCTTAAACCAACAATGAAGTAGTCATACCGCTTGTACTTTTTTCTTGGTGGTAAGCTATGAACTCGCCTCCATTATGAACTCTCGCCTCCTACGGTGGAGTCAAGAATGAAAGCGATTGTTTCACACTCTTCCATAAACGGCTCCAATGTAAAAACACAACCCGGCAGACCTCCGGTGTCCGTATATCCATCAAAATTTGTATCGGAATACCCAATAATCTCCAATTTATCAGACCGGCTGTGTTGAGCATTTA
Source organism: Lithospermum erythrorhizon (assembly GCA_019722365.1). NCBI lineage: Eukaryota > Viridiplantae > Streptophyta > Magnoliopsida > Boraginales > Boraginaceae > Lithospermum > Lithospermum erythrorhizon. The sequence continues at coordinate 78,759 of JADFUC010000548.1, read as the reverse complement.
GTCTTTCGTCCTTTCGCATACCTTATAACCCGCTTTATTTGCTTCCAATGGTCCATGTCCGTCGCTATATTTGTCCACCCAACAATGAATGTTAAGAAATCCCCGAGCATACATCTCTTGTTGTATTTATGTGATCTTTTGCATTTCTTTACCTCAAGTGTCAAGTATTTGGGCACTATTTACTTCCAAACTTGTCTCCTTAGCAATAGGGGTATATCCCCGATGAGTAGTCTCGTGATGCCAAACCTTTTAAGTACTTTTTATTCCATATAACTCCTCGAGATAATCCAAGAATACTACGGTAATCCATCTCGATGGATTCGATCCCTAATACAAAAAGAGGCATCATTGCTGTCTTTCATCTCAAATTTCTTTTGATAGAAATTTGGTTTCGTGCAAACAATCCTATATATCATTGGATGCAAGCAATATGTCATCGGGACATATAGAACCAAGAATATAAATTCTGTTCTACCGAATCCTTCAGGATACACACAATCATCAACATATCTCCTCATTAACCTCCATACCAAAACGAGATAATTACTTTGATAAAATTTGTGATACTACCTATTTAGATGCCTCGCTTTTGAGTCCATGGATGGATTTCTTTTAACTGCATACCACATTCTTTGATCTCCCGATGCAAAGTTTTCTCGCTACACCATATAGATCGCTTCATCAATGTCGCCATTAAGAACGCTGGGGTTTCTTACATCCATCCATTTAATTCAAGATCAAAATGAGCAACAAGTGTCATGATTACTGAAGGAATCCTTTCAGAGAAATGTGAGTAAAAGGTTTCTTTTATAATCAATACCTTCTTTGGTTAAATCCTTTAGCTACAAAGTCGAGCCTTATATCTTCCCAACATTACCCTTCATCCAATCCATTTGTAATCACTGTAATTGGGTCGATCCTTATTGTCATGCATTGACTTGATTTCCTCATTCATGGCATTAATCCACTTTTGAGAATTAGAACTCTTTAGAGCTTGTTAAAAGTTGATTCGATCATCTTCCAAAATTCCATTATCCTCATGTTCTAAGAGAAATGTTACATAATCATCTGAAATAGCACTTCTCCTTTCTCGTGTGGATCTCTTTAGTTCTTGAGGTTGTCGAGTTTGAATTTCGATATCTCATAATTCCAATGAAAGGTTATTCTCTCTATTGGGCATCTCTATTTGAGGGATTATTATTGACATTTCCATCTTGAGGTTCCTCATATGTTTCTTGTATAATGACGCATAATAACCCTGAACATTGCCGGGGACCGACAATGGCACCGTAATCAACTATAGGAGTCAGAATCGATCCCTCCTCAAATTAATGTCGTTAACTATATTTCTCCCCAAACTCAATATCCCCAAAGAATGTCAGACTTCCTAATCTCAAAATGTCTTTAGTGTGGGATTATAGAACTTAAACCCTTGGATATTTCGAGTATCCACAAAGTAGTTTACCTTTAAATGCTTTAGTCCAATTTATTCAAAACTGAAAGGCCTCCAAGCCAAATTGGCCATCCTCAAATATGAAAAAGTTTCGATTTGGTCCAAAGCACATATGTTTTATGGGGCATTCTATTTAGAATGTAGGTCGTTAGCCTTTAGTTTTCCTCCCTGTGAGTTGATACTCGGGTAAGTGCGTATAGAATGAGAAATCATACCCTACCATGTCCTTAAGAGTTCGATTGCCTTTCAATATTAAAGTAACCCGACATAGTATATTGGGGAGTACCTCTAGAACGGTCTCAGACGCTTTCACCGAACTGTTATATCTACCCATTATTCACCAATAGATCTAATTAACTTCAGCTCAACTCGGGCTTAAAAGCCTCAACACATCCAAAGGACTCTCGATTTCTGGGCGTATTGTAAAGTAGCCATAATCTAGAATAATTGTCTATGAATAATATAAATACTTTGACCATTCCAAGAAGCCGTAGGAAATGGCCCACATATTCCAGAAGTGTATCAATTCCAAGAAGTCCTAGAGCTCCAGCGGCACCTAACCACTTTTGTTTGGTTTGTGTGCCCTCATCACAGCACAAACATCAAATTATAAGTCGTGAATCCAAATGTCATCGCATTAAGCCTTTGAATTTCTCTTTCGAGATACTTCTAACTCTCGTGGCCATAATTATGCTGTATTTCCTTTTATTCAATTTATTTGCTTAAGCACCACGTGTTTCCACGCAGCCATTATATGCAACATTATCAAGCAAATAAATGTTATCTAGTCCACATAAGGAACTCAGTATCAACAATACTTGAATTGAAAGCATAACCGACTTTTCTCGCTTTTCAAATGAACAACAATATCCCGATTTATCCAATAATGAAACAAATCAGAAATTCAACGACGGTACAATAAAAGTGTCTTCAAACCAAATAGAAACCGCCCTAATAATAATCTAAGTTCATTGCATCGACTTCAATCGATTTGCCATCACCCATGCCAGATGTATCTCTCTCTCAACATCAATCGGCTTTTCAGCGCTGGCTAAAATAACCCTCAAGATAAACCGCTGCACGCCGAGTAGTAAAGACTCAGAATCTACCCACCATGTCTCTAGGCAATCGGGGTTAAATTAACCTCAGAACAAACCAAATTAAGAAAAGTACCCTTTTTTCACGCTTAGCAAGCCAAGCCTAATACTTGATACAATTCTTCTTTAAATGCCCTAACTTTCCACAAAAGAAACAGGTTTTCGGATCATTATTTTGTTTCCTTTGTACAGGATCTTGATTTGCAGCTTTGTTTTCAAACCTTCTTTTCTTGTCCGAATCTTTAGAGGTATTAGTAAATAAAGAAACCTCTACCTTTTCTTGCTTCAATCTTTCTTCCTCTTCTCGCACTATGTGAAATGAGCTCATTTCTTAGAGTTCCTCTCCTTTAACATAGCTTGTAATCGATTTTAAACCGTCTAAATTCGAGGAAGAGATAATAATACCGAATGCACGAAAGCTCATCCGATGCCCGAGTTTTAGTGCCTTAAGTTTTGAAGCAATACATATCCCCATGACGCGCTCCTTATGCCCCTTTTGTCGACTCAAATCCTTAATGAAAGCAAAGTTGCAAAAGCGTAGTTGTTTCATTCTTATCTTTTAATGCAATTGTTTCTTTCAACTCTCAAAGAAGGAAATTTGACATTGGTAACCTCATCGATAACTTAAAGGCCTCCGAATATTCAAGCGCTTTTATTATCATATTTACTCATGCGATTTGATCGTTCCCACTTCTCAAATTCTCTTTTATCATCGAGAGAACTTTCACCCGTAAGAGGAGTCGATGATCAACCCCGAGCGCAAGGTCTGCATCCATACCAAGAACAATCAACGGTTCACCTTCCAATCCTGAAATTAATCCCATTTAAAAACAGAATGGCACTCAAGTTGCCTAATCCGAACAATTCAAAACAACTTTTTACTGGGCACATGCTCAAAAAAACATATTACACCACCATAAATCAATAAATTCTACAAAAGGCATACGCCCATCACAAGATACCGAACAACATTGCTGTCAAAGTCTTTTGACACAACACTAATTTTCGCGGGTACTCTCGTTGTAACGATCGAACACCGACAATAATATGTGAACATAGCCTTCCTTCTTTGAGCTTGCTCAAAGTCCACACCTAAAACCATATAATCTGCCATGATGTTCACCTGTCATTGTGTGTCGTATGTACCTTCTTACAAATACCAGCCTCCTTTCGGGGCCGGCCTCATGCCTCCCCGCACGAAATACATACCCACAACATCCGCTTATTCGCAACAAATTAACTCATACAAGACTCGACTTCCTTTCTGGGGCCGTATTAAAGTCTTAAAATTAATATGTGTATTTAATAGACACCCATGTTCATGCATTCAACCAACGAATTTGAAACTCATAAACTCATGACATAATCAATTAAAATTGGAATGTGCAATCATAGCACGAATATGTATCCAAACCATCACAGAACTCGTATATTAATTATATTTCAAAGTTCAAATGCATGTTTGTAATTATGATCAAAATCATCCGAGTATATTTTAACATGCGAAAGTTATCAGCTTATCATATGCAAACTCATAAATAAATTGAAAATAATCAACTTATCATATGCAAACTCATAAATAACAAACCTAAATAACCAATCTATCAAGCATGTTGTATACTTGTATGTAACCATAATTTAATTCTCAAATTCATATAGTGATGATATTGCATTTAACCACTAAACGATCAACCAACAAATGCATGCAATCAGAACTTGATGTAAAGTATCATGGTTACGTAAAATCGTGAGATGATCAATCATGAAGAACATAAAGAGACAAACAAATTAATTCAATTCTTTCATGGATGCAATTATCAAATGTTAACCATGAATTTACGGTTTTCTTGGTTTAATTAGATAAAAAACCGAATCACCTTTGTCAATTCATACAATAAACAAACCGTTTATTATGCGAATGCCATAATAATCATTTTCATGCATTATAAACCGAGTACCAACATGAAACATTCTCAACACTCAATAGCTTATTACCGATACCAATTGTTAGAATACTTTAATCATTATCATGTGAATCATCAAGAACAATAATCTAAATGCGGAAACGTACCTAAAGATTCCATGTAAATGGATTTGGATCCTTTATTTAGTTTGATCTTCATTTTGATACATACTGCCTCGGGATTCAATGCTGATTTAGAGACAAAAGAGTTACAACAATCTTTCAATGAAATGTCAAAAAGGACGTGTTCAAACGGGATCAACTAATATATTTGTCAATCCTCGGCTACCAATATTTCAAATCTACTCTCAGCTGATAAGTTAAATATTAATCGTGTATTTTTACAGTTCATTTCATTTACACTTTTAATATATATGTTTTATAATAACGCAATACATCGAATTTCCATTTGTGTCCTCATAATGTAATACTCCTCCGTTTTGTTATAATTGGGCGCTTTAGCCAAAAAAATTGTTTTTTTATAGTTGCCGTGCTTTAGCATAATAAAATAAAGTATTTTTACATTTCCTCAACAACGTAATTTTTTACTACTTTTTCTTAAAATAACCAACCAATGATATCGTTTCAATTGATTGTTATACATTTCAATGCACTTTTTTACTATTTTTCTTTTCCTTAATCTATGTTCAAAATGTTAAAATGACGACTAAAAAAACGAAGAGAATATATTATAAATATATTCCAACATTTGCCTCTCATAAATTACTGAACTTTGATCCCCAATCTAACGAAAATATTAAATCATTATACCAAACACTCCTTTATAGATTAGGAATATCTGATAATATCATCAAACTACAGTTGGATTGACACTAGCTACATGTCTGATAGCATATCAAGTTCCATCTGTGATATTCTTTGTTACACTTATTATTTTATATATAAATTAATTAAAAATTAATTTAACATGATACTGATGGAGAATTGAGCCGATTCGAACTGATTTAGGAGAACACGCTTATATTCAGTTTAGCAAGTGAGGGGAAACAAGTTAACATGGAATGCTAATCAACTCCTGTAGTCACCCCACATAATTAAATTCTATGATAGGGCTGTGAAAGACATTGTAATCCTTAGTGGGTCACTTGAATATTTGTATATGGTGCTTCCATTACTGAATGTCTCACTATTATTTTGCAGATATTAAACAGGCCCATTAATATTTCAATTAGCTGAAGACAATTATGCATGTCACACGGAGTCACGGAGTTCTCAATCATTGAAGTGCATAAGTTAAAAGTTGATAATGGCACCCTTTTAATTATTTTGGTGAAGTTCATAAGTTAAAAGTTGATAATGGCAGCACCGTTCGATGGCTTGGACGCAAAAATAGATCATTCTTATTGATTCTTATTGATAATACCTTTGTCAATTCTTGATTGGTAATATTGCTCCCGGAACAAAAAGAAAAAGGAAGGAACCTAAATTAATCGTTTGATACCATGTTAAGAATAATGCAGAAGTTATGAACCAACCAAACTAACCTTCAAATTAAGGATGAATTGAGGTACATTGTTCTCTTTCACCAAAGCAACAGCGCAACCACCCCAACCAGCCACGGTAAGCCTTGCCCCAAGTGCACCATTTACTGGGCAAGCATTTACAAGCTCCTCCAACTCAGGGCAACTGATCACATAGATGCAGTAATAAACATAAAGTTGATAGTAAGCATTGTGAAAAGATGATAAGATCAGCTCATACATTTGTTATAACAGGATATAGTTTTTAAAGCAACACAACCTCGAATCTCGCAGTTGGATGGATGAATTCGGATCAACAACATCCTTAAAATATAGTGTGAGTACTAAACATTTACACCAGTGAATTCCGAATGACTTCTAAAAGAATTCTTTCAAAACCAATGAAAACTATGCAATCAAATCCGCAAGGACACAGAGATGAATTTTAAGTCTACATCTTTTAAACAACTTTGAGGATGTGCTTGGGAATTGGAATGGAATTGGAAGAAACTCTATACAAATTTCTTAAAAAATTATATAGAGTTTCTTCCAATTCCAGTTCCATTCCCATTCCAAACAAAAACAAAAACACCCAGAGGAATTAGTCCATCTATTTTATAATCAATGCATGCAAATGACACCTCAAAGTAATTTTCTTTCTACTCGTATTGAAGCTCCATGAAATTATTAAGGGTGTCTACCATTCTAACAGAAATATGACATTATAAATGATGAACAGACATCAGCAGAAGCAGTGATGACTTTTATTCATAAGGTCACCAAGTTTCTTCAGCATGTCTTCATCACTGAAAAAGGTTTGGAAAATATATAAAGACGCTAACCAATAACAACAAATAAATCAACAAATGCATAGTGCATGAGGAGACTTTATAATAGGCATCTATAGTTATTTGCAGTAGGAATCCCCCTATGATCTTAGAATCTTAATGCATATATATATATATATATATACACCCTAGAAGATTCACTTAGAAAACTAGAAATTTAAAATGTAAGGGGAAATATAATGAAAAATCATTTCATAGGTAGTGACTTATTTACGCAAACAATATGGCATACATTTTTCGAGAGGAATACATTTTGACATTGCAACATATATAGCTAAAAAAATTCAAATTTCATAAACAATCCTCACATATCGATAGAGATCGTCATTTGTCATTGCAGTCCAGTAAGAATTTGATATTTAATAGAACTCCGAAAATAAACGTAAGTCACCTCAGTTTCGATGATACTGTATCTTTGAAAGCATGAACACGCTTGGCTTCAGAGTAGACATGAACTGCCCTCTGTTAAAAAGTAAGAAATAAGATTACATAACACATCTACAAAAGAAATGGTGGGAAGAAGTAAATTGAAGAGACATCTAATATAAAAACATATCTCTTAGAAAATTGAAAATATCAAATTCTACAAATGCACTTGTCCATTCTAATAGGGATGTCACTGTCAAGTGTTCGTAATCATAAATGATAATATAGTGGATTGTGAAATACGCCAAAAGACATGAGTAACAGTTACCTGGTGTAATTTATAATGCTTTGCAGCCCTTATGACATCTAGAGAAGTAGGAGAGTCTGCAAATACTTTCTCCAACTTTTCCTCTGTGATCTTTTCAATATCATCTTTGGTATATGGCTCTTCATTCAGAAATTCCTAATGATATCTTTGAAATCCTATGAAATAATAGAGCAACAGTATTAAGTTTTAAGGTATGGAAAAAATACCTCATTGAATACACAAAGAACACACATATGTATAGGTACCTTTCATTACATACAGGCAAGGAAATTATATACAACTAAATGCATTGGGATATCAGAATCCAAAACCATTCAAAGGTGGACACTGCATGTGAATTTTAACTCTTGACGGCAACGACAGGATCAGAAGAACCTCGGATTCCAGCAAATGATACACACAACCCTTCAACATATGATAGTGTATTTACTTCAGATACGGCTTCTTGAGGTTTCATGCCAACTTTGATAGCTAATATAATCTGAAGAAGAAAAGAGATCAAAATACTATCACCAAAAAACAATTCAATTAGCTGCAATCAACCAATTTCTAATTAGTTGGTAAACTAAGGGGATTTCACCGTAACTTGTAATTATAGACGATTAAAAAATGTACCTTTCATACAACAATCTTGAAAAAACAATTATTCATAAATACGTTCAAGTATTACCAACTTGTTTAATTTAAAGCAGATTTGTTTACGATCCTGTTAAATATTCCCTCTATCTCTATTGAGTGAATGGGTTAGGCTTTATACACATGTTGAGTTTGATTGTCTTAATTGTGTTATATGAATTATATCAGATAGAGACAGTTAAGTATAACAGAGTGAGTAACTAATTTCCATGAACCACTTCTGAGATAAATCTAATCAAATGACTTCCTGGTGAAGTGATTATAGGTTGATGCTTACAGAAGCTAAGCAACATTCCACAACCTGATTATTATAACTAACTGCTGCTGTAACAGCTTTCTCGACTGTGTAAAGGAATGAGCTCCTCAAAAGTCCCTCCAGCAGTTGCACATTCAGTCAAAATGGATAGGATTGAAATCAAGAAGCTGTGCGAGCCCAGATTGAGCATGACTGAAATAGCCTGCCAACAGAAATTAGCGCCCCAATAAATTATCAGTAGGTGCAGCTACAAGCAATACATGAGTGCAAGTGATGAATATAGCGAAACCTTTGAAGAGTTCTGTCCTTTATGGTGGAAGGTGACCAAGATGGCATCCCATCAGTGATAAAAAAAAATAATCAGATTTGCTTATTAATGGTCCATTAATGTCGCTCAGATTCACATGTAAAGGCGCGAAGTTCTTTTCCGAAAGAATAACAAGTGGTGTTATAACGGTGGAAGGTGAGCCAAGTTATAATACTAAATTCCAAGAAAATGAATTATGCAAAGTACTGAAAATAAAGAGACAAAGATTTAACGTAGTATCCTAACAAAGTGTTATGACTAATCCACGGGCAGCTCACATACCAGAGCCTCCACTATAACGGAGGAACGGATTACATCAGAAGCCAATGCATTCACGTAACTCGAAGAATGTAGATAATGTACGCCTATCACAACTCACTAGTCCCCGAAAAATAACAAGAGCTAAGCTATTCAGGAACCCTAATTCTCTATTTAAATAGCCTACACAATCAGATTTATCGAGACTCAAACCAAAGTTGGAAGAACCGCCTCAAATTTGTCTTCGCTTGGGACTCGTCAGTCCCGACCCAAATTCCAAACTCCACCGACCGGCCTTGTCGACGTTGACTCGGGTCGGGAGGTATAACTCCCGACCTCCTCCCGACGGTCCACTGTTGATTCAAGGCACAACTATTCCAACAAAGGGAGTGGAAGAAATGAGAGTTGCACATCCAAGTAAGACATATATGTAATTAATACATGAGCATCCGCTATAACGGCGCATTGTATAATGCCAGAGTACGGTTAACTTAATAAGAAAAATTTCAATGTAGCCAATTACCCTAACTTCAACATTTATACTTTCGTTAACAATCGCCAAACTCACTAGAAAATGAAAATATGCACCAAAAGACCACAACACGACCAAATTGGGTAGTTCTGCAAAATCTCTCTTCTGGCTAAATACTCTAAGTTAAATCCACAAATTAATATTGATGAAATTGCTGAGACATAAAAGATCATATTTAAAAGAGTACATATGCCATGGGCTTTTCGTAATATTTCTGCCTGTAAACATAAGCGCATGAAGTAGAATGTTCTAATAAAATGTGTATCTCACAATGTGGTTGCAAAGTTAATATAAACCATACTAAAAAGGAAATCACAACAATGATAAAAATACCTTGGAAAAGCTTGCACCAAATGCAGCCATTATGGCAGTTGTAGAAGAGCAAACAAATGCTGCAGAGCTTGATAATCCCGACCCTGCATGAGAAAATAATGTCAAACCTGTTTGTAATTTGAGCATAGCAAATTCAATATTTACCAATCCTAATTCTATATGAAGTGTAAGATGTTTAGTCAGTCAATTTATTAAACATTCTATGTAGAAGTACCAGACGTTCAGTCCATTGAGCAATAGCTAGTTAATTAAAAAATTGAGACAACTCTTTACCTGTCGGGACTATGCCATCAACAACGACATCAAGTCCAACTGATTCACCAACATCAATTCCTCTCGATTTAGCATATTTGTAGAACCCTTTGTACCTGCAACATGCATATCATCGTGGGTTCTTAGACATTGAAAGTTTACTGGAATTACAAAGAAACCCAGTCCCATATTGGTAGATTAAAGACTTGAGGGTGTATAAATAAGGTCATGAGATATAAGTATCTATAGTCAGTAATTGATTTTAAAAGTGAATCGTGATGTATTCTTTAATAGCGTATCATGAGCCAACCTGAAAGTGAATTTGCACGGTAACAGGAATTAACAAAATAGCATAGCTAAGAAAATCAGAAAGCTGAAATCTGATATTGCATTTTGTTAATCTCCTGCACCAAAGTCTTAAATGTTTTCAGATACTCTACTAAAAACAGTAACAATGAGAAAGACAAAAGGTTGCAACTTGCACTTTTCAGGATTGGAAAGCACAAAACTTGTCTTGGAGAATATTATGGAGTACAATGTAAAATAAATAATATACTCCTTTTATCACCCTTAATAAAGGACCTCCAAGAAAAGTTGAGTTGCAAGCATAAGTAAAACATAAAAATAGTGACCTATATACCCAATCAATATCAAGCATTGATGAGTTTAGTTTTCACTTATACTGATGTATATATGAATTGATGAAAAAGACTTATAAGACCTCGCGTCATTCTACAATCAATATACACAATGGCGAAATAATATTTTCTCGACTCAAACTGAAGATCCATTTTTCTTTAATTTCTCCAAGAGAATATTACTTATGGGCAAAATAAGTGAGGATAAATTTATAATGCCAGTGCACGATCACTACTACGTAACTGAACCCCGTTCTTTACAAAGTCTAAAATCATAAAATTTAAAGGCAAATCGCATACGAGTAAAATATACAAAACTATCAAAAGGTAAAACTAAAGTCCATAAGCTGATAAGCTACACATGAATAACAAACATAACATAAGGTCAAGAAGTTCGAGTCCTTCACATATGAATAATTAAAGAGCAAAGTGAAACAATGTATACCTGCTTAGGATGAGCAGGGTAAGTACACATGGAGTACTTTTCACTCTTCACAATCCCAATCCTTAGTAACTTCTCCGAATCATTCTTCCTTATAGCCACAATTGTGTCTTGTCTAATCGCCATCGGAGCACCGAGTAGCCCTCATAATCTATATGCTCTCCGATCAAATTCACCCTCCCTAGTTTAGATTAACAAATATATATATCGTTCAAAAACAAAATCAAGAAAAGTTCCAAATTTTTTATAGTAATTGACCCTTTTAAAACACATTAACTAGCAAATAAGCCCATTCATCAGAATTATCATACTCCGTACAAAATTTCATAACCCATAAACTTTATTTACTTTATCCAACCAATTATCAATAACAAAAAAATTATATTATCGCATTAATCTTAACTCAAGATTCCAACAATGTACTACAAATCTTTAGGAATACAAGTAATTTTGAAAATCCAAAAAAAATGTGATAGTTAAATATTTCATCATATTGATGTGCATGTAAGAAACTAGTGACATACTTGTACTACCTCCATTTCCATTTAACAGTCAATTTTGATCATAAAATAATCTTATTTTAATCTTTTGTTAACATGATAATAGAAATGTTTTTTGATTGTATATTTCATTAATACATAAGTATGTAATGTCTATTGTGAAATTGTATTAATACGAAGTATTTTGATATAAATACAAAATTAAACGAATGAATTATATCATTACGAGTACTTAAAGCTAACCTGGGGAACGTGCGAAAATCGCGGGAGGTTGACCAAAGAGTTGAACAAATTTGTGTTTCAAATTGTTATTTGACAAGCTCACTTCGCTGTTAAGGACCTATTTATGCTTTGCTACTCCTAATTCTTCATTCCTTTCCATTATTAATTTATGATATATTGATTCTTGCTTTCATCATTAAATGGATTGTGCTGCTAAAATATAATTCTATATTTGTTCCCAATTCGCGCGTCTTAAGGTCTGAGTATTTTTATCGTTTTTTGCTAATAAAATTATAATGAAAAAATTGTTTAAAAAACCTATTAAAAGAAATAGAAGATGAAAAGATTCTGGTAAAATAAAGATGAGGAGGCTGTAGAAACAGCTTTTTATTTTTCTTGGGTATAATTGGAGTATTAAATAGTAGATAATATTTATAGTAATTATTTTATGAAGAAGTTATACTGCGTTTACTGTTTATAAAATTCTGATGGAAATTAAAATAAAAGAGAATTGTGAAGGGGTAAAATAGGAAATACGTTAATTTGAGAACTTTCTTTGTGCTTGGCAAATAGGAAGCGCCCCAGGCGTTATAATATAATAAAAGAAAAATATAAAGCGAAATCGCTTTTCGAGATTACGGCGAAGAGGTGAATCCTTTCTGGTCAGGGGAACGAGATTTGTTCCCAATTCAGGAATACATAATCAACTATTCACAATCATTGGTCCCTCAGTGGGTGGTGGACTGGTGGTTCTGCAAATGATCCCTCACATTTCTAGCGGCCAACCTGATAGTATTAGAGATAATTGATAGGATAGTTGATACTAGTACTTGATAAGATAATTATGAAAATATTATTGTTGATAGAGTTTGTTAGTTTATGGTTTGATTTTATTTGATAGTAATCAAATCATATCATATACTCCGTATTTGATATGATTTATTGTAATACGGAGTATTTGTTATGAAAACATTTACAAATAAAGGATAAGTCTCTGTTGAGATCATTCAAGCCATTCATTCATATTGTAGAGACAGTTATATAATCATAATAATTAATATCTTGCCACTTGTGATTTTGTATCTTTCATATTTCATTCAATTTTAATTATCGTTTAGATTTTTCAAAATTAAATTTACATGCAATTATTAATTATTATTGAATTGTCTTTTTTAAAATCACTTTCGTAATATTAATTTTTTTAATTTATATAATTAAAGGAATTTGTATCGATATGTGAAATTAAAATGGATTGGATGGAATATATATTAAGTTAGAGCATTATCAATTTCTATAATTTTATAAAAGATTTCTCCCAATCGGCATTTTTTTGGATTAAACTTTTAATGTATGTTAACTTGTAGGCTTACTTATTATTAACAAAGTGAAAATTGAATGTTTTTAAAAATATATGTCAATAGAAATTTAGGATAAAATTAAATTTTAAAAGAATAAAATAATATATTAAATATGAATGTTGAATCAAATATCTTTTTTTTAAGTTATATTTGAATATAGCGAAAATATTTATTTATTATTTTTATATAAATTAAAAAAGTAAAAATGAGGGTGAAAAATAATCGTAAAATAGGGAAAATATAAAATTTAGGAGATAAATGAATAATTTATGAAGAGTTCTAATCTCTATTTTAGGGAAGATAATTGTAATATTTCTTCAATTCATGGAAACCCACCTAGTCTCTGACTCTAATAATTATGTTGCTTTAAATTCTCAGTAGCGGTTATTAAACAGTTTGTGGATATCATTACGAGGGGAATGCATGACAACTTAAGGCCCATTCTCCCCACTACCATGTTTGATCTTCATTGTTTTTATTTCATTAAGAAAGAAAGAATATTGAGCACAATCATGATTGTGTGACTTTGTAGCATTTAGCTCTTTCCAACAATGAACTAGAATAACTCGGCTTCTTCTTGTATCATTCATCTTCAGACGTATTTATGAAGTAAATCTGTAAAGGTGTAGTACATATAGATAACATCCCATATGTTGTAGGATTACGAAGTCCCTACCATAGAAGAAATAGACATTAGTACGACTCAGTAGCAAAATACTGTAACATATAGCTGATTCTTCCTGGGGGGACTAGATTTTTCCGCATTGATTGAATAGGCTGCTTTGTAGGACATAAATTCATCCTTGTTTTATTGTTAGAAACCCACCTAGTAGCCATTGAACTTAGATTATACGAGTAATTGATGTTAATATTTTTTTTGGAAATATGATGATTGATTTAGAGATTTGGTTCATCCACGAAAAGATTATGAAAATAAATTAAGTTCACATTATGTCAACCACCTTACATCAACATCTCTCCTTGTCTGATTATATTTGGAGTCATTGATTGAATTTGTTAATCACCCTACAATTCCTTCGAATTTCTCCAATTCCTCTGGTCGATGGACCCAGACTTCCCATTTTTAACATAGACCTCTTAAACTCATTGAAGAATGATGTCGGATCCTGAACAAATGATTCAACGAGTTGACGAGCCCCATTGTCCCCGGAGATAAGAGCTTGGTCAGATGGCAACAAACCTTTACCAGAAAGAAGGTTAATATAGTACTGATTGTCAAATTTAGCTGGAGTAGCGAGATCAAGGTTAGCTAGTGTTGTGTCCGCATTAGATGATCCACAGAGCTGTTGGAGAGCCTGGAGATATTCCAGGTTAATGTCAGGCGAATTTATATTGGCATTTCCATTGAGCCTAGAGCTAAACGAGGAACAGTGAGCTTTCCCCATCGTGTGCGCCCCTGGAGAACAAAATACATGTTCCTCAGGCGAAACAAAATTATCGCATGTTTTATTAGTTTAGAGGACAAAATTGAGCTAGGATTATTACCGGAGAGGATTACTACGTCTCTGGGTGATAATCCAACTGCCTGGAATTTGGAAACCAGAGTTGCTATATCAGAATTCGGGTTTGGAATTCTATTATTTGCTGCAGATTTACTAGCACTTAAACTGTCCTTTCTTCCCATTTGCACTTCCCATCCAGGGCCTCCAGACTGGTTACAATAAACAAAACCTTAGTGATAAAGCAATCAGAATACTGAATATATTAACTATTAAGTTGTTTGATAACAGTGTTAGTAGAATTACAAGAAATCTAGAAGGGACATTCGCGTAATATACGTGAAATCAACAAAATAAGAAAATAGAAGTAAATTGATATGTGGGTAGAAATCATACTATGAGGACAGAGTCTCTTGCTGCAAGAGCAAGAATATCAGCACAAGAAACAGCTTCGGCACAGGTTGCTTCAAGATCAGCTTTTATGGCATCAATCACTTCAAATCCCCTCAAGGAATTAATGTTGGGGCCAGCAGTTTTCTCGCCCTCAAACTCTGCTCTATCATCTAGCAAAACTGATGCATCGCATCCCTGGAAATTAAATGCCTTAAATTAAAATCATAAACTATGACATATGTTTTAGATAAATAAACAATTTGAAATATATTGAGATAAACATCCATTAACAATGCAGTCATGGAAATGCAGTCGAAGCAGAGAAGCCGCCATCCTGGGGTCTTCGGATACTGCTTTCGCTACACGTGCAAAGACGATAGGTTCAGCTTCAGGACAAGTGCCCTTGTAAAATCCGAACGTTAGTCTAACAGTAGTTGAATTAGATAAGTTTGATGATATTGTCGTCTTAGCAAATACCACGAAAAAATTAATCACGATCATGTAGAAGATATAAAAAGGTGCCATGTTATGAAAACTAGGAACAATTAAGAAATAATGGTTGGTGCTTAATTTTGAGGTAAAGTATAGAGAAGTTCCTATTTATATAGAAGAAGTTTGCATGGTTTTTTGGGACATAATATGTTGTAGTGATTTTGAGAAGACATTGTCAAGCAAAAGAAAGGGTCATTGATGATAGGTAATGAGGGAGTAGGGTACTGATAATGACTAAAAATGATGAATTAGTATAGATTTTATTTTCTCTTCATACCTAATCCCATGTGATGAGATAGAGCAATAGTTTGTTTACGCATACCTATGAGGGAATGGGCAAATCCATTCCTCAGCATTAAGTGTATATATCATACAGTGATACAGATCGATCTACTGATTAAATGCAATCAACATTTATGGAGTAAGCTGGCATTTGTACAAGGTCTTTAATTTGTTTAGTTTAATCTGCATATTTAATTATATACCGTATGTTGATTTAATGCAATGGAGTAAGCTGGCATTTGAACAATCAAGGTCTTAAATTTGATTAGTTTAATCTGGCATATTTAATTGTAATTTTTTTTTCTCTAACGATAAAAGTTACAAATTGTATAAGATATTAAATATTAATTAAATTCTAAGCTAACAAGAATCGAACCCGAGACCTCTTGGATAGAGGCTCAAGTCGGATACCACTAGGCTATTAGGCCACAAATTATTTAATCATATGTTGATTTACTCATTTACCTGCGATAAAAAAAAATGAAAAATTAGACTAATATCACACTTACAATGCGAAAATCGAAAGAATGTACATATCATTATTGTTTTTGTTAGAAGAATACCATTTTTACATATTAGGTAATGAAAATACCCTACTAAAATAGCTCTTATTTTTATGAATGAGAGTATCATATAAATGAGTGACTACATTTCAAATTACACTTCAAATTTAAGAAATTAAAACTACTAAGTAACGACTTGACAAGAATCTTATGCCTCTCCATAATTTAAAAAAAAAAAACAAGAATATTATCACATTTTGAAGAAGTTGGCTATAGAAAAATTGTACATTAGGTGTTTGACAAATTTACTTAAAGCGTTGTTAGAGTGATAAGCTTTTGTGCTTTTCACTTTGGTTTGTATGGGGAGGAAATGAAACAAAGGCCTTGGAATTGGCTGATGTTTGAATTGTATGAGGTTGTTAGTTGTTCAATTTCTAGCAGTGTTCTAGTATGTTTACAATTGGAACTCTAGCAATGTTGTAGTTTATCTAGTAATGTTGTAGTATGATTACAATGGGAACTCTTGTAGTGTCTTTCTTCAATGGGAACTCTTGTAGTATGATTATCTAGCAATCTTATTCTATTTTGATTATAACTAGTGCAATGCTTGATTCATGGTTCATGTTGTATGGTTGCATTGTTATTGAGTATGACTTCATTTATTGTTCATCTAATCTAGGGCTTTGTCATGGAGTATGGTTGTAGTTGAAACTGGATGTTTGGCAAAGTGTTGTTGTATGGATGTATTTGGCAAAATGGTTGAACTTAGAATAAGTACAAAGTACCAAATAATAAACAAAGGTAGTTTTAACTTGTGCAGTTCAATACTTGTGCATAAACTGTAATTTGTTTATACAAATCAAACATAAGTTGTTCACTTGTGCATATCATGACACAAACTTAAACCAACAAACACAAGTCTTAAAAGCTTTGCAAAAGAAGGCACTCCTTGTGCATTAAGAGTACTAAATAGTCTAGTCTATTACAAAAGAAGCTGGTTGACATGATCCAAATAATCCAAGCTGCAACCCTGATAGAGGATTCTTTCCTTTTGTTTTGCTTCGTCTTTTTAAAGACCTCATTTGTGTTAGCAAGCGGATTGTTTGGAACTCCATATGGAACTCCTGAAACCCATGCAATTCAACGTAATCTAAACCATCAGGCTTTGATCTAATACTTTCACAGGATTATTTTACATTGATTCCTAGGACATAAAAGGTCTGGTTTAGTGCATATAGATAATTTCCTGTCATGATAAAATACATATAATCCTAATTCTCTCGAGCATAGTAATAATTGAAGCATCTGCAGCGGATAGTATGAAGAAAGATTTAGGAAGGGTTACACTCGGGTTATTATGCAACATGTACGGTGCACATTTAAACTTCAAAATACATTGCACCGGTGTTGGTGTTCTCCGTCCAAGCGTGTGCGGCGGCGCCAGTTTCATGAGCCAACATAGCATTGTGATACCTTGCTTTAGTGGATGCTCTTGGTTTTTGTATATATGTTAAACCTGATTTACGTGATTTCAACATTTAGCGAAACTCATCTGATACTTTCTACAGTCCACGGAAAAATAAAATTACATTTTAGTATTAGTATTTGTATGAGTAGTTAATATAAGAACAATACAGTTTTCCTTACCTTACGTCTATAAACGTTATCAATAGTCTTCTTTCATCGACAATGTTGATCTTTTGACAAAACTTGAATAAACCATTCCAGGTTTCCTTGTTTTCTTTCTCGACTCTTGCCCGACATTGTGCCGCCAATTGATTGAGACTAAGTATCTTAACATTCAAATTGATGACCATGCATCAATTTACCATACGATAGCGAATTAGTAGACCCGAGAAAATGAACTTGTTCGAAACTTATGCTAATGTGTGGGAGGCACACAAACACAGTAACATTATATAGTGCATGCCAAGACATTTAATCCATTTATGACCTTAGATTTTACCGGATCTGGTAAACCATGACCTTAAAATTCACAGTACCTAAATCCCGTCGGAGAAAGCTGCATATTTCAATTTGAACCTAATTAGGCAATTGACATATATGACAAAATGTTTCAACACTTTCCTCGCCCATTGTAATGATATAGGGTTAGAAACAAATCGACCGTTATAATGAACCCTAACGATAACAGAAGTCGCGTTCCTGTTTATAGAGCGCCGTACAATTATAAATGCTTTGTGCGTTTCGTACCATGATCAGAATGAAACCCGGCGTAGCTTAGGGTTTCGCGTCGATTTAGGGATAACTTAAGGGGAAATTCTGAGGGTTGACTAAAGCCTTAAACAAACTAGAATCGATTAACAACAAATTCAATCAATTGTGGGTGGAAATCGGGGGAGAAATTTTGGGGAAATTGGGGTGATTTTTGCTAAGTGTTATGATTTTTGCTAGGTATAGTGAATGAAAGTGAAAAGTCACATGTATATGACCTGATTATTTAGAGGAGGGGCTTCAACTAATTACATATTACTATTTGACCCCGTATGGGGGCTTTTAAAAAATAATTTTGACGCATGAAATTCCACAGCATAACGGTCAAGTAATAGTCGGCTCATGAGAAATGGGGTGAGATTGACATGAAATCGGATACATAATGGGTGGAATGGTCAAAAGTAACATGAGTGGGTGGAATGGTGGCGAAAATAGTTGATGGAAATTGGAGCACTGCCCTAATACATCTAGAGCGATATTATATAGAACATAGTTATTTTATAATTATAATGGTGTACACAAAAGAACCATGGATGTTTTTGTCCGAAACATAACTAACAAACAGCTAGTTATGATTTATTATAGGGTTAATAGAACTTTTCAACAACGTTTAAAAAAGGCCGGCCGATCGGCTGATGTTTAAAACCCTTCGTTTGTAATTGCTCACTTTGATACCGTCGTCGGAAATATCGGGGTAATTTATTCATTTCGATATTTAAAACATTTTTAATGACCTAAAATCTTCTCTTATAAAATTTGATGCCCACTTTTTCCATGAGTATATTTTTGGCTCGATTTTGTCTTTTCCTTCGCCTCGTTGACACCACACTTTGAGTCAACGACGCGGTCGATTCGACCCCAGATGGAGCAAACCCACACTTCCAGCGAAACCGATCCCATTTGTCTCGGCGATGGCGATGAAGAGTGAGGCCAAAAAGCGAGAAGGCTGAAAAGATCGGGCTGCATCGCTCACGCTTCTATAAAATCCTCGGCAGATAAGATTCCTCGAAGCGCTGCTAGAAGAGAATCGCCGATATTGAAATCCGATTGTCGGCATTCGGCTGAGTGAAATATAAAATGATTTTATTTTGATTCCCAGCATTGTTTTTATGCTGCGAGAGGGGGAGGTTTGAATTGGAAGTGGCTAATATTTAGGGAAAGGGCCAAAATTAGGGAGACAAACATATAATTAAGGGGGAAAAGGGGTGTCAAATGTTATAAGAGAAGTGTTTTTGGGTTACTAATAATGTTTAAATATTAAAATGACTAAATTACCCTCGATATTTTGGACGATGTTATCAAAGTGGGACGATTTAAGAACGTGAGTGATCGAAACAGAAAGGTTTTAAACATCAGTGATCGAAATGGCTTTTTTCGCTTGTGAGTGATGTTCGATTCTTGGCTTTATTATATAAATCAAACTAGAGAGTTTACTAAGTGATGCGATCCAGTAAGCGTTCTATCTTTTTATTATTCCTCCTAATTAAAGTGGTGATTCAACTCTAGGTAAACGTTGAAAATAAAGGGACTCCCGAGGTGAATGTGGCTCGAATAAGAGTCACGCTTTTCGGGACATCTTATAACATATATAACAATATCATAAACTAGATTGTATGATACAACTAAAAGGGACTAGAAACACCTGACTTGACCTTATCAGACTATTGCAAATGTTTTTAGCATCCATACAATCATTTGCTATGTTTTCAAATGGTTTAGTACACATTGGTTATGCCGTACAATCTAGTTTGTGTATTATAAATGATATAATATGGTCTTGAAAATGATAAATGTTATATATTCGTTCATGTTTTAGACGTCTAAAACATGAATGGATGTATAACGATGGTACAAGCTTTCAGCAATGCTTATAACGTGTGTATTCTTCGAGAACTAATTTATAAGAATACTACTATCTGGTATCAAAATGCTGAGGATCATACTATTTGAAATTATAGTGCTGAGGATCATACTATTTGAATTATAGTACTCCGTAATTAAGTCTTTATTAGGTGGTCCAGTTCAGGTAAACATGTCTGATGGACCCATCGCATTTAGCAAGCAGCTGAGTAATGTTGACATGATTACATAAATCATTAGATTCCACGGCCCTTCATGTTGGGAAATCATTTGTACTAAATTGCACTCCGGCATTATATTAGCCATTCCTCTAGCTTTTCACAATCCGAAATCTTCATGATTGTTCTAATTTCTAGATAAATAAGCTGGCATCAATAATAATAATAATATATAGAAGCAAAAGAGTTGATTAACATTAGAGTTTATCACTACAATTCTACAATTAAAAGAAAACTAACTTTTTAGGTGATAACCTAATCCGTTAAATTTAGACCTATATATATGTGATATTATTGATTGTCAATTGTCATCATAAGTTATCGTTTGATTATTTTCTTTTTGTTAAAGGTACAGTTGATCACATATATTTAATAACTCAAGTCACGATTTGATTATTTATGCTTAAAAATGTACTAGTATTTAATTTGATCGCATATTTAAAAACTGTTTATTTTTATTCGACCTTTAACTTCTTCAGTAAGTTTACTAATCGAGAACACATGCTAGTCATTTGAGATTTTTTTAAGGAAAACATAATTTCACCTTCAATTTTAATATTTTAAAGAGAAGATATCAAAAATCTTTCCCCAATCCTCATGCCTCCACCCCATGTTATTAGATGAAAAAGGAAGTGAAACAATTGTTAAATTAGTTTTTCAACATTTGATAACTTGGTTTCTCCATTTTTGGTTGCACTATCTTAGAATTACTCATAAAAAATCACGCAAATATTAAGTTTGTCTTTTATGATCGAATTAATAAACTTTATAATTTTCTTTGATATCCAAAAGTTTAATTTGAATCAAACTTATCAAGTTAATAATAAAGTATGTTGAAAATACTACATATTGATATATTTTCCCCAAAAAAATATATATAACATATTGAAAGTTATTTGAATTTAAAATAAAATAAAATAAAATATGATAATCTTTTAGTTATGAAGGGACTAGGGAGTAATAAAGGTCAATGGTTACTCTTTTAAAAAATTAGTAACGGAGACGTCACGATCTGCTTGACTTGTCTGATCGATTCTCGAATATTTGATCACATTTTTTATGATTAATTAAAATCGTTAAAGCGTAAAACTTACACTCTTTTGAATTTTTCTAATTAATATTTTATTATTGAAGGATCTTTGTCATGAATGGCTCTGCTTTTAAATATAATATAAAAAATTACATTAAAATCGTGTCCATAGAGAATCTTATCTGGCGAGATGTAATAAAGCAGAGATACAAATATGCGTAACAATTTGATGTCATACATTGAAATGTATTGATGAATTGATCAAAAATATAATATCATCGAATTATTTGCTTTTATGTCGGTTAAATTGGTATGCTTTAAAAAATATAATTTAATTTTTGTGGATCCCAATATCTAAAATTCATACTTGCATGAAATTAAATAACAATATTAATAATAATAATTCTACTAAAATCATATGGTTATTTAACTAATACCTATTATAATAATTATAAGTTTATAACAATATTTCTACATAATAAAAATAATAATAATTTTTACAAAATATATGATTATTTAACTAACACCTATAATAATAATAATAATAATAATAATAATAATAATAATAATAATAATAATAATAATAATTACGCATAAAACATATTATTATTTAAACTTCACGTAAATTATTAAAAAGATTGAAAATGACATATGATGAAAGCAGTATTGATAGAAAAGAGTAATAAATTAATAATATATAATGAGGCGTATTCTTGTAGATTGAATACGCCCAGAAGTTATACGTACAAAATTGAGAAAAAAATACGTATTTATTGATGCATCTTAACTGAATCATTAAGCATTACACTAGAGATAATAAATAAAGTTAATTAAAAATTAGGATACCGACAATTATAAAATATATATGTCAAATGTATATGATGTATAAATCGCAAGCGAAATGCGTATGTGTTGATTCTCTTCCGATTGATAATCTTACATATATGGGATGAATCACTAATACTACGCCAGATTTTTTTATTTGATGTTTTCATATATCTGAGTGAAAACTTGGCCAGGTATTCTTAATTATTTATTATTTTAATAAATATAAAAGTTATATCATTAGATTCGTCTTTGAAAATAGTTTCATAATATTATTTTCATAAAATATTTTAACATATAATTTGAGAATAATTATTGGTAGAAGTTAAAAGCCTCGATATCTGGCGTCGAAACAAAAAAAAATGGAAGGAGTAGTAAGTAATTCTTATTAGAATTCCTAACTTTTAGATTTTTAGATAGAGGGGTAATTTAGTAATTAATAATGTGAAAAGGTAAGAAACCTGAACCTTATTCACACTTTTCTACTACCTCCATTACAGATTGTCGCTTCAATTTTTGTTAAATCTCTTCAAGCTTTTGGCCCAAATATATTTATTTGTGTTGTATAATATCTTATAAAAAATATATCGGCGTAAAGAGTTTGAAATGTAATTTTGATTGATATAGTTTTTAAGTATTATACAATACAAATAAAAATATCTATGGTCAAAGTTGAAAGATGAGCGAAAAATCGAAATTAGACGATGCGTGAGATAAATATATAATTAGTGATAGTAATTAGTAATTAGTAATTAGTAATTAGTGATATTAGTGATTTTCTAATATAGCAACGGGCTCCAATCTTTTTTCAACGGGCTTCATCGTTTTCCCAACAGGCTTCAGATCGCTTGTAACGGGCTTCAAAGACTTTTGCAACTGGGGACCTGGGGTTCAATCTTTTTGTTACGGGCTTTTGAAGACTTCGCAACACAATTTATTTTGTTTAAAATGAAAAATAAATTGGTTTACAATGGCTTAGCATGCACACCGGAATGGTGTTTTTTTAAAAGTGAAATGATCATTTTGTTCCTAAATATAACTTCTTCAAATACTACACTTAAAAGTAAGTATACAATAGTAATTTTACCCCTACCAAACATCGTTTGGATGTGTGTAACTTGATCTCACACTCTTATGATACGATCTTTAATTAAATCGATAATTAAACATTGATTGTTCCGCATGTTACTTACAAAAGTAGATGAGATTTTAAATTCTAGAATTCCCAATTGTTGATCATGGATACGTCTTAGTTCAATTGTACATTGACATTACATAAACTTGCAAAAATTCATCTCTGACTAATTAAGCTATTATTCGTATGTAAAATGCCATACAGCAACTTCATATAATATGAGCAACTCAATAAATTATTTTAAAATATTTGGTCTACTAGAACAAAGAGCTATTGTCAACTTTCTTTTCCGATAAATAAATGAGGACAAATGGACAATAACGTGCTAAATGCCGATAGAAATTCTCATTCAACATCCCATAATATTAAATTATTCCATGATATTATGTTCATTTCCCTCTTGACTATTGCATTAGTTACAATATGTCTCTTTCACCATATAGGTCATCCATGGCTTTCATATTCTCAAACATATATCCCTTCGATCTCTATTACTTTAAGATTCTTGCTTGGTTAATTGGCTCTCTTTGATTGCTATGTGTGCGTTGGGAGGGCAAGACACGATGCTCTTAATCAAACCAATTACAATAGCCATCTTTCAAAAATATTAATTGACGTTTTCGACTTTGTTATCAAAATATTTTATTACAATTAGTTTATTTGCTTTGAAAATATTTCTCTAATTTTTAATCTTTTATAACTTGTTACATATGATTAGTGTTTCGTCTTAAATTATAAAAAAATGGATTTCAATTCATTCCAACAAAAATTCCATTGAGTCCTAAAATGAAGAAATGGATTTCAATTCATTCCAACAAAAATTCTAAACAGAAAAAGGAATGAATTCATCGTCAATCATGCACATGGGCGCATGTATGTGTATTTACTGGTCTTTAATTTGTGCCCACAAAAGAATGAGTGAGTTTCATTACTTTCATTGTATAAACAATTGAATCTTACACAAATGTGTCAACTTTGGTGACTAATCAAAAGCTCTTTACAGGGGCACTATCAACCGGTGGTGGTCCTTTAATTTGACCCAATCATGCACAGCCAAAAGTTGAACAAGAGGTTAAATCATGAGTACTTTATGACGTTGAAGGATTTGATCCGTAATTTAAGTTTTATTATGCTTAAGGATTCCTAACCCAAATTATTTAAATAAAGGATAAAATTAATTAATATAAAAATCATTCTTCGTATTAGTATCGAATATCGGGTGATGGCATGAGAAATCATTTGAAGTTTAAAATGAAAGTAGTATATATGATTTGATATATCTATATGTCTACTCTTAAAGAGTGCGTATGTGGCTCAAATTATCTTGTCGCCAGCGATTTTTTAACATTATTAGTTGGGTAAAACTTAAACTTCACGTTATTGTTTGAGGTAATGTGAACAAAATTTCATTTAACTTTAATTAGACGAATTTAATTTTTAGGTAATGTGAAAAAAATTTATTTAAGCTTTAATTAGATGAATTTAAGCGAACTTAAGCCACGGAAAATATATTTAAGAGTACCGTATAGGCCGACATTTGAAACCCACACATGACCTCTTTGGTTTGTTCTTCTCAAACCTAAGATGAATGTAACATTTGTACAAGTTGACAGATTATTATTCATGTGATTTTATGTGTCAAAATAGACACGGGTAATAGATGTCATTATCATTTGATCAATTTTGTCCTGCCTTTTCATGTGTATCAATTTAGTTTTTCCTAATTTTCTATGACAGAGGAGGGAAACTAGGATGAAAATAGATATGATGCAATTATCAGTAATTCAAACAAAATATAATATTTTGTGTATGGTATAACCTGTATATAATTTGTCAAAATATAGAATTATCGATAATATATATCATATATCATATAATTTGCATATCAGATCAATTACTATACCCGAATTGAAATGATAGTATTTTTTTTTCAATAAAAGATTTATATTAAAATAAAACGAGCTGGAGATAGAGATGATGTCTCTAATGAAGAAATTTCATTTATCAAAAAACCACAATGGAAAAAAATAGATCTTGAAGTCGACTGATCGACCCCATGTGTGTCAACCATATTTCAAGAAAAAAAGCCATTACAGGCCGTCCTTCCACACCTAAGAAATTGAGGAGTTTATTAAACATACCATCTAATCTCACCTTAAAAGAGCACAACTTCCTCCTTAACAAAGAAGTCTCTTGAGGCAGCTGGAAATATCTGTGTAGCTTGATAAAAATGTGAGGTGAAGTTATTGTTTTGCCCTTTTATGACTAACGAACATGCTCCATGTTTATAAGTTATAGCCGAACCGATAAATGCTTGTAAGATAACTGGCAAATTTGGTGAGTGCTAGTTTAATCATAAATAAAACCGAAACAAGCTACTTATTTTCAGGTTTATAAGTAAGTAAACCTCAACACTTATAAACCTCAACATAATTCGTTTGTTAGCTAAGAGCGTCATTGACCAAACTTTGTTTGTTTCGTATAAAACGCGTTCATTCTTATATATTTAAAGAAAATATAAATTAATTACATAAGAATGAATTAAATAATTAATTACATAAAATGAATTAAATAATAATGAAAATGACTAAAGCGTGTTAACTCCGTACAACTTCATATCTACGGAAATGATGTGGTTCATCACACACTGGTAATGTCGTTGAATAAGTTGATTATCTATATTAAATTTACAAGGCAGGTTAGGCGTCACAAATGTATTTTTCAATCTGTCTGTCGAGGAGGATAGGATGATCAGTGTTGATCATGTGTAGCTAAAATTAAAATTTGACAAACTAGTATACAATATGTAAAAGAATTAACTCCTTGTTAGATTTCAAAGTAACCAATTAGGTATATGCTACTTAAGATATAAGCACTAAAATAATTTGTTTGCATGTGTATTTTATTATTTATATATGATGACTGCATTGTCTTTGATAAATCACCACCATATTCAACATCATTACAAATTTTAAACTTCCAAATACCAATATTCAAATCGTTTAAGCAACCGATTTTATTATCGACTTTGTTATTCAACCCAAATTTTAATAGTGAAGCTTTAAAATTATGAGCAAATAGCAATAAATCCACGTACTAGGTTTTGGTGAGGTACGAGGATGGTAAATATTATTCCGTTTGTGAATTTTTTTAAATGAATTACTATTTTTTACAACTAATTAATTGTCTGATAAGTTTTTTATCAAATTAATAGAGGCGAATCTTAGATGTAATGTCGAATTTACTTGAAAGAAATACGTCTGCGTCAGGCCTTGGCGGTATATGATCCACAACCTTTGTCGAAATAAGGCGTGGAATATCTTATTTTATAGAGATTAACTAAAATTTTATCCAATTAAGCGTTTATCAATTTTATTAGAGGATTCGCTTTCGGGAAGGATTTCAAGAAAAGCGTTTTTGAAGCGTATGCGGCGACAGTAATGTGAGTACAAGTAGTCCCGAAGCCTTGATTTATGCTTTTGATTGAT
The DNA here is from genome assembly GCA_019722365.1 of Lithospermum erythrorhizon. Taxonomy (NCBI): domain Eukaryota; kingdom Viridiplantae; phylum Streptophyta; class Magnoliopsida; order Boraginales; family Boraginaceae; genus Lithospermum; species Lithospermum erythrorhizon. The sequence continues at coordinate 51,568 of JADFUC010000548.1, read as the reverse complement.
ATCGATAAAAATCCACGTTTTTGAATATTTTTCGTGTTGCAATTTTCTTGATTACTCATTGTTTTTTAAATGCTGATAACAAGCAGAGTAACTTTTAATGTTTGTAATGAAATGCTTGAGCTTAGCCCATATTTAGCAAAGAAAGTATGAGTAACTTTTTGTGTTTGGTTTGTAACAAGTCATTTATCATGTTAGTTTGTTAACCTAACATTTCATTTCTTGTTTGTTCTTTCTACTTAATATGGGAGAGTTAAGCTTGTTCTTATCTAATATGGAGAGAGAGTTTGCTTGTTTAACATGTCTAATATGGAGAGAGTTTGTGGAGGTATTTTAGTAATTTCTCCATACTCATTTCTTGTTTTTGGTGTGGTAGTAACAGCTCAGCTTCGATACATATAGGTAGTTAATTCGAACTTTAAAGAAAGTAAATCAAACAGTCAATCTTTCCACAAAGGTAAAACACTACACGAAATGATAGTATAATAGATGTAATTTACTATACAAATCAAATACAAATAAAAAAATTCTGCACAACATTTTAAATTTCTGCAAATACAAACACAAAAATTCTGCAAATATGATCACCATTCACCAATCCAATTCTTTTACATTAGGCCACAATGCAATATGTTCATTTACATTCATTGTTCCAAAATTTACTTGCTTCTATATTTCACATATCAAAAATATTTGATCCCACATATAATTCAACACAACATATAAATTAAAAATGAAAAGTAAAGGAAGGATGGAGTAATAAACAAGTATCCATAATAATCAAAGAGGAGGGTGACCTGAAAGCAAGTCAGCCAAAGCAGTCATGGCTCTAACTTGCATTTGTAAAGCAGCTATATAATCCCCAGCTTCTTCCAACACAACCCCCATCTCCTCTTCCCTGCAACCGGGAACCAACCGGCTAAGCACCCTCACTCTCCGTTGCACCCCCCCTCTCATCCCACTCTTCTTCAACCCCCGATTCCAGGTCACTAAACCCTTGGCTCTACGTACACGTTTATGTCTACTTTTTATGAAGTTCATCTTAATACGATTCGTTAATATGGCTCGGCTCCATCGGCTCCTCCCTTTAGCTGTAACCGCTAAGACACGGTCCGCGGCTTCGTGGACAGCTCGGCTACGTGGTGGAGCCGAGCTGATGAGTTGGAGGTTTTGGAGTGCATGGAGGAGTTTTGATGAGTACATTTGTTGTTGTACTTGGGATTTCCATGTAACCAGTTCAGTTTCGGTTCGGTTTATTTGATTTGGTTTGTTGGTTTTCTTACGCTTCTTGTTTCTGGAGGAAATTGATCTGGTTCCACTAGTTATCATCGTTGACGCCATTGCAGTTGATTGAGTCGAGTCGAATTGAATCTGTAAAAAATATATCAAGCGAAATCAAATTTTTTATTGTCTATATTGGAAATGATTGTCGAGTTTTATTTTTAATGATTAAATTTTAAAAAAAAATTAATCTTAATTGAGTTGCATAGTTTTGATTTGAATCAAAAATAACATATTGATAGTAAATTATTATACCTTGATACAGTTTTCATAAAAATATTATACAATATGTTCAAAAAACTCAATTTTCAAAATGAACATCAAAGTCTCAAATTCATAGATAGAGATTAATACGATTCATAAATCATAACTAATAGCATGAAATAAAAAAATTAGTCTAAAACAAATAGAATCATGATGTTTACCTTATCGTAAGGCAATCTCAAATCTCAAAGAGATGATTGAAGAAAAAATAAAAATATAGAAATTTTGGTATGGATGAATGAGAGATAGAGAGATGAGAAAAAGGAAAAGGAATCAAGGGGATATGAAGAGGTAGGGTACAATTTAAAAGCTCGAAAGGTAGAATGTTTGTGGGCAAAACAGTGCGTGTGAGTCTAGCATTGGATTATTATTTAGGAAATTCAATTTTAGTAAATTTTATATACTTTTGCTTTTTGGAGGCCATGTGGTGGGTGGGCCCGCCAGTATTTAGCATGTTCTTCGCACCTTTTTTTTGTCTCTATTTGACGTTAATACTTTGTTACTCACATTACGCTACCATTCTGATTCAATTTACTGAAGCTTTAAAAAGTGTAAGTCGACATGCTAATGATCGAAAGTAGGTTACTTAATAAAATTTATATATATCGCTTCGGAATAGTTAGGAGTAGGGATGTACTTCGATAATGAAATCATTGTAAGAAGATGAGGAAGATAAAGAACTGGTCTATAGAACTTGCAAAGGAAGATTGGCAACCATTCATCAAACTGATAGTAATACAAGTTACAGCTTTGATATGGCTTTGTAACTAAAGAATGAGAACTAGCAGATATTAGACTATAACAGATCAATAGCAAACTACAGTTGGAGGCAGAGCATTCTAATTGAAATGAGACCAACAATGAAAGAAGAACGAGAAATTCGTTTTAGATGTGATCTAGAAGGATAGCCTAAGGAAGTATTTGCTTATATTTTGGTTACATTTACACTTATTCCATATCATTCCTAAGTCAGCAGCATTATTTAAAATGAAGTAATGAAAAGGAAGCTTACATAAACTGTAAATCCACCGATCATCTGATTTAATCCATCATGTAGGCGTAGGTCCAAAAGGAGCACGTTGGTTACCAGAAACGACGAACCAAATAGAAGATAGAATGCACGCAAAATTTAGAAGCACAACGAAAGCTTTCATTGAAGTCTGGTGATTGAACCAGTTATTATCAGAAATGTGAATGCCGTGGAGATCTTCAATCAAAACATTGACAGCGACATCCAAAATCTTCTTACTTCGGGCGTGTACGTCCTTAGAGGTCAATACCTGACCCATGGCCTCCTTCAATTGTTCCACCACCAGTTCAGACTTAACAGAAGTGATCGTTAATGATTTTGATTCAACAATTTGGCCAGTGCCTTCCCCCTTAGTTCCAGAAGTAGTGATAGTTGATGATGAAGTAAGGTCAGATGAAGAATCCACTAATGACAATGGCATATTGACTGGATCTGATGAATCAAGAAAGCCCTGAAACAGAGAAAATTGAAGCAAATATATAAAATATTCAGCTAATTGTTATAACCAAAACCTTATACCAAAACTTCATTTATCTATAAAATATATCACTTTTACTTTTCAATATATATGATTTCTGACTGCTTAAACAAAAATCAGGAGCAGCACACTTCATAAAGGCGTGGAAGTAAATCTGAATACTCAAGTAGGTCAAGACAAATGCAGGCGTCCATATCTGACAGTCATACTCAATGAGATAAAAGAAGGACGACAAGATGCAATCTTCTACATTTTGTAGCACAAAAAAAAATTGAATGATCTCTATGAGCAGAAATAACGCATAAGAGTACTGAATAACAACTATTCACAATTCTCACAAACAATTACTAAATGGATCAATCCATACTAGATAGAAGTGGTCCTAAAGGTTCTGGTTCAACAACGAGACACTGCATAACACATAGAGAAACGAAATCCATATAGCAGGCAGGACAAGATGAGGAAAAGATCTGATAATCTGCATTAAGAAAATCGATTCCATTTTCGCCAGTTGCTTCGAACTTAGTTTCAACAAAAGTGATAGTAGAAATGCAGTGAGCTTAGAAGCGGAAACTGACACAATGGTGAAATTGCTGGATGTAAGGAACCAATAAAAATCCGGAGTTACGACCAGAAAAAAATGAAGTACGAACATAAAAGAAAAATCTTCTAGAATAACAACTGTAACGAAAATTCAGCTAATTCAATTACTATTGTTTCTCACTGCTCAAGCCAAAAAAATTTCTCCTGGGGCATAGCTCAAAGACCTTGAATGCTAAGTACTAGCACCCTAGTCTCTTCATGCGGTGTGAGCTCGAGTCACGCAAATGGCAAAATCTCATATTGAAGTGGTTTAAAGGGAAGCTCAAGTCTCTGACCAGTTAAGGCACATCCCGTAATTTAACTCTTACGTGTAGCTCAAGGGCATGAGTTTCAACCTTTCTTTTGGAAACAGTTAAAACATAATATAAATAATCAACTTAACCAATATATACAATGCTTTACAGTATCAATTTCACTTAAAAGTATCTTAAACTAATTACACTATCAATATCTCTTAAAGTATCTCAAACTAACTATTTTATCAATTTCGCTTAAAGTATCACAAACTAATTACAGCATCAATTTCATTTAAATTATCAACTATAAATCGAAAATATACCGATAATAATTTCCTTGCCATATTTAAATATTAATATGCACATATACATGAATCCAATAATCAAATCATTTTCACAAATTCTCAAACACGACGAGTGTATTACCTCAACGGATTTTATGATGATATTATCATCTGATATCTCAGTAATCGAATTGTTTGGCGTTGCAACTGCTGAAACCTCTCCAGAAGCCTCTGAAAACTCCGCATTCAAGTTCTTCCTCACGATCTGCGCGTTTGCATTCTCAATATTGAATCATAATTGGGGGAACATTGAACAACTAGATATATAATTACATAAAATATACACTCTTCATAAAACAATTGTGCAGTTTAATTTTCACGAATCAAAATTAACATACTATGTAGCTTCATTGACACACATAACTTCGATTTTCAATTAAAATAAACATGTTACTAGTAAATTGAAAAATTGAGCAAATAAATAGTCCGTATATGAATACACAAAAAATACTCTCTACATCTCAAAATAATTGTCCAGTTTAATTTTCAATAATCAATATTAACAAACTTTGTAGCTTAATTGATACACATAACTTCGATTTTGAATTAAAATAAACATGTTACTAATAAAGTACATTGAAAAATTGAGCATATAGATGCTCCATATATGATTACACAAAACATACTCGCTTCATTCCAAAAAAGTTGTCCAGTTTAATTTTCACTAATCAAAATTAACAAACATTGTAGCATAATCGACTTTGAATGAAAATAATCATGTTACTAATAAAGTAAATTGAAAAAATGAGCAAATAGATACTCCGTAAATGATTATACAAAACATACTCGCTTTAGGAATTGGTTGATCTTATTTACTACTTTTGTCCCAAAAAGATTGTCCAGTTTAATTTTCAGCAATCAACACACATAACTTTGATTTTGAATCAAAATAATCATGAAAATTATAGCATTTGATTCATTTTCAAGAAAATATTATACTATACAACATATATTAAAATACTTAGATCAAAGTTTATAAACTCCACCATTGAAATTGAAAATTGGACAATATTTTGGGACAGAGTGAGTATATAATTAGGAGGATAATTACTTTGTTGGATGATTTGGAGCTATCGGGGTTGGATTTGCCTCGACGATTCGCGAGAGACGGGTCTCTCTGTGGCGTTTGAAGATGATTTTCTCTCATTTCAGATTTCAAATGTGGGAGTGACCTGCTCAAGGATATTTATACGCGGGAATCAGGAATTCAAATTTTATTGTGACTTGCTAACTTGCTACAGATACATCTAGTCAGGTTCGAGCCAATATCGGGAATTTGGTCGGTAGATATTTTATCGAGACTAGTAATTACAGATATCTAACACTATTTTTTACTCGAGTACCATTAGATGTCAGCCCTGTAGGTAAAGTAGCACCTCTCTTCTTATTGATTAAGAATGTTTAACGGGTATCGTGATAGCACGTACTTTATTGAATCGGGTAGGAAGGTTGAATCTCCTCGTGACCAAATTTATGCTGATGATAACCATCTATCTCGTCTTTGAGCTTTCTTCTAATCCAAAGATTAATTTTGGTACTTTGATAATTACTCCTAGGAGCTTCTTGATTTTAATTTTCAATTTTTATTTTATTTTCAAAATTAACTTGCATCGGATAAAATGCCCTTAGAAAGTCACGTGACACACTTAATAAAAACTTGACGAAAAACTCAAAATAAAGTAAATAGAAATGCCAAATGAGAAGAATTTAATGAAGTATTTGATATACAGTCCAGTATCTCAAGAATTAATTTAGTACAAGAAATGTAGCAAAGAAGAGAAAAGTTATTGGTTAGAATAATGATGGTCATTTGTGAAGTCAAAAACATTTATCTTCATCATTTTCTTTGTTGCGCTACTTATTACACTCAGAAGATACAACATATGTAGTACGAGGAGCCAAGAATCTGTCAATTTATTATACCGGAAGGCCTTGCAAGAGCTTTCCAACTCCATAATAATACTAGGTTGGAGCTTCTAGCCAATATTTTAAACATAGAATATACCGAATTACTATTGTCCCTGTATCTACTAAAGTAAACCTATTAAAATTATGGAACACCTATTATCTGACTCTGGAGATTCAGACGGGCGCTCTTACGGTGCTAACACCTTTATAGTGCTAACAGTGCTAACTTTCGTATTAGAGTACATCTAACTTTCGTATTAGAGTACATATGTACTTGAATCATACACATTTGAGTATATATATATACTCTGAAAATACTTAGTTTTAGGAAGTAAATGTGTTTAAGCGTATTAGAGTACATATGTACTCGAATCATACACATTTGAGTATATATACTCGAATTGAGCCTATTAACACGGTGTTAGCATATAGTGTGTTAGCAGGAGAGCAAATTCCGATTCAGACAGCAATACCGACCTGGTCAGAGGAAACATGAAAGACCCTCATTGTAGATTGATAGTGGACCTCTTATCTCTGCATGAAATGTGAGTAACCAGTCTTTGTTGAGTAAACTAGCCAGCACTTTCCGAAAGTCCCCCAGGCACGGGCAGATCAAGCGTCATCAGAAAATAGCATCTTTCTGATTCTCTGACATATTGGACCTCTCCATTCATTTGCTTTAGAATCTTTCTACACATGCTGAGTCCAAGGCCTTCCTGAGTTATCCATCGGCTGCTATTGAACATGTCTTGAACAAGATCAGGAGGAAGACCTTGACCTGGGCACACAATCCTTCAGCCAGAAAAGATGACAAGAAACTTAGTTAGCTATAATGGATAAATAGTCACATTTTAATGGGATAAGGCTTGGTTTGGTTTGGTTTATAGCTAGATACAAAATTCTGTGTTCCAGCAGTTAGTCCAGTGTCACATAATCACACGTTAATGTCGACAATGGAACAATGAAAAAAATATACACTAGTGTATTCTTTCTATATTATGGAGATCTGATGCGGTGAACCTACTCATCACACAAAATGATTACATGTTAAAAGGTCAAGCTCTCTCCTCCATTTTTTTTGCATATATTTGCAAGAAAAAATGTTAGGATTCTCCATAGGTTATTTTAATTCTTGCACAGAAAACATAGCTGTGCTCTTCTTTCACAAATTTTCATACTAATAGCTGCACGCTGACGAAATACATGCGTAGGTGTTTCTGTACTCAGATGGCTAAATAGACTAAAGCCCAACTGTTGTGTTATAACTTGCAAATCTTCAGCTAGATAGGTGGTCTGAATTTTTAAGCCATTATCCCACTAGGACTAAACAGTCGCTGGCAGTGACTGGAGCAATCCTCGAGGAAAACTAGTATTTGACAGTGAAAATATGACTCGTAGTAAAGCCATTTTGATACATAAAGTTTGCGAACATGAAGCTAGCAACAGCTATGTTTGTTAATCATTTAGGAGTATAATTTGTTTAGCCTTGTGAATATTAACAATAGAGTATAGTATAAACATGGATAAATTACCTAAAGTCAATATGCACGATGGCTATATTATCAGAAATCTGGTTTAAGCTTGGTCGAAGTTGAAGTTCTACCCAGCCTTCCTGAGACTCTGCATAATGAACCATATTCAGTAAGAAATCTGCCATGACCTGTTGAATTCTCACTTGATCCCCATACACTGTCAATATCTTGATTTCTTCAGGTATGTCCCGTATTAATTGCAAGTTCCTTTCCCTTAGGAGTAGCATTACTTGGCTAACAACAGCATCTATTACACTGCCAAGGTAAAATTCTACCTTTTCAAGCTCAAATGACCTACAAAGGCATTTTAGATCAATACATCACCATTTGCAAATTGGCAATGCACACTGAATGACATATATTATAGGAAATTAAACAAAAGCGGTATAAGAGTTCGTAAGGAAAAGAGTGGAAAAGCAGAGAAATGTCACAAACGCTTAACTACATAGTTGTCAGTTATTGGTTATACTTATACTCCAAGAGCACAAGCTAAATGCATATAAGAAGAATTCTCGATGCATTTGGCCAGTATAATTGTTGTGGATTTCAAATTGATTGGCAAACCCATATCTGTTAATTAAATGCAACCAAGAAGAATTCTCGAGAAAAATATAAATATGAAATTGATTATCGTTCTTGCTAAAAATACAATAGAGAACATAGATATTGAATTGTTAAACAAAGAAAAGATAGATAAGGGAACTAATGAGTCATTCAGAATTCATCAGCGGAAAGAAAAAAAACTCACCCATCCTCAACGTTCTCCCGATCAACATCCTTTAAAATCTTAAAGACCTGCCTCTCACAAGCAGCACTTGTTTCTAATAACTGCTTCTGGTCATCTGTCAAATCTGTGTTCTCAAGTAGTGAGTTCGTGAAACGTATACCACTTAGTGGATTCTTTATCTCCTGACAAATATAAGCCAACTCTTTCATCCTTGAGAAGCATTCTTTTTCTTGTAGCCTCTGAACTCTCAAATCTCGCTGCAATTCAGGACTTGCAATTTGTAGGAAACAGAACGCTCCAATAATTTTTCCATCAACGTTGACCCTCTTATTTGCTGTCAAAAGAGCTTGCACAAATTTCCCATTTCGATCAAAGAAGGGAAAAGGAAACTTGTCTGTGTCTTGACCACCAATTGCTTTATGCAGCACTATCATAAACTTTGTCATGACATCTGGTCCCTTGAGCCGACAATGACTGCCAAATATTTCACCAACTATCATCTTACCGATTATTTCCCCTCGTCTCCACCCAGTTATTTTGTCCATAGCAGCATTCCACTCAGAGCAAACTGTGTTTTCATCTGAAGCAAATATAGGTGGGATCAAAGGGTTAAGACTATGCACAATAGCCTTGTAATCACCCTCTATTCGGATAAACTTGTCCGTCATAGCCTTCTGTCCAGTAACATCTTGACCAACAAAACACACCCCAACAATATTTTGTTTGTAGTCTTTGCTAGAACAAGCATTGACCACAAGAAAAACAGTTTTCTTATGAGCCTCAGAGCCAAAAGTCCTCAATTTTATTTCTATATTCTTGTCTTCCTCACCTACATCAGGTGTTAGCATTAAAATCGCAGTTTTAAAGCTTGAAAAAGATTAACATATGTATATTTGGAAAAAAAATAAAGTCAACAAAAATTACATGTCAGAGAAGCTATGAATATGGAAACTGCAAGCTCATATTGCGCTTCAGAACTCTCTTAAAACTATATCAACCTTAAATAAGGGGTCAAAGTTAATACAACAGGTTTATTAGCCGTTTATTATCTTCGTAGGAAAAAGCAACCATTATTCTCAAGTTTCAAGCTAATGATCGAGGCCACAGTATTCACATCCGTTTTCTAGTCCCAAGGAAAAACTATATCTGGAAGTACCCTATTTTGAAGAGAGTAGTCTTCATTAAGTAGGATATATAGTTCAGAAGTTTACTTCTTAACTTGTCGAAAGAAATTTTTACTAGGAAAGAATCTAGCTGGTTGAACCAAAAGCTAATCTATTTTCAGAACTTCCAAACAGGCACGATTCTTCAAATTCCCACTTCAAGACATGAATGGAATGATAAATTTTAAAATAAATTTAGAATGCTAGAATACTCAAAAGAATAAGGACATTTTGGAGGTAAGAGGATCAATCATCAATATACTGATATTTTTCTTTCTTTCTGGGGAGGCCATATACATTATACTCCGTATATTTGTGAGATGAGTCATATCACTAATACCCATGAATAGAATTAAGGACACCTTGTTGAAGTACCATCACATTAAACAAAGTATTTAGCTAGACCGGAACTCATAAGTAGAAACCATCAACATAGAATACGATGAGATGAAACAACTTATCTTGCTTATTCACATTTATGTCATTTACTTATTTAACCTTGATGAGTTTCCTATTATAATCATTAGCACAACTTATCATCTTAAGCAACAGATAAACCTGAAGAGCGGGATAACACAGAAGTATTTTATCATTTTAAAGCAAGAAGAATAAAAAAAGTATTGAAACTCTAAACTGGTGAACACGAACATGAACTAATCCCTGAACAAATATTTTATCAATCAAACAACGCTAAATGAATGAAGCTACCTCTTAAAGCATGAGACAGAAGCTTTTCAGTCACTTCTTGTGATTCCTTATGGACAAGATCATGAATTAATTCCTTTCCTGTGGCATCTCCAACTGACAACCCCGTCAATTCAGAAACTTTTGCATTCCAACCATTTATACGGCCTTGAACATCTACAGCAAATATTGGAGCTGTTGCAGTTTCAATCAATCTAACCATTTCTCTAGCAACAGATGTTAGCTCATCCAACCCTTGAATGTCCATATCCTCAGGCTGAGCTTGTACAACAGCCTTAGAATTGCATGCCTCGACATTCTTAAAAGAATCTCTAAGGATAAGCTGCAAGGAATGAATGGCATCCATTTCAGCATTTTCCCATGGCATGCTTCGGCTTTTAACTACTTCCTGCAGAATACCTGCATCAGCTAAACTATCTGTGCTCAAGCCTGTTGAATCTCCATGACTAGCTAATAACCACTCTACAATATCCCTTATCTGAACTTCAGTAGGTGTTACCCCTAATGGATAGTATTTACCCTGATAATATAATGCAGCCCCATTGCACTTTACAAGGTCCATAATACTGGGACTCTGCATAATAATCCCAGTGGGAGACTCTCGAAGAAGCATGTCACACAATAGTGTTTGTGTTCTCAAAACTCGTTTCTCGGCCACCTGGGATGCTAATTGCAATTCCATGTTCAATTGCAGACCAAAGACTTGCATTAGGAACTCACAAGCATAGCGAAGAGGGAAAGGAATGTACCTGGCAGAAGTATGATGCCCAACAACCAAACCCCATAGCCTCATCGAATTTCTCCCACGAGCGGCATCCTCATCATTCCCATTGATAACGACAGCCAAAGTTAATGACGCGATAGAGCCCATATTTACCATATACTGAGCATGACAACCATGGGGAGCCCTTAAAGTCGAACCAACTAAAATCAAAGGCTGCATAAGCGACTCATCCTGAACAACCCGAACTGGGGTAGCATGGCAATCTACTATCATTCTAACCCTATTCTGCTTAAACAAAAACCTCGAAGCCTGAGGAATATCAGTAGCAGGATAGTGTAAGCCAATGTAAGGCTCCAAATCCGGCCTCTTACTTTCAGCCACAACCTCACCATGCTCATCATCATGAAACTTATACACCATCACCCGGTCATACCCAGTAAGCCCCTTACATTGGTCCTGGCATCACACAGCTTAACATCGCCACCAGGAAGGGATTGCAAATGAGAAATTGCCCGAATCGCAAGCTTCTGAGACTGAACAGCCCCAGCAATAGAAAGAGCAGGATCCTCAGTCCTGGCTGGCTCTAAATCAATTACTATCCCCACATCAACCCTATGCAGAATCCCATAAAACGGCTTCAAAGAAGTCTTCGAATGAATCGAAATTGGATTCAACAATGTAATTTCTCTAGCAGAAAAGGCCCTCTCCAGAAGCGCAGAACTAGAAGGGGTGAAAAGGGTCCTCACATCAATCCCAATTGTCAAAAGCTCTTGTCTTTCAATACTAGGAACTGAGTAAGGCATCAAGGAAAGCAATTCAAGTGCATTTTCACTATAAGCTATCAAACGAAAACTGGTCTCATCCACAGCTAACATACACCCAAATGGCTGAATATGACCCCCACGCTGAATTTTCGACAAATATGAACTCATTTGCAGCTCAGGTATCATCGAATGGTTCGTCGTAGTTCGAACAGATTGAGAATAATCAAACGACTTTCCAGACTCACCTGCAGGGGTGGATTTAGGACATTAGTAGTTGGTGTCCAGATCATCCTTGATAAAATTCAAATTTCCGGACAAACATAAAAGCACAACTATTGTTATTCTAAACATAAAATATATACTCGCTCCATCCTATAAACATTGTCTACTTTCACACGTTTTCCATTTCTCTTTTATTTTTAACCAAATTTTGCATGTACTTTTGGAAGTAGATATCTCCAAAATTTTCGAAAAAGTCTAGACAATCTTTATGGGATGGAGGAACTAATTACAATATCATTTTTCATTACTGAAATTATTTGTTGTTGGACTGAACACCCTTTTGAACAAGAATAATCTATCTACTACTGCAAACCTGACTGTTCAAACACAGCATGGAGTCTAGCATCGAGTGTATACTGCTGAATTGCCTTACTGATCACTAATGATTCTCCCTTTTGTTGGTTTTTCAAATTATTTGAAGATGGCTCAAGTTGAGCTTCACTTGAAGATGAACAAGTTCCACTGTTAATATTGTTGTTACTCAACTGTCTCATATGACTATTATTGCTATGTGATGCTTTGTTTCCAGACGCCATTTTCAACTATTCAATGACAAATTGTTCAAGAATGGAGTTTTTGAAGCATGGTATTGAAGGAATTTATTGATGTGTTATAAAAGTTGTAGTAAGTTATTGTTTTTGTTTGTGATGTTTATTGATGCTTGATGTGGCCTTTTTTCGTTGGTTATTTTTTTAAAAAAAATAGACTATTGATAAATTATAAATTACTTATAGATATAATTGAATTAGAGGCATATATCGAATGAAATTAAAATTAGATTTCAGAAATAAACCCAATCAGATTATAAATTTGATATATTATAAATCGAAATCCAAACCAAAAGAAAATATAATACATACAATTGTAATCTATCCAATTACGCTCTTGTCGTCGAGTTTCGAATGTCTTTGATAGTTGGGCATCTTGGATTCATGATAATCGCTAATAAATTCTTTGTAAAGTATCGATTGCATAGTGGGGGTGGTTCAAATTACGTAATGGTATGTTTTTTTGGTGGATGGAGAAATCGAAGAGCAAATATCAATATTATTAAAAATATTACACAAAATATATAAAAGAAAATTAAAATTAAAATAAAAAAATAATAAGAATAACTATCAAAATAGTGATTATCCTACTCAAAAAATTATTTTGGAGAATATGGAGGTTAAAGTCACATTGATTTTGTATAGTTTGGGACTTTAAATTTTAATTTCATTTCATGTTATTTTTTCCCGTACTCACTGTGAATTTTTTATAACGACCAGAATTGGTAGAGAGGGTCCAATATAGTGTAATTTTGTCAATACTTTTACGTCTATCCATATCAGCTATATACACCAGATTATTCATGCAGGATTACACTTTTGTAATAAATAACCTTACTTGGAGGTATTTAAAAATGAAAGTTGGGTTTTGTCGATTGGGATACGTTTAACGATTTAATTATACGTAATTATTGAGTATGACGGTTTAACTAACATATCTAGAGATTACGTCATTATTTTACGTTATATTTTTTTAATTGAAGAATGAGATGATTTGAATCCTTTTGGTGAGGAAGTGGGTTGTCCTTGAACCTGTATCAAAGGCTACTTGAATAGGTGGGTTATAAATTGAAGTGTGTGTGGGAGATGCCCGATCTGTGCTTGGCCATGACGAATTTGTAATATTTCAATAAAGTATTATCTTTACACGGATTCAAGATGACCAAAATTATAAAGTGAAATATAAGTAAATTGAAAATATTTTTTGATATAATTTACACAAAAGAATATATAACATATTCAAAAATATTAGTGCTCGAATTTGCAAACCAACTCATCAAATAATTATATTTATTGATAAAAATTGAATAAAATAATTAAAAGTATATAAGTATATTGATACTCAAGGTCTCAAAACTTATTATTTGGTGGACCCCCATGATCGGCAGACCAACCAAAACTAGGTAGGGTAGGGGCGTGGGGTGAGGTTATACAAGCAAAGTTCTCTAGTATACAAAAATATGGCTAAATTTTACACATCCCACAGGCTTAAATTATGAAATGCATTTGAATAGATATTAAAAAGCCCATTGACCAGGTAGAACATTATGAAAATGCATTTGAATAAATATTAGGTATTGGCCTTTTCGAATAGGCGTTGGAATCGTTTTAATGATGAACTTTTTAAAATCATATCGCATATAATTTTCGAAGTCAAAATCAATTTTAAAAAAGAGCAATTTAAGCGAAGCGATAGTCGAATAAATCCTTTTCGCCTCTAACTAACTCAATGCATACATAATTAGCAGCTAATCAATTTAATTAATTAATTAAATAAATAAAAATAAAATAAGCAATAAATAAATGACGTAGACAGCGCCTACTCTACCCTCCGTAGATTTTAATTACGAATTCACGAGATTATTACTTATTGAAGATGAATCATTATGAAAGTATCTTGAAATATGGCTATTATCGCGTGGCTTTGGACGAGCCGGTTCGATTCGTTAAGCAAACCGAATCAATTCGTTAATCGGTTCGTTAATCAACCGAATCGATCGTTCGATTCGTAATCGGTTCGAAATAAAATCATAAAAAACTGGTTCGTTAATCAATTCGCACAAAATCGTACAAATTCGGCTCGTTAATCGAATCGGTACTACTTCATAACGTTTGAATCGCTGCGTAATTAAGCTTTAAACTATTTAATGTTAAGGCTAAGGACATGTTTGGTATCTAATATTTAGTTAGTTTTAAATATTAACGGCGATTATACTTACGACACAACGGCGATTAACTAGCGGTACAAGCGAAATAAAGGATCATTATAACCTATTTTTAGCGAGCGATTAACGAGCAGTACAAGCCGAATTATAGTCGCGATTACGAATCGTAACGGTTCAATTACAAAGCGGAAACAGTGAAGCAGGCCGGTTTTTAGCAGTGATTACCAATTTGTCGGTTCGGTAACGATACGGATTGAAAAGAAAGGGAGGAATAAAGTATATAACATCGATGTCTACAATTAAAAAGTCGAAATGACAATACATCGGACTCGAGTTTGTGTCAAATATGAGAACTTTAGCCTTGAGGAGAGGGACCTGGCGGTTTGCTAATTCGTAGACCTCAATTCATAATAAGGCTTGTATTAGTGTGAATGTGTCAGATTATTATTGAAAATATAGGGTGGGGAGGAGGTAAGGCGTGGGGATGGGGGTGTATAAATGATGTGTTTATTTTATTTTTATTTATTTAATTAATTTAAATTGAGTTGGTTAAGAATTATGTGTGGTTAGGTTAGTTAGAGGAGTAAGTGAGTTATTTGGATGTTGTTTGCCTAAATTACCCTTTAAGGTGATTTTGGGCTTGAAGAAAGTATGGGTCTTGATTTTGAAAAGTTCAATTTAAAAATACGATTCGGAATCTTTTATTTGAAAGGTTAAATAGTTCAGGTGTCTATTTGAAATAATTTTATTAGTTCAGTGCGGTGAAATTTATCCTAAAAGTATCAATGGAGAATAGAATGATAAATGCTATTCTTGTTTGGATATTATATACATCTTTAAAAAATTATAGTTTATTTTTCGTAATTAAAATTAAAAAAATTTATTATATTATCAATAATATTTGAAAATATTATCTTTTCGCATATCTAACTATAGTAGTAAAGAAGGCGTGTGATGCGGCGATACGTCGCTTTCTCAAATATTTGATAAATTTTATATTTTAATTTTGAAATCGTTCTAAAAGCTGTCTAAACACACTCTGTAATTTTTTCTAATTAATATTTTTATTTTGAAGGATACTTTGATAACAAATAACTCTTTAAATATAATATAAAAAATTACAAATACTAAATAAGATGTCGTAGAATCTTATACCAAGCGTGATGTTCGCAGAATAAATAAACTTTATGATTTACGATGTCTCGACTAAATATATTGGAAAATTAATCATCATTCTGATATCGCCAATTCTTTGCTTTTATGTCTGTTAAATTAGTATCATTTAAAAGTATAATTTAAATTTTGTGGATCGATATATAAAATTCATATGCGTGCATGAAATTAAATCATAATAATAATAATTCTACTCAAAACATATGCTTATTTAATTAATATTTATTATAATAATAATATGACGAATCTACATAATAATAGTAATAATAATTCTATAAAAAATATATGATTATTTTATTAACACCTATTATAATAATAATAATAACGATAGTTCTACATAAAATATATTATATTTCTTAACACGATTATTAAAGATTGAAAATGACGTATGATAAGAAAATCGTATTAACGATGAAAGGTGTAATAAATTAATAAGATCACTACGTATAATATATGGCGTATTCTTTGTGAATTGAATGCATGAAAGTTATAAATGCAAAAATTGAGCAAAAATAATTACGTTATTGTCGTACCTTTGAATAAATTAAGCGTCCGGTGGAGAAAAATAAAAGCAAAGTTAATTAAAAAGTGGGATGCGTATGATTATAAAGTATATATATGTGAATGTATGTGATAATATCGTCCTCAATGTATATATGTCTTCATGATTCGCCCGATTGATAATTGTTATGTATGTGCAAGTATAAAAGTATAGTGAATATTTAATGCTACCTCCATTTTTTTATTTGAAGTTTTTATATATCGAGGTGGCTTGTGATCGTGAGTACTAATTACTTATTATTTATTAAATATAGAAGTTATATCATTAGATTAAATCTTTGAAAATAGTTCGTAATATTATTTTCATATAATTTTTTGAACATATGGTTTAAGAAGAATTGATAGTCGAAGTTCGTGTCATTATATGAAAATGTCGATTAAAAAAATGGAGGGAGTAGTAGTTAATTCGCATTAGAGCTTACAGCTTTTTAGATTTTATAGAGAAATTTTAATTTAGTAATTAGTAATGTGAAAAGGGGAAGAAAGCTTAAATCGCTTATTAAGTATTTTTTATATATGTTAGTGATATTACAAAATAATGTGAATGACATTCAAGTTCCCAAATTTTATCATATATATTAATTGGATCCCTGAGTTTTTTGTATCACCACCATAAATCTTGAGTTTTATCTTAATTGTCATTGAATCCCTTAGCATACACAATAAATAATACTCCTTCTAGTTTTTTTACTTGAGATCCTAGTAATTTTTTTTGTTTTGAAATAATTATCACTTTAAAATTGTCTGATATACGTTAGTTTTTTAAACTTAAGCCCACTCTTAATGTATTTAAAAGTTATATTTATTAATTATTATTTTAGTTATTGATTAAGGATATATAAGTAAAATGTCTTGTATTATTTAATTAACGTGAAAAATCTTTAGGATGTAGTAAAAAGTCGGAGGAGTATTAATTTGAAAAAATGAAAAGAAACATTTGTTCATTAGTCTTATCTTCTTGTGTTGTCCTTCCATGCATATTACCATGTAAATAAAAAAATTAAGTAATGTATGTAGTAATGATTTTAATTTCATATTAATTGAAAATTATTTGTGCATTAGTTTCATGTAAATTGTGGAGAACATTATACTATTGACATAAAATAAAAGAAACACTTTCTTCATCAACATTTTTAATATATATAGATATATGGACAAACTAAACGTGGAATAATGCTAGTTTTCAATTCTCAAATCTAATTCACTTTATAGATTTATATTCTTGCAAGACACAAAGTCACAAGTCACAAGTCACAAGGACATGATGGTGGGCCTAAATAAAATGACTATTCCCTTTGAGATCATATCCCATTCACGTGAAGTTCATAGTCCATCCCCATTATTGAGCCCAATCAGATGGTCCCATTTATCTACTTAGTACCTGTATCTCAAAGTTCTTTGTCGTTTACGAAAGGGGTAAATGTAAAGTGGAAATTGGAATACCCTCATTTAGAGGTGACGAGGGACATCATAATTCATGACCCCTTACACCCTCATTTACTGATAGAAGGAATATACTGTCAAGTGTCAACTAGTGGCATTTCCATTTTTCAAATCTTGCAAACATCTAAAGAATTTAATATCTTGGAGTAAAACAAGATAATGTATTAGTAGGGTGAGTTCGAGGATGTTAACTTATCGAGAACGAACAACCGTCCTCTGAAGAGTTTATGACAGAGATAATGTGATAGAGTAATGTGAGTGAGGGTAACAAACAGTCTGGTTCACATATTGAGTCATATTTATTATTAGGATATATTATTGTTATTTATATTATTATATCATTTTTATCAAACTCTCACTCGCCCATTAATCTATCATAACACTTACACTAAATTTGGATAAGAATTACCAAATTGAACAGTTTATCGAGCGAATCGAGTGACACGAATTTTGCTTTGCTCGTTAAGATTTCCTAGGTGAAAAAAATCTACCACATAGGTAAAGAGTTGTACAGTATAATTTAACCGAACATGAATCGATAAAATCACAGGTCAATGGGGAGTTAGCGTAATGTAACAAAACGTGAGTGCAGATTTTGAAACATCTCCCACCCGGCAGCGTTGCCCTACTCGCCAAAAATAGATGGAGACAAATCCGGAACGAAACTCCCACATGAACACTCTCTTCAAATCAAAATACTATCGAACTCAGCACTTCTGCGGAGAAAAAGAATAATAACCCATCTTATACTTGGAGAGTCTCAGATTCGGGTCTCGCTTGGCGTTAAGAATCTTGATAGTTTAGAGGTAGGAAGCTGAAACCGACATCGACATTTGGAAGATTACTAGATCCACGGCCTCGACCCTTGTCGTCCTTCCAATTTTACAAACCGGCTGTAGCCAGTCAGCCAGCCAAAATATTAGTGATCTCACTACGGGCGGCACACTTGTTGATCTTGCCGTTCTTGAGGCTTTCCTATGAAACATTATTAGGAAAATCCTTCAAATCAGGCCAACAGGTGAGAAAGATGAGCTCTTCTGGCTCAAGGACACCTTCAAAACTAGAGATATATACAACTCCATTAATCAAAAACACCGTTTTCACAAGATAAAATACGGCCTTAAAACATTTCCAAAAAGCATTAGGACAAGCTTTGGAAACAACCTGTTCCACAAAAATTCAAAATCTTCCTCTAGAAGATCCTCCTCAATAGACTTCCAACAAAAGACCAAATTTCAAAGAGAACAAAAATTTGCATTGATACTAATGCCCTTTTTACCTCGAGGCATTTGAAACTGCTGACCACCTCTTCCTCCACTTCCTTTTTGTATCCTATATTTGGAACCATCATAAATACAATCTCGTCATCCCGAACCGTAAAAAAAATTCCCTCTGTATACGCCCCAAGTACTTCTAAAGAGTCAAATACTCAAATTCAAACCATTTATGACATTCTTTGGAATTATACAGATCACCAGAAATGACGCCTGCTGCTTGAAGACACCGCCAGTAGAAATTTGATCAATCGGAATTGTAGAGATCTTGTGGAAAGTTGAGCCTATGACTTAATCGTCGTTTCTAAACTGTCAGCACCCGCGACAAGATGTTAGTAAATAATGTAACTTTATTTATGAATTAGATTTATGGGATAATTTTACAATGATAACAAGCATGCGTATTTATACTTTCTTTCCTAAGCTATGGATGAAAGTGAGGAGTAGCTATGCGTCATATTATTCATTGGTGGAGTTAAACTAAATATGTAATAAGCATATTATAATAACTCTAATTCTGATCATACAAAAAAAATAATGGCATCTCAATGATCTCAGCGAAGGCGGATTTAATTTGTCTTCGCATTTTACTAAATGCGATGAAACAGCATATGTTATCCATGCGATCAACTAAGTTGAACACATCTTTAGTTTGTAAATGAATTACCGTCTTTGTCAACATATACGCGGATTCTTAGCTCCTTGAATCTTTTGATGTTCCGCAGCTTCATTTTTTAATAAAGATGGGATAGTGATATAGAATACCCGATATGTTTATTCTAGCATGTGAAATATTTGAGTTCTTTGCCAAGTGTATCGTACTCTAGGCTGTCCTTTGTATAGAACTTGTTATTCTTACAGCAGATCTAGTGCATTAACAAACCTCGAAGCCATATGCTTAACACTGGCTTGATTATTCTGCATATTCGGCTGCGTAGTTGATAGGCGACAATCTTTTGTAGCAATTACATCCTTCTTCCGATGTATTATAGCTGTAAATATGTAACGGTGGTGCTTTTCTATGATCGATTTCACCTCAAAGTGCGCATCGACATAACCTTGTATTTTAATTCATAAATTACCGGAAATCTGTGAAACATTTATCTATTGTCCTACATGAGGATACCTCAAAATCCACTTTAACTGACTTCCCCGATGAAATTTTCTGGATTTGACATATATCTACTAACAACTCCTTAAGTATCGATATGCGGTCTTGTACAAACCATTGCGTACATCAAACTTTCAATGGCCGAAGCATAAGGCACCTTAACCATATAATCTTTATCTTCCTCCGCCTGAGGAGACTGGTCCTTAGATAATCGAAAATGACTTGCCAATGGTGTACTAACTGGCTTGGAGTCATTCATATTAAATCTTTGTAAAACACGTTTGATATATTACATTAGAGATAATTCTGAAAGTCCTACATGTTTGTCTCTTATGTTGCATTCCAAGAATTTTCTTTCTTTGGACTGAAGTCCTTCGTATAAAAAATCTTTGACAGTTGATACTTCAAATTCCGATATCATGTTGAGCACCTTTCTTAACATATCATCTACATAAAATATGAGAATGATATAACTCATTGATATAATAACGATTAATTGACGTGCGCCTAGAAATCTTCTTGTGCATAAAGTTATCAAACTTTTTGTACACATTTGTCTTGGGAGCTTGTTTTTAAAATTTATCTGAGCTTTTCTTAAGTTTGCATTACCGTATTTCCTTTTCAATTTTTTAGAAACCTTACGGTTGTCATGTATATCTCACCATTTAAATTTCCATGAAGAAAGCCGTTTTTCACGTCTAAGCTACTCAAGATGAAGATCTTGACCATGATACTTTCGATATTGTTTTGATGGTATTAAGTTTCCACCAGCGAGAACAAAAAATTTCATTGTAGTTAACTCTTTCTTTCTGCTGAAATCCTTTGACTACTAATGGAGCTTTATACCTCTTGAAACCATCATGTTCCTTTTTAACTGCTTCGATATACCCATTTGGTGGAAAATTGCCTTTTTACCTTTGGGTAACTTCGACTAGTTCAGTATGCGGTTTGAAATTAAGAATTGCGTCGTTTTTTCATTCGCGAATCCCGACTTATTAGCATCGCTAGTCGGACATGCTTAAATGTAACATTCGGAGTTCTCTTTAAATGATTAATAAAGATAATTCATATATCACTATTTGCTTGTGGACAGTAGACGCCTTGTCTAGTCTTTGGACTAGAAGGTTGTATCATGTTCGGAATTGTGGCGAACTAGTTTGTCCCAGCCAGATCTTCTTGTTGAGGATTTCATGTCGACTTTGTAAATCGTAGTGTCTACAGGACATAATCTATAGCTTGTCGGCCAGCTTTTGAGCTAAGTCGCTCTGTCGGTTTTGTGTATCTTTTGTCACGTGATTCTTTAAATCGAAAATCACGTCTGATGCGTATCGCTTTTTATTTTCATCATCGGAATCACGTTAACCAAACTTCATCCCATACATAGCCAATGAATGTACATTTCTTTGATTTAGGATCGAGCTTATTGCACTTGATCATTTAATATGTACATATCTTTTACATCGAATACGCTTTAAATTGAGACAAATTTATCTCTTTCCACTCAGCCCTCTTTGGTATTTTGTATTCTAAGGTGTCGATGGTCCTCGGTTGATCAGTAGGCATTGTGTTGATAAATTGCCCAGGCTGCTTGATAAACTGATTGTATCTGAATGCTTCTCGACTTTTTATCGATGTTACGTTAAATGCGGCTCGGTACACCGTTGTGTTGAGGTGTACCAGACACGGTTCTCTCCAATGCAGTTCATTGATCATATAAAATTTCTTGAAAGTGTTGTCTTCGTATTGAAATCGATGAGAATTGATTCGTTTTATTATGCCCGTTGCGACGATTGTATCGATTCATTTACCGATTGGGTTAAATGTGATTATCGAGGAACTTAGTGTTTAAGCAAGTAATTGTATTACTAGTGTGAGTTCTCATGATAATTTAAGGAGGTTATGAGGCGATTGCTAGATGCTTTACTCATTAATCGTTATAATAATAGTAATTGGTCAATTATTATGCGTTATACAACTTACTATTATACGAGCCTAGAAGGTTCTGTGTCGGTGGCGTTGAGTTATATTTCATGTATGAAATTAAAAGGAAGCTGTATAATTGAAATGTATTTCTCGATTACAAAGGGAGTTCTACATTTTATGTAAGAATATCGATTGAACAAATAGAATCAATTAAATAGTTATTTAATTGGTTGAGTAATTTAGTATTTGCTCGATAACTTGAAAGATTATTGATGACTCGTGCTATTTAATTAAGCTAATTAAATAGTTCAACTCGATAGCAACTCATTAGTGTCTTAACTAACTAATAGAGTTAACGAGTGAAACTAATACTTAACAGGTTCTTGCTCCGGGCTTGTTTAGCACATCCTGTAAAGCGAAACTTTAGGGTTTTTTTTCATGACCTAAGAATTAGAAAATATTTTTCATCAAATCCTAAGTAGCCCCCCTTTTGGCGAAAATTCTACCAAGAATTTTGGGGTTTTTAAATTTTTGTTCGTCCTTTTACTATAGCATGCATCCAGTTCTTGATTGGCCTCTCACGGGTGTGGACAAATAGAGATATCATACGATTGATATTACAACAAGGAGTTGAAGGAGATCAAATTGTGTGAATTTGAGCGTGTGGAATTTAGTGGAATTTACTCGTACCTTGTAAGTACTCTGTTCGTATATTGTAATTATATGTATTTTTAATAATGTAGTAAGCAACTTTTAAGATCCGCGGAATTATGGATTTATATTTATACTCATTATATCCATAGTATTTTACATCAATGGCATCATAGGCCAAATTAAAGTTGCTTTACATTGTGTTATTTTTATCTTGTTTTTGTTTATCGATTTTTTATTTAGATTAATTCTTGTTCATATATTTAATTGATATTAAATATATGATGAATAAATTATTGCTTGATTATTGATTTACACATGTATTACAAGTTTATGATGATGTATTATCATATTTTGTTAACATGGATTTGTTCATAAATTAAGGGCGATTTAATTGGTTTGTTTAGCAGTTTTGTAGAGCGATGTTTGGGATGTGTAAAATTTTGTAAAATTCACAGACTAGTTTTTGGAATCAATAAAGCACTTAGAAGATCTCCATTAAATTTCATAATTTTTAGATTTTTCTAAATGCCTCAAAATAATTTTGAGATTTACGGAATGTTTAATTAATAATTAAATATGATAAATTTATTTTTATGAGCGACCGGTGGGATTTATTTAATAAAATTATGAAGTTTAATTTTTCTAATTTCATAAATTTTGAAAAAATTTTAAAGCCTCGAAAGCGATTTACAAGCGAATTATTAAATCTGAAAAACCGAGTTAAATATGGAAATATTACATAAATCGGCGACGGCTTCCGGCGACCTACGGAAGGCGTCGGTGTCGGATTGGGCCGATTTGGTATAATAATGACGGACGGCGACCTGCAGCCCGGCGCCACGCGTGTCGGCGGTGGAAGCCTTCGTGATCGATCGTCGAGCCCGTTATGGCGTGCGTAATTTTGAAAACCCTAATTCCGGGTATTCCTTATTTTGGTTTCACAAAATTATAGGACTAATTCCACCTATTCGGTTTTTATTGATTATTTTCATTTTTAATTACCTAATTGATTGTAATTAATTATGTGATGATAATTAATTAATTTTCTTTTATATTATATCTTTTTTAAATTAATTTAAAGTGATATAACGATTATAGTAACAATTTAAAAGCAAACATTATATTTTAGAATATATTTGTGATAAATATTTTCTACAATATGTATATGATTAATAATTATTGATAATAATTATTGAGTGGCGTAATGTATGATAATTGAGTTTATATTAATTAATTTTAATATGTGTAATTACATGGATTAATTAATTTGATAATTAAAAACATGTATTTTCCAATGCCATTTAAAATATTTATTAAGTTCATTTATATGATTTAATAAAGTGCCTATATTTTGTAATGGTGATTGGAATGGAGAACTATAGATATGGCCCGTTTATTTATTTTTCGATTACGTGAGCCGTAATGTTAAAATGACATACAAGTCGTATTTTTCTTGTATTTTATTTATTTATTGTTTTAACCCACAAGCTTGCAAAATTTGTCTAGATGGGTTAGTATATAAATATTGTAACAAGTGAAGATATTGAAGATCATTTCACGGTGGTGGTACTTGGTGGACTCGGTTGGATCCAGAAGTACAAGATACAAGAATTAGGACTTATGTTAGTATTTGATAAATACTTGTAATAGGTTCTAGGGGCCATATCGTATGCTCTACTTGAATGTGCATTACTTGTTTATTTTTTCATATTTGCATGTATTGCTTGATTATGTGCTAGTATGCATGAGTAAATGAAAACAAAGTAATAATAATCTCGCAATTAAAATTTAAGCAAAATATCGACCAATTTTAAAGTTGTACAATCGATTGCATCAATTGGGTACCGTGATGGCCGGGTGTTACAATGTTGCATTTGATATGACAATGGATAAATGTTGAAGTGATTTCAGTAGCGTTGTGGTCTTTCGGATGGTAAGTCAGTAACACTTTTAGTTTAATTGGTATGTAACCGGTTTTCGGAGATACAAATGTTGGGTAGCGTCACATGAGATGCTAGTGACACAAGAGTTATGTAGTTTCATGGTGGTTGACAACCTCACATTATAAGCTAGTTCAAAATGTATGCGGTGTTTCCGTTTAGACCCAAGTATAATGAATCTTGATACTAATATATTTAGAGTGAGATTTGAAGTATTAGTATTTACTTTATAATTTATTTGTAAAGTGTTTTAGCATGATAGTTTACTCGATGCATTTATTTTATTTACTTATTCTTGTAAATTATTATGGCTACCACTATTGCTACTCCACAGAACTTCGACGGCAGCACTTGAAAGTGCAAAATTTGAATAACTTCAATTTTGACGAGTGGTCTCGAAACTTGAGAATCATTCTCGAGCAAGAGAAGGGATTGAATACGTCTTTGACGATAAGGTTCAGCGAAACATAATGATAATTGCCTCCCGTCGGGAAAATGGATCCCACAAAGCACAAAGTGCGATGTTGTGGTTGTCGATGCCGTGCTTGCCCGATATGGAACCGATCCAATTCGGTATGAAAAGGTGGCGGCGTACCAGTATATACCCGGCAACTTGAAGAATTATTCCAAAGGAAAATTTAGAAGCTTGAGAGATATGACAGCATGCGTACTTTCTGCATGGACAACAAATTTGGGAGCAGACGGGCAGCGAGCCCTCGTATCATTAAAATGATTGGCAATTCGATCGACTCAGCATGCTGGCACGGTGTCTCCCAGGGTAATTTGTGGATGCAAATGCAAGTCTCTTCAGACAAATTCTCTCGGTTTGTCATGAACTTAAATATGCACAAGTTTAGTCGTCTACAAGCGAGGCGCATAAGATGATCACGAATCTTTGAGGCGAGCGCAGGTAAGGCCCAAAAGAAACACAGTCCTTACATTTTTGAGTGGTCAAGCAAGAATAAATTCAAGAAGAAGAAGAATTTTACCGGCAAGGCCAAGTATTTCTAGTAATCCCAAGGTTCTTTGGAAAGAAAGGAGCTAGGAAGGATGACAGTGTCATTATTGATAGGTCCTTTGGAAGTCGACTGCGGGAAGTTCACAAATGATAGGAAGAATGGTCTCGCATTTGCTTTCGGCCTGGTATGTATAATGAGTTCACTTTATCGACTATGTTAAAATGGATTAATGCAAATGTGGAAATATTTGTCGATCTTTGTGATGTTGCATGAGGTTTGGAGCAAGAAAATTGTGAACTCAATATTTGTTGTTCTGATTTCTACATTATCGATAGTCTTTGCAAAGAAGTGGGATGGTAGATATTCACCATTTCCTATTATCTAAAAATATTGAGAGAACTTTTAAAATGTGATCGCTTTATCTTACATTCGTTAAAAGCTCAGGTATGCGTTGTTAGCCGTTGGGATCAGGTAGAGGAATTTCTGAAGCAGATGATTAATTATAAAATCTATCCAAATATTCGAACATTCAGTATATTAGTAGATGCGTTGTGTAAGGAAGGGTTAGTAAAAAATGCAGAGGGTGTGATAAAAATTATGAGAGCACAACGTATACCCTTGAAATGTTTATCATATCTTCGTTAATGGATGGCTATTGTTTGCAAGGCCAACTTAGATAAAAGCGGAATGAAGCTTTTGAGATATATAAATGGCGGTGAGGGAATTTGAGCTTTGATGCAGTTGAATTATGGTGTAAATCGTAATGGTTATTACTTGACGTAAGAAGGTAGATCGTGCATGGAGATGTTGGAAGGAATCTTACATGAGGATTGAAAGGTGATGTTTGTGTGTCTGATACTATGATACAAGAACTCTTTTTTTTGTGTTGAGAGGGTGAAGATGCGTTAAAGCTTTTTGGTGATATGGCGTGGTCTTTGTTGTTAATGTTTACAACACCTGATACGATCACTTCTTATCATACCATTGATAGAATAATCTAGCGTCGTGATTATACGTCTTGGAAGCCCATCTAAAGCGATGCGATGGCGTGGCGTTAGCGGCCAGGCCAGAGCCGGTTTTACGTATCGCGAAAGGTACAATGCGTCTTATTCTCACGGCTGTAGTCGCTGTAGTGCTTGTACTGCGCAAGCATTGGGTTTTCAGCCGACGTGGCGTCTCCCGTGCGCGATACCGCGATAACCATTAATGATGACATCTTTGAATCGAGCATTCGCTGCCGTTCAGCTCGGTGACACTTGCAACAAGCCGCCCGGATGTCGCGATATGAAATATAAACATGCGGATAAATGCGTTGTGCTCTCATAATTTTATCGCGCCCTACGACTATACACGGCGCATCTGCCCGAGAATATCAGATAGATTTTATAATTATCATACGCTTATTCTACGATCGGCGGCTAGCAGCATAATGGCGAATAAATGAGTATGGTGGCCGCGTTGAAGCGCCCGCCACCAGCCGTTATAATAAGGAAAATAGCATCGTTCGTCGGCTGAAAAACCTTGCGTCGATAACGGCTATAAACAACTGGCATCAGTTCACAATTGCGCTCAAGCAACATCACGGCGTGACTCTTTATTCCACGACGCAATCCATTAACATCGACAAAAACGACCTCATCAACCTCACACAACTTATCTTTGATGCAGCTAGCGAAACAGATTCAACTGCCTTCTCAACACAATTTTCGCTACAAAAGAAACAAGCCCCGCCAATTAGAAGTGATGGTAACAACATCCAGAGAATAACCGTGCTTGAGGAAGCTAGCAGACACTACCGCCCAAGTCTGCTTCCTTCAAATTACTGTAACAGTTGATCACAGTGCACATGGTATATTCATCAACTCGACCACCCGACAAAGTCAATTTCTTGAACAAGAGAATAACATGTGAATAATGTCCCATTTTCACCAAAATATTCAATAACTTATTGTTAAGACGAGCAAAAGGCTTAGGTTCAAATTTGAGCATTTCATCGAACAGGTTAAGAGCATCATGAAGAGTCTTGATATCCCTACACATATCTGTATGGTATGGAGAAGGTGTGGATGGGTTTGAAGTATGGAAACCCAAAGACAAGATTAATTTGGGTTGACCTTGTTTAGCTGTAGGAACAAATAATCAGACATCATCATTACCACTGCCTAATTTCAATGCTTTCCTTCATCTTCATAAGTTACCTATTGTTTTACGGCCAAGTTCACCAGTGCCCAATATATTCACCGCAAGAATGGATGGTTACAGACTTACAGTGAGAACTTGTTAACTAATGATTCGTGTTGAGGAGTCATTTAACTCATCCATAGAACCAGGCCCGGCCCTGAGGCTTTACTGGGCGCTGCAACAGCAGAGGACCCCAGTTTTTAAATATTTAAATTTTCATTAAATATGTTGTATTACTTACTTATATATATATATATCGTGTCATGTCAGCCAATCACTATCACTAACACAACGTATATAAAAGTCAGAATAAATATTGTGTTTCTTTTCGCTTGATATTATTAATTCTTAAATTACGAAACTACCAAATCGAAAGTTAGGCCAAAAATATTATATTTTAATTAATAATTTCACTCTTGAATTGATAATTAGAGTGAGTTTTAATAGGAATCCAAGCTAACGTAAGTATTCATGATATTTTATACTTGACTATCATGAATTGTAGTATATTATACGAATTACTCGGATGCCTCACAAATATGAGCATGTCCAATATGGTCGTCGACGGCGAAAAACTTATTAACTTATCACATGGGTTTCTCGTTTTTTTTTTCTCAAAATGTATCATATATATTGATTGAAAAAGCGTATAAGTAGTCAACGGACATACTCGGTTAATCCCACTTTCATGAAAAGTAATGAAAAGAGCAAAAGCAATGATACAAACTACGCAACCAATCGCTAAACCATTTGAGTCTATACCCGCGTGGTGCAATCTCCCAATCAATTTGGACTTACTTGCCTCATACAACTCTTTCGCTCTATATATACGGTATCATCCATTTAGAATCACGTTTTGATCTCTTTTGTCCTAGCATATATACATAATTTCTTTAGCGCCGCACAAAATACCACGCCTGAAAGCATAACCCGTGATAACCCCTCAGCTCCACTTACTCCCGCGTACCCAGCCAGCCGCTCTAGTTCCTATCGAACCTCCAACTATTCCGATATAATTTCAAAATATCCAGATTCTCCCTCGAATCCCTCTGACTTGACCTCAGAAATAAAATCATATTATCTATACTCTCTTGACCACAATGAACCACTTAGTCGACTCAATTCCCCATTTATTTTGCCCGTCACGTCTTTAATTTCTAACCTCCATTTGATAAGTAACGAGTCAAGAAATTATGTTTGGGAATATTAGAATCATAATAAGTATACTTTCACTCCGAACGACTTTATCTTTTTGTACCTTGAGCTCATTATATAAACTCTTAAGTGTAAGCCTTTAAATCGCAGCAGGCCTCGATCCCAGCTATCATGCCCCTGCGTTAGAATTAGGCGCTTGCATGGGTCCTCGACTCTTTGTACCGTAGGCTGCCAATACTGACCCAGCGTGCCCGAGACTAGCGTTGTGCCTCCTTCCAAGATCGGCCGCATTATGCCTCCCGTCCTGCTTGAGTGCATATTCACCTAAATATCCAATCAGTCAATGAAACTCTTTTATACCACGAATTCAGCTTTCAGCGATAATACTTTCTTCCCGTCCGGTAACCTCGGTCTTTCAATGACTCGCTCTTGTGCTTAGTATGGCTCGTATCGACTTCGCTTTGTGTTTTTTCATGTTTAATTTTATTTCAATCATTTTCCTATAAGTAAAAATATTTTCAACCCCGTATTTTAATTAGTACGATTCAATAAACAAGGTTAATTTTTACAGTGTAATACAAGGAAATGATAAGTACACAAACTAAAGAAAAATTAAAGTATAATCATAAAATTAATTAATTGAACAGTTGATTAAATTATTCCTTGGTTTGTGGTGAAGTGAAACATAGAGCAATAATAAGAAAGGAAAACATATCCTTAAATATGGAAAAGATTTGTAATATTATACGTACAGTTTGAAGATGATACATCACATACATTTTGCATATATATATTTTATAATTACGTGCATCTTACTTTTTAATTAACTTTGTTTATGTATTATCTCCAATGCATGTTTAATGATTTAAATATATGCATTGAATAGCACAATTATTTTTGCTGAATTTTACATCTATAATTTCCATGATTCAATTCACAATAATACATGTCATATAAATATTTATATATATACACATATATGATTTTCAATCTTTCATTAATATGATTTTTTCATCATATATCATTTTCAATCTTTAATAATTGGTATTAGTTAAATAATAATATGTTTGATGTAGAACTATTGTTATATTATTATAATAGGTGTTAGTTAAATAATCATATTCTTTGTGTAGAATTATTATTATTTATTATTATGTAGAACTATTATTATTATAATCGGTATTAGTTAAATAACCATATATTTTGTGTAGAATTATTATTATTATTATTATTATTATTTAATTTCCTACATATATGAATTTTATATATTGAGATCCTCAAAAATTTAAATTATACTTTTTAAATCATACCAATTTAACAACATAAAAGCAAATAATTCGATTATATTATATTGATGATCAATTCGTCAATATATTTAGTCAGATGACATCAAATTATTAAAGTAATATTTATATCTCTTTATTAACATTTCAATTTGGTATAACATCTTTATTGTAACTTTCATATTATATTTAAAGAGTTGTTCGTGATCAAAGTATCAATTCAAAAAATAAAAATATTAATTAGAAAAAAATTCGAAGGAGTGTAAGTTTTACATAGTTTTAGAATGATTTCGAATTAAATATAAAAATATATCAAATATTTGATAAGTCGATTGTATCGTGCATCGCAAGTCTTCTTTACCAGTAATTTAAGTAGGCTCAATGATTCAGGAATTAGATTCCATATGATTTAATTAGGTTCAATAGTTCAAGAATACTACCATAATGCAAATTGGTTTTAGGGTAGATTCAATACGGGGAAATAGATGACTCCCTATATTTTAAGGTGGAACAAAGTACATGGACTCTTGGAAACCTGGAGTCAAATATTCAACTTCTTCTCATGGTATGCCATACTAAATTGTCGCTTGAATACGGAAATATATATTTCCAAGACATGAACAAAATAAAAAATATATAGAGCACAAAATGTATAAGAGTATGCCTTGTACACTTTTACCTTGAAAATAGACTTGGCCCTTCAACACTCTTCTTACCCCTAAAATCGTGGATTAATTTTGGAGCAAAGAAAGAAAATATATTTTTTATCTCTATAGTAAAACGATTTGAGCTTGAATGATTTCATCAATTGATATAAATTTAAGTTATTTGATTTTTATTTATTTATATTTTACATCATTATGTATTACAGTAATAACTTAGACGGTACTCCTAAAAGCGTTGTCTAATTGTTAACTTAGATGTTGTAGAAAAACGTCGTGTAAACTTGTGTTTTTTCACTTGGATCGCTCCATTGATTTGCAACATGTATGAAATTTTGGGGATTAATTGTGTATCAATGCAAACTTCAGGGATTAAATCTTGATCTTTGACAAACTTCAGGAACTGATTGTGCAATTATCACTTAATGCTAGCATACATACGTGAGAGAACTAGATTGATAGTAGAACATCATTATTTGATTACATTTCTTTGTCTTGAGAAAACTTTCATGTAATTTATTTTCAGGTTATTCTATTAAAATTTGTTTGTGCATCATAACTAACTATTATAAGTCTGAAAATAAAACTTAGCCAATTATATATTACTATTTCCAATCTAAAATAATTATCATTTTTCGAAAATTAAGATGCAGGTTTAACCATCACAAACACGTAGATAATTTTTGAAATGGCTTGCCATGAGCCATGACTTATAAACATTGGGTCCCCACAATCTGCAGTCGTAGAAGCAGAATCTGAGTGTCCAGTACGCATACTACTATCATGTAATAATCATATGAAAATGAAGTAGCATAAACAATTTAAATATCCAACTTCCTATCCACATTTACCTTTATTAATAAATCCTTTTTTGGGTTGATAAATGGCATTTTCCATTTCAATTTTTTGGGACCAATATCGGTTCCTAGTTACCCCCGTAACTCAGAATCTAGGAATCTGTGGTTTTTCAGTAAGAAGTTCAACATTTTTTTTACCATTGTATGTACTATGTACTGCAGTTGGTCGCTAATTCTTTTTATTATGGTATTTAATGGATTTAAAAAAAAATTAAATTAAATTAAATTGAGTGCCAGAGCAACGAGTTAATGATTTTAAAAATCAAGTGTAAAGAATCGAGATGTAATTGTTGATTTGGTCTTAGATAGTCGACAAAATTATAATTTATTTTAGGTAGTTACACAATTACATATTAATCAACGAAAGTGGTAACTGTTGCAATATAGTCAGCAACTAACTGAAATGTTAAATTTGGAAGGAAGAACATAAGTGGAGATAAGCTTTTGAGGGGCCAATGCTTACAAAATTTGTGCGTCGCTTTGTGTATTTACTTTCTGCAACTGATTAAGCAATGTTTATGCAAAAGAAAGTAACTTCATGATAATGTTTTCAAATCGAATCTAACTTTTCGTCGAGAGATATCCATATTTCAACATTTTGGATTACTTTTAGGGAATAATAATATGCGATATTATGTATATGATTAATTCTATTTATTCGTGTTTGACATCAAATCAACAATGAACTTAGAATACCGATATCTTAATTAGTTAAGTCCCAAAAAAATCTAAATACATTAAACATCATTATCATTCGCACCCAGCTGAATTCAAACTATAACAATATACTCCGTCTACAGTAAGAAAACTCATAAATCATATACTACTACTTCTTCGATCGTTTATTGTTTTGTTAACAAATTTTAAGGTTTTAATTGATATTGTTGTAATTTTTGTTACAGATTAGTCATTGTTGTAGTATATATGGTTATTAGAAAGTGGCAAATATACTTGCTTCGTCCTATTTTAAACGTTAAAACGGAAACTAATCTACACGAATATAATTATCTTTGACTAATAAACCTCAATTTTGTCCCACAAAATTGATCGATAATTACCTCTAGAAATAGTGGGGAAAATTAGGGGTGCGATGGATCAGTTACGGATTTTAGAGGCGAGAGAAAATTCGAGAAACCCGGATTTGGATTTTGTGAAAAAATGTAAAATACAGTCAGGTTTCGGTTCTAGGATTTTGGTACTCTTTATTGGGCGATTTTTATCGGTTGGAGTGCGATTTTTATTTATATTTTGGGCTTCGTGTTTTATTTTTGGATTAGTATATCTGATATTCTGATAACAATAATAATAAACTCAAATTTCAAAATAATAACATAATATCAAACTCAAATATCTAAAAACATGAATAATAATAAGTTCAAATGTCCGAATACAAGAATAATAATAAGTTGATTATTAGAATCTTTAGAATGTGTAAAGTTCAAATGTCAATACAAGAAAATATCGAAATCGTGAAGCGTTGAAAGACAACGCTCAAAGACAACTCTCGAAGTCGTTGCGCTTTTATTAGGTATGAATCAGAGAATATGTGCGAGATTAATTTGCACTAGCAACAAATGAAAGATATGTCGAGAAGAAGCCATTGCTTCTTAGTAATTAATATTTGAACACAATTAATTAATATTTGAACATAACAAGCGTCACGTAACTAAGCCGATACAAATTTTAATTTGTATAAATTAAACAAATTATACAATTTATGGTATAACTAAGCGATATAAAATTATAATTTTAAATAATATTTAAGACTTATAACTAAATTATGTTTAATATATAATATTTTACTATAACTAAAATTAAACAAATAATCAAAATTTAAATATAAAATTTTTACCAAACTTGGATGACTTCTTGGAGGAGAGGAGCAGGGAGGGCACAGGGGAGGATTTGCCCGGAGGTGAGAGGAAGGGAAGGGGGGGAGCTGTGGCTGTGCTGAAATTTTGAGGGAGATAGCTGCGCTGTTTCTGAAATTTTGAGGGAGGTAGGGTTAGGCTTAAGGGTTATCTTATTAATTGGTTAATTTTTTTTAAAAAAAACATTTTTTTAATAAAACCGGACCGGACCGGATTATATCCGGTGTTTGCTCATTACTAACGGATCCTGTCTATTTTTTTAAAATTATTACGATAAACGTCACGTCCGTAGGACGGTTATATTGAAAAATCCGACGGACCGGACCGAATTCGAATTTTCTATCACATCTAACCATAGCTCTCGGGAAAATGGTACTCCATTAGGTACTATATGTCCTGCATGTCCCCTGGAGACTGCAGTTGTGGACCAAACAATTGTTTTAAGCGTCAAAACGTAATTACATAAATCCAATAAAATACTCAACTGAGATCACCTCAGAACTGGATGCTTAATACTACTTATATAGGTGAAAAACGATGCTTGTTTACTGGATTTCACATTTCAGTATTTTGAACACAATAATTATCCAGAAAAAGACGTTTCATCAGTCATCACTATCCGTCCTCTTCTCAGCGCTTCTTGATATAATAATTGATGGATTCTTAAAGGTCAAATACATCACCGATGAGCTATTATAGCCCGGTGGTATCATATCAAAGTGTCCACTACTATAGCCACTAGGTTTCATGTTAGAGTCCTCTTATTAGAAAGAATACGGAGTATTTCTTATTTTAAAGGTTTTATATTATTAACCCCCACACAGTGTCAGAGTGCCACCAAACTTTGTGAAATACTCCTAAACAAAGTTGTTTAATATGTGGGCATAATATATAGTATCATTATTTGATGGGTTATGTGTGAAGAAATAATCTCAAACCACTCCGACCTTAGCTTCCATACACGATTGCATGCAGCCTTTAGTTAAGCACTGCAAGCTAGTAATAGCTAGCCCTTTAAATTGAAGAATTTTATCGTGTTTGGATAGTACCGCTAGTTGTAAATAGCGGTAAATAAGCGTATGATGTGATAGCTGTGTATTTATCTGATTCAGCGGTAAATAAGCGATAAAATAGCTGACGAATAACGGCGAATAGCGGTAAATAAGCGTGATAAGCGGATTTTTGGAGTTTGGCCGTATGAATTATTAAGCAATATCCTGATACACCAACAGTAATGACCATATAAGAAGAGTTGGCATAGATATTAACTCGGACATTCCATATTAAAGAATTCAGATAAAGAATTAACAAACATTTAATATATATGGTATGCTCTACATACAAGCAAATGGAAGCTAATTAATAAGGTACGAAACAATGTCAATGAAATCTTCAGTCGACAAATTGAAGGCGAACAGGTCATATTTAAGGTTAAAGGCGACTTCTATTCACATATATTTGTACAACTTTTACTATTGAGGCAACTTAGTAATATTAACGGAATCAACATTTAATTTTGGTATACAAAGCATGAGAATATAATTTAGGACATGCGAGTTAAAAAATTCTCTTAGACATTAAATTGTAAAGATAAAATGTACAAGTAAAAATAAAATATTCAGATTTGGGGAATGGGGGAGGCAACTGCCTCCTTGCCACCCCAAGTTCCTTACTGGAATCAAATAATGAACAAATGGTAATAATTCTCATTGGGTGCATAACATACATTATTATTTAATTTGATGTACTAAACCTAAGGTTGTACTACTTGACTTCATCAAATTTTAATTTTACTATAGGGCTCACTACTGACCCAATTCAAACAAACAATAACGGTTTCTCAATTCCTCCTATACAACACTTCAAAGAATACGAAGAATAAGAATAACGGTCTATGAACATTATTACCTTAGCAAAAATTAGCAGTCTTGAAAGAAAGAGGGTATATGAAGGAATTTGAGTAAGTGAATTTGATAACCTGACCAATCCTCAAAGGTCTACCTCCATTAACCAAGCAATCATCATAGGATAACCTCTTGAAGTAGCTTGGATTAACTAATGTTGCTGAAGCAAACCACCCACAATGGAGATGAATATTTGAAGGTGAACAGCCAGAAACACAAGTGTTCACTATCTCGACAATGAATTTTGGGATGCCCCTTGTCAAATATCTGCTTTGTGAAACACTTATATCCCTATTTGTGCATGCCCCTATATCAAATTACATAACTAAATTAATTTTATTTATTTTGGAAAAAAAATTACGTAATCAAATTAATTAACACTTGACACTAGGAAAAATAATTATCAACCAAAACCATGTACGTACATTACCGTAGATATTTTAACTTGCATATTGCTTTTTCCACTTACATATATAGTTGTTTCAAGTATTATACAAGTAAAAATATTTACATACCACTTTTAGAGCTATGAAAATATAATCACTTGCATAGGTACTTCTAAAAACACTATGCAATTTTCATTTCCACCATGAACAAACACTAATAAAGCAAGTCCTAAAATAATTTGTTTACAACTTTTTACCATATATCAATAACTTTCTCGAGTATGATGCCTTTTCTGGAAGTATCAAATTTGTTCGGTTCCCATAATCGAACGGAGCTAAATAAGACATTCCTGCAAAAATAGTTAATTATCATACAATTGACATTTGACAAGAACCCAAAAGAGCAAAAAACAAATCTAAAACAAGCTACAAAATGGAGTGTAACTATATATATTGTACAGGATAGAGTGCTAGACCTGAAATACTTGAGTGAAAATAGTATATTATAACGATTATTGAAAATAATGTGAAGATTATGTAGAAAAAAGAATAGATTTGGTTCATGGCTATAATGGTTCTGTGTATGTAAAATTAGAACCTTGGTTTAAAAAATGTGAAGGGGGAGAGAAAGTCGTCTGTTGATATTTTTTTATTTTTTTATTATTAAACCAGAGTTGTATTTAAAGGATTAATCTATACCGTAAGCATCCTACTTACAAGGATAAGAAGGATAAGATGATAATTGCAGTATTTTAATTTAAATGAATAAAATATAAAATTTTCATAATAAATACTATTAATTACATTCATTTTTGTAATACAATCCTACCAATCCCCTTCTTAATTACATTCATTTTTATAATAAAATCCTACTAATAAATACTAGTTACGTTTTTCAAAATGTTGTATATTTTCCTTTTTATAATAAAATCCTACTAATAAATACTAGTTACGTTTTTCAAAATGTTGTATATTTCTTTAATACAACTATTCAGGAAATTTTATTTCATTACAGATTATTCATATCATACCTAAAAGATATATGATATATCAGTAAGTAAAACTAGATAATATATTATTACTATGTTAAAGAAATAATAAATATAAAAAATAATTATATAATGAGGCATATTAAGGTATTTTTTTATCATTAATTAATAAACTATCACAATATTATGTTAAAGAAATAACAAATATAAAAAATAATTATAAAATAAGGCATATTAAGGTATTTCTTTATTGATTAATCATACCATATGATACTAGATAATCGGATTATAAAATATTAGTCATGTATTTATTACAACGTAGCATATCTATACAAAATAACGGTATTTCACTACTCATCAGAGATACCATTGCACTAAAACACATGATATTTCAAAAACTAAATACATAAACTATCACAATACTATGTTAAAGAAAATAACAAATATCCAAATCAATTATAAAATAAGACATATTAAGGTATTTCTTTACTAATTAATCACACCATATTACATTAGACAATGAGATTATAAAATATTAGGCATTGTATTCATTCCAACATAGCATATAGTAGGAAACAAAATAATGGTATTTCGGTAGTTCTTTAAGCATGCTCTGCGCTCAAAACATATGGTATTTTGAAAACTAAATTCATAGAATATCACAATAATATGGTAGAAAAATAATAAATATAAAATAAAGCATATTAAGGAAAAAGAAGGAAATAAATTTTGAATTTTGAATATAATAATATTTAAAATCAAGCCTATAACAAAAAAAAATGAAAAATGAAAAAGAGCAAAAAAGGCATGAAATTGGCATGCATTTAATTACATGCTATTTTCATGAAGCTTTTTTTAAAAACAAATAAGTGATTCTCCAATTTTGCCCTTATTGAATATCAATCATATAATAAAAAAGTAATAATCCAATTATTAAGATTCTAATAAGCATCATATAAACATATGAAAATAAGCCGCCAATAATTTTCTCATTAAACCATTGTTGTGTCTTGAACTCCATGGAGAAAGGAAAAGGAGGACCACGATTTTTCTTGGTTACACACTACATATTGGCTGCATATCATAAATGTATTTGGTACCCAAAAACATTGAAATTAAAGGAAAGACGGCACACAATTTCCCCCCATTGTAGTCTATTGAGCCCCATGTGTTCAGTGGTCACGCTTGATTAAAAGTGTGAAAATGTCACATTAATGGTCGCTCAAGATTCCTATTTTGAGATTCTACGAGGAGGTAAATTAAGGGATATGTCTCAACTAGTCAGGAGACTTGAGCTTTCCTTTAAACCACTTCAATACGAGATTCTGCCACTTGCGTGACTCGAACCTACACCGCATGAAGAGGTTAGGGTGCTGGTACTTAACACTCAATTCCAAAACGAGCTCCGAGCTAGTTCACTTATTTTAAAATCCAAATTCAATTGAATAAGCATAAATTTCGTTTACTTAATAAATTGGTGAATGGCATATAGGTCGCCTAATTTTATCTTTAATATCAATTGGGTCCTGAGTTTTTGATATTACCATCATAGGTCATTGGACAAATTTTGACTTTCTCAATTACCTTTATACTCTCATATACTTTTAATAATAAATTATATTTCATGCTAAAACTATCTTTGTATAATGAAAATAAAATTATTTGATAATTTAATATTTTCAAGAAAATGCATATATATATATATTTAAATGGGTAGTTTCATTTATTGACATTCTTTCTTTCTTATAATTATCAACTTAGAATTTAATATCATTTATTAGAGTTAATGATTAAATTTAATAAATTTCAAATCGAAATAAATTAGTTTTTATTAGATAAAGATCAATTAAATGTTAAGATGTTTATATGAAAGGTATAATAAATTGATAATGTTATTTCGAGTCATGTCCTTTATTTTCATAATAAAGAGTACATGAAGCGCTAACATTTGTTTAAGTGACTTTTACGATGCGCCAAATTGACATTCGACCACAAAAATCAAGTGAACCAGCCAACCGTTTATGTGTTCATTCTTTATAAGTATCATTACTAGAAAAGCAGGCGAATGTCTCGAAACCGACACCCCGGCAATGGGGTTTAGTGTCGGTGGTGTCGATATATGGCAGAAGCCTTTGTCGGCGACAGCTAAATTTCATGCAGAGCAGCAAGAGACTACATAGAAATATTACGAAACTGTTTAGGTTGGAAATTTACTGACGCCTTGG
Source organism: Lithospermum erythrorhizon (assembly GCA_019722365.1). Lineage (NCBI taxonomy): Eukaryota > Viridiplantae > Streptophyta > Magnoliopsida > Boraginales > Boraginaceae > Lithospermum > Lithospermum erythrorhizon. The sequence goes on along the minus strand of JADFUC010000548.1, from coordinate 12,266 downwards.
AAACACCATAAAACATTTTAATTTCTTTTTGATTTATTTTATTACATTTTCGCGTCTTTATTTAATTAATTTTACTTTTGATTTATTTTATTACCGATACCGTCACCAGGCCACTTTATTTAATTAATTTTATTTTGATTTATTTTATTACCGACACTCTATTTAATTAATTTTTTATTTTGGATTTATTTTATTAACGATACTGCAACCTTACATGGTATAAACAATGCTAACCGTATGCATATATAGGGTGCCCGCCGAATCAGCGCTGAAGATGTTTTGCTAAAACCGTAAACATTGTAGAGAGCATGATAATCTTCGCCGTGGTACTCGCAGTCATAATATCTTTCCACAAAGCATTAGACATCAAATCGTCTCCACTTGACTAATGTCGTACACTTTGCGGCTTGCGCTCTACTGCGGACATGCTGTCGTTCTACACAATCCTGCCGAAAAAGCATGGTTTTTTAGCCTGTGAGAAACTCACTAAACCTTGTAGATATGCGGGATTCACATAAATCGAACCATAACGATTATACATCAGAGCGATCTTGATTTTCCTAAATATATTGAAATTAAATGAAAAAAATTAAATAATTGGACATAATTGGACATTATTGTACATAATTGGACATTATTGAAAATATATAATTGGACATAATTGGACATTATTGTACGTAATTGAATAAATGGACAACAATTGAACATAATTAATTGGACATAATACTTGGACATAATACTTGAACATAAATAATTATTGTAGTTAAACCTAGATTTGGAATAAAAATGAATTAAATGAAAAAAAAATAAATACTTGGACATAATTGCACATAATTGAATATAATTGAACATAAAAATATCAAAACATACCTAGGATTGATTGATAGAGAGGGGATGGTAAGGGTGTGAGAGAAGTTTTTATTGGGTTTTGTTCTTAATTTGATACGAGGTTCGATTTATATATTACAAATGGCGTCGGTGTGGTGTCGATTAACCACCGGCCTTCTTTCGTACTCGTTTTCTTATTTTTTATATTAATCTAATTATTCAACATTATAATAAATATATTTTATTCCAAATTAGTTAAATGTTAAGTAATATATATATTATAAATATAAAATATTCATGTCGATAATAGCAAATGCAATTATATGATGTGTACAAATAATTGGTATACTCGACTATACGATCATGTCTTAGAATCTTCTGAATATTTTTTATTATAATTTTTAATAATATATCTAATGATTGTTGTACATAATAATTAATTAGATTACTTAAAACTACATTAAAAAGAAGAAAAATAATTTTATTATTTAAAGACAGCGCCCTACCCGACGGACCGGCCTTGAGACCCTCAAAACCGACGGCTTAACCGTGCGACCCGGCGCCCCCCAGACCTACGACCTTTCCGCAGGCAACTGCAGGCTTTTGTAGGCACCAATTTTTGTAGAATCGAGATGACAAAACATCATTTGTTTTATACAACCTATAAAACAAATTAACCGTAAAGCACAAATCAAATTATAAACACAATCATTCAAATCGAACTATAAACAACGAGCATAAACATCAAATGTTTATTCACCGATTCTATGAACATATACTAATGAAAGTTGTTGATTCTTTTCAAATGTTTATGAATTCGCTGTGATGAGTCTAAATAAAACATAAAATACAAATCAAACCACTTAACATAAAAATATACATAAATCTAAATATATCCGTAAAAATATCCATAAATCCATAAATCAAATCAATTAGATCAATTCAAACAACATTCAAACTCAAATCTAATTCAAACAACATTTCGATCTAATTGAAACAACATTCAAACTAATTCTTTATCAATTCAATTCAAATTCAATTCAAATTAAATTCGATTTAAATGCGAATATAATTCAAGTAAATCAAATTCAAACTTAATCAAATTCCGTTTTCAAGTCAATTAGGTCTAAATCAAACTCAAATAATAATTCAAACTCGATCGATTCAATTCATCAACAACAATTCAATTACCCAATTTAATCAATTAAGCAAATTAAACCAAATCCAACATTGATTCCCAATTCAATCTAAGCCAATTAAATCGAATTAAAAATGAATTAAACTTATAACTATACAAATTAACAATTAGAATGAATAAATCCAAAATAATAAGTAATTTATAATTTTTATGGATATTTTTATGTTTTATGGATTGATTTATGGATTTATGGATATTTTATGGATATATTTAGATTTGGATATTTTTATGTTTTTATGGTTTTGATTTGTATTTTATGTTTTTATTTAGACTCTTCGCTAGTGAATCATAAACATTTGAAAGAATCAACAATTTCATTAGTATATGTTCATAAAATTGAGGAATAAACATTTGATGTTTATCCTTGTGTTGTTTATAGTTTGATTTGAATGATTTGTGTTTATAGTTTGATTTACGTTTATGGTTTAATTTGTTTTTATAGGTTCTATAAAGCGGTGATGTTTTGTCATCGGGTGTACAAGAATTGGTGTCGTCGGTATCGATGGCGGCCGATTATAGTGTCGGTGAAGTGTCGGGGTTTGGGGGCGCGTCGAGGGGTCGTTTCGGTTAAGTGTCGGGGGTTTTGGAGGGTCTGATAAATTGTCGGTCTTTAAATAATAAAATCATTTTTCTTCTTTTTTTAACTCAAGTTTTAAGTAATCTAATAATTAATTATTATGTCTGATAATCGTGATATATTAACAAAATTATAATAATATTCGTAAAGATTAGGTACATGATCGTATAGTCGAGTATAACTCGACTATTTATACATCATATACCATCACGACTATTATCGAGGTGAATATTTTATATTTATAGTATATATATTACATTACATATAACTAATTTGGAATAAAATATATTTATTATATGTTGAATAATTAGATTAATATAAAAAAATAAGAAAAACGGAGTATCGAGGGTTTTGGCGTCGATTATTGGTGTCGGTAGGGTTAGACCGGCCTTTGGCATCATTGCTAATATATAAAATGAACCTGGTCAGTTAAAACAAACCGATAAAAAAACTTCTCCACCATACTTACCGTCCCCTGCCATCGACTCCGAGATCCTAGGTATGTTTTGATATTTTTATGTTCAATTATATTCAATTATGTGCCATTATGTCCAAGTATTTTTTCGTTGTTGTTTTATTCCCAATCCCAGGGTTTAACTACCAATAATTATTATGTTCAAGTATTATGTCGATTAATTATGTTTAATTGTTGTCCATTTATTCGTACAATAATGTCCAATTATATATTTTCAATATCGATTAAATACTGATAATGTACATTATGTCGATTATTTAATTTTTTCATTTAATTTCAATATATTTAGGGAAAGATAATAGAAGATGGATTCTTGGATGTATAATCGTTATGGTTGGATAGTATGAATCACATATCTCTACAAGGTTTAGTGAGGTTTTCATGAGGTTGCGAGAAAATCGTGCTTTAATCGAGGAAGGATTATATAGAATGATAAGATATCGATGTAGGAGGTGCCGAGCGGCAAAGTGTATGACATTAGTCGAGTGGAGGCAGCGTTTGATGTCTAATGGCTCACGTGGAAAGATATTACATCTGGGAGTACCGCGGCGAAGATTGCTCGTATTCCTACCATGATGTGTTTTGCGATGTGAAACATCTTACAGTGTTGGATTTGAGGGCACCGTATATGCATATATGATTGAAGATGGTTAACTTACGTCATGGGGACTTAGCATAATTTAATTTGAGTATGCAAATGAAAACGTAGCGAGGTAGAGAAGATCCAAATTAGGCAGACATACTGTAAACGTGGAGGTTGTAAACCGGCCGTTGTGGGATGGTTGCCTTGAATTTACAAAGTTATCAATAATGACTCTGAGTTGGTTAGTCTTAAGTGCGAATCCGCAAATGCTCAGCAGCAAATATTTCAAAGGTGGATTTAACTGTCGGCGGTCTTTGTCCTGTGAGGGAGAGAGAACATTCAAGCTTGATTTCTATGAGGCAAAAAAATTATTGAGTCTTTGTTATTTGCTCAAAAAATTCATGTGTATGAATTGTATGTTGTTTCTGAAGAGGATGAAGAGTTGGAGGCATGTCGGTTTTGTGGAGAAGCAGTGCGAGGAAAGAAGGAGACAGCGTATGGGTGCAAGAAAGGGTTTGATATATATGCCGTTGGTCACCCGACTACAACGATTATATGTCGAAAACTGACTCGAGAATGGCACCGTTGGATCGTACGAGATGATGGGTAGATGGCCTTGAGGGATGGGCGTGGAAACATTTTGATCTGACATAATGGATTTTTGGGTAATTGAGAAATGTTCGCATCGGTTTGTTAATGCGAGATGGTTTTGTACGCTTTTGGCAAGTTTGGACGCCGATATTCACATTGGCCCGGTTATTATACGTATTAATACGATTTACTACGGGATTGTTGCATGAAGGCCATATACATTCTTATCAAAGTTATGCGGTTCAAAATAAATATAGATATTTACATAGCGACCACTTGGTTGATGAGTTGAAGAAGTTGTGGCATGCGGTGTCGAGACATTTGATCGTCTAGGAAGCGAAATTTAAACATGCGGGTTGCTTTACAGTGTAGACGATTAGTGATTTTTACGCATGTAATGTATAGTTTGGGCATACATGGTAGATTAGCTTGTCCATGTTGTATGGGCATCTAAAAGCTTTTCGACTCTGAGGAGAATTCGGAAATTTTCATGGTTTGATTGTCACGATGTTTTCTTCCCGGTGGGACATCCGTTTGAGATGCAAAAGAATGCGTTTGTCAAAGGGGCGAACTTGTCGGGAGCTATGCAACGAGGCGACTTCTTTGGAATTTGAGGTATATAATCTCGTATCTTTATTGGATCCTGACGTGTTTAGGCCAGGCGGACATACTTGAATTTCTGAAGCGCAAGGTATAATGTTGTCTTAGGCGGAGTGCGAAGGAGTATATTCTGGGATTTGAGTTATTGGTCTACAGCAGATCGAGACACAACCTCCAATTTCATGCATCTGAGAGAAAGAACAATGAGAACCTATTACAGCGTAGTGGATGTTCAGGAAAAAGCGAAAGATAATGAGCGGGGGAAAGGTTGACCTTGAAGAGCTCATTGTTCACTTGAGGAGCCAAAGGCTGTATGCCAACCACAGCCGCTGGCCGAAGGTTGGGGTTGGTTAGCATGCATATTCTGATGGATATCTTGAGCATTTGAGATATTAACAAAGAAAGAATTAAGATATTATTACTTTCTCTAGGCAAGTCATCTATTTTTATAAGTCTGAGCATGTAGGTAGTGTTTTTCTTCAGCGACATTTCATAAATATTTCTTAATGTGGGACTGACGGAGGAGGCTCATGTAATATTTGAATGTTGCAAGATGGAGTGTGTTCTGAGCGTTCTTTACGTACATTTGCAATGGAGGTCTGTGGTATATATGGATGAACCGGTTGATGTTTGACTTTAATATATGTTAAGTTCTGGTTTGTACATCACAGTGCCCAACTATTCTGGAAATGGTGTTGGAGGGTGATATCTTTGGCGTATTTGGTCAAAGAGGTTTCAAAACTTACATTCCAATGGCCTTGAGGAAAGGAATTGAAGCAGGCTTACGTCACAGGAGCCACGATGTGCAAATGCCATATCTTTCAAGTGTTCGTTACCAGGGCAGAGCCGTTTGAGTAAACATGGGCATTTATGACCATGAACAATGACATCTACGTATATTTTTATTTACCTTGCTTTAGAAATGAGAATACATTAGGTATGTGTACATTTAATGTTCAATAAAAAATGAATTTGTATATTATTATAATAGTTAAGCTTTAAAACAAATAACATATCTGATTATGATTTGAACTAGAAGGATTCAGACTCATTTATTGGAGGAACAAATAAATCTGACGTGAGTAGAATTTAGGTATAAAATGGTTTCCACAACCGTATACGGAATAATATAGGCAACACCTCGGGACACTTGCGAGTGGTCGGAGCTAAATTAAGCGGTACAAGGGCTATTCGCAATGAATTTTCTTTGACATTAGGGGTGATCGTAACAAGGCACTTACAATAGTAGTGTGTGTTAAGGTTCTGCTGATATTATGTTGATTATTATGAGATTCACTAGAGAGATTTGGGGAATTGTCGTGCGACTCTTACGTGATAAAGTTGGCCTCTTGAGTATTGTGGTTTGACCACAGGCATGTGGATGGAAATACATCCGAGGAGAGCGGAATGGTTCAAATCAAACTGACTGAGAGCCTCTAGGATGACCCTTTATGCAAAATGCAGGCGCAACAATATATCAGCTACGTCTGGGTGGTAGAGAGAGCATAAACGATGATAATGAAGACTATCTTGGCTGGTGGATTGGACTCATATGCAAAATGTTGATGTGTCGACTTTAAATAAGAATATCTTTAAGAGGAGCAACAACCGCTTTGTTCTTGTGGATCCATCGAGCGATGTTGACATCGTTGCGAGAAAGGATATATTCCAATTTGTTCTTGAAGATGATTCGGGAGCAATACTAGTGGTGGCTTGGAGAAAATTAGGATCCTTGTTTTTTATTTTCAATTTTGTGTCAATGATATTTAGTAAATATTTCATTTCATAGTTTGAAAATTTTGAAGAAATACTATTTGTTTCGAGGATTATTTGTATGGTTTGATGGCAGAGGAAGCGATTAAGTGTCCTTCCATGGAAATACTATTCATTCCATGAAAAACGTTAAAGTGTTTGTGTTTAGAACAGTATATGATAATGGTGTGAAGTGATCGTTGTTAGTTCTTGGTATTATTAGGACTATTAGTTACTAGGTGTGTTCGTAAGGATAATAATCAATTGTGGCGTTTATCGGTGTCGGTTAGGTGTCGGGTAGTGTCGTGTATGTTTTACATTTTCAAGCGGTGTCGGTATAGTGTGTCGGGTGTGATTACAAGTACTGAATTCCGCTAAAAATAAAGTCAGGAATTTTTAAAAATATTTATATATATAGCGTCAGTGGGTGGTTCTAAAAATTCAGAACTACCCTTCCATATTAACATCACTATATTTTTGCATTTAACTTTCCGCAATTTCAACCTCAATTATAATTTACTTAATTGTTTTGTTAATTTTTCTATATTTCTAACTTTTCTTACATTCATTTCTTTGTGAAATTATTTGAGAATTATTTTGATTTAGATATCTAATTATTTATCTCTTATTAACATATTGTTTCATTTAGTGGAAGGTGTTAGAGATAATTATTTTATTTACATTTTATGTCTATCTAATTATTTTATTTAATTTTGTTACATTTGAATTTTATCTATCATTTTTATCTTGTTACATTTGGTTTTATTGTGGGAAAATTCATCAAAGCGAAAAAAGTGATAATTTTGATGTTGTTTATGATTCTGGATATTGTTTGTGTTATTATTTTTGTTTGATGTTTATATTTTTGTTCGTATTTTTTTAGATAGTATTTTGTGTTCTTATTGTTTGATGTTTATGTTGTTGTTGATATTTTTGTTTGATGTTTACTTACTGTTTTTGGGTATTTTTGTGAATTTTGCGGTTTATAAATGTTGCTGACATCCAGAAATTTGTAAATTTTCGAAAATTTACCAAGTAAATCGATCGGGTGTCGGGTAGCTGTCAGTTTAGTGCATATATGTGGTGTCGGTTTTGTGTGAATCTTCAACATATTGTGGTATTATAGAATTGTAATTGGTGTGAGTAATAAAATAAATCAAAAATAAATTAATTAAATAGAGTGTAGTAAAATAAAATAAATCCAAAATAAAATTAATTAAATAAAATTAGGTACCGTGTCATTAATAAAATAAATCAAAAATAAAATTAATTAAATAAAGTGTGGTGTGAGGTGGCGATGATAAAAATAAGTAAAAGAAATTAAAATGTTTGATGGTGTCGGTGGCGTGTCATTAGCCCGAACCCAAAGCGGGCTTGGTAATATCTACATGTGGTTTCGTGTAATTGTAAAAATTTGAATTATGCCGATTAGGCGTCGATTAAATATCGTCTGGAAGCCTTTAAACCATAGCATAGTTATTCGGTAGGGTGTCGGTTTCGGGCGACACAGCACCTATTTCTAGTAATTAACAACTTGACCTTGGTATGTCGGCGTAATTATATTGATATTCCATAACCCACACATGTAATAATCGGGGAAATTATATTGATACCCCCTGGCCAACAAGTGTCATAATCGAGCTAATTATATTTGATACTCCATAACCCTCAATTATATTAGTAGTATGGTATTCATAACCCTCTGAAGTAGCATTCTCGTTGTAATTATATTAAAATTTCATAATCCACTAATGTCATGATTGTGACATTTATATTGATACATCATAACCCGTTAGTGTTATTATCGTGGTAATAATATTAATACCACATAACCTATCAATGTTATAATTGAAGTAATTAATAACATGAGTGTAGTAATTGAGTTAGTTATATTTATACTACATAACCTATTATTATCATAATCGAATTAATAAATTATATTGATACACTATATCCCATCAATGGTAATTAAATTAATATCGCATAACTAACTAGTATCTGAATCGAGGTAATTATATAATACATCATAGCTCATCAATGACATTCCCTTCAATTGTAGAAAGTTGGCTGATTTTTCCTCTCCTTCATACAACAATAATTATGAGTAAAATCAAATGAATATCAGAGTTGACTAACATCATACATGTTTGAAAAGTGAAATAGTTATTCATCTAGAATTGCATTGTCTTGAAAAGGAATGAGTTAATTAAATGTATCCATCATATTTGTTGCATTATTCACGTCCACTTCACCAGATGAACATTTTCGATCCATTAGATCAAAATTGAAGGACTGAAAAGTGTTGGAAGCAATGGACCAGGTTGATTATAATACAACGACATAAACTCGAGGTAAAATTAACATTGGCGATTCTCCTTTCATGAATTTTTCGGTGGGAAGGATGGAGGTTTCAGGCGATTCTCATTCATGGATGGGATGTTCGTGATCAATGACTTTGGAATGAAAGGAAAAATGATATGGTTTTGTGAGGAAGATGGTAATGGTTGAATTTGAAGATGACTTTTATGTTTTAGAGAAATTGATGGAATTAGAAGAAAAAAAGAGTTGATTTGAGGATGATTTGGGGGGATTTGGTTTTCATTTAATTTCCAAATATTGAAACCAAAACAATGATAAATTATAGTAATAACCAATTGAAGGAAATCATTTGGGAAAATGACTAACTTAGCCTACTTAAGCATAAAGAATTCTTATCTATAGCGGCCGAATTATGGAGTGGAGCCGAAACTTATTACGTAGTAAAAACATGAAGTGATTACTATGACAAAGGAATTAATTAAACTATTTAATCTAATCTAAATTTGAAGTGTCAAAAATCTTCCTCTCCCTCCCCTCCTGTTTTATGCGGGACGTTGATTGAAAATTCTCAATTGTTTCATTTATGCGTTACAAAAAACCGGATATGATTAGAATGGTATTGATCAGATAATAGATTATATGTGTGGCCTTTTAGGCACGATCGATAAAGAAATGTATTAAATAATATTAACGAATACGGGTATTATCTTAATGTATAGATTATGAGCGTCTCGAGTTACTACTTAGGTGCGTAAGGATTTTCTTAAGCATGGTGCTTAAGTCAAGATGGAACCATTAGATCATGTAATTAAATTCGATTTTCATCCAACGGCTGAAATAACGCGGGGGCATATTTTAAGCATCATAACTGTTGGGCGAATTGAATAATAATTGTTCATTATATCACGTTAATTTGCATATTTTTATGATTTTCATACTAAATTCATCCTGATTTGTTTTGGAGGTTACTAACAACTTATGAAATTGAGATAAGATGAGTTCCCAACTTTGTAGAAAGATGGATTAATCTACATCAACTAGTACAATAACATTTTCGCAAATTACCTTAAATGTTCGTCCTTTTTTCTTCCTAGTAATATTCTATAAGATACTTGTTTTAATTAAAATTAAGAAATAATTAAGCATCATAACTATTGGACAGATTGAATAATAATTGTTTTTTTATATCACGTTAATTGCATATTTGTATGATTTTCATGCTAAATTCATGCTGATTTGTTTGGAGGTTACTAACAACTTGATGCTAGGAAATTGAGATGAATGAGTCCCAGGTTTGCAGAAAGATGGATTAATCTACATCAACTAATACAATAACATTTTCCTAAATTACTTTCAATGTTCATCCTTTTTCTTCCTACTAATATTACTATAAGATACTTGTTTTTGAATTTCAAATTTATTCCCAATTAATTTTTTCGAGGTTTTTTTAGTTCAAATTCTCCATTTTCTGTTTCATTTAATTTTAATTTTCTGGTAATTTCAAATTATTTTTTATTATTTTTCATTATATTATTTTATACCAATGATCATTTTCATTTTCTAGTTTTTTAGTCATTAAATTAAACATTTGTTTCTTTTCACATATTATTTTCAAATATTTGGTTATGAACAAAATAAAAATCAAGAGCATATAAAAAACCAAAATTTCAAACACAAATCAAAATGGTTAATTATTTATATATTCGTTGACCAAAACACCTACGAAATGGAAATTACAAAAGCAATAGAACATCCACAAAATAGAAAGCAGAAAAAAATATATAAAAAAATTAAACAATCAAAAACATATCAAAGTAGTCGCATATTAAATATAATTGTTGAAGACACTCTGAAATGATTTTCATATGAGAATGTGAACAAAAACAAATGGAGTACGATACTTAAAATTAAAAAGAAATAACATCTAAATAATTTACATACCAAAATAACAAAATATATCAAATGATTGTTCATTTGTTTAACTTATATCTGAAATGGGTTCAAAATGACAAAATTGAACAAAAAATAATATTGCGTTCATAACAATCAAAAACATACTCCGAAGTGATTATTTATTTAGATATTGGTAACGAAACACATATAAATGGATTTCAAATGATAATACAACAACAAAAAATACATCGAAATGGTTGTTTATTTAGATAGTCGATAACCAAAACACCTGTAAAATGGTTATCAAATGACAATGTGAATAAAAACCAATTGTAACTTTGCAAATTTTACCCCTCAATACTCTCGTTCGTATTACAAGGAATCTTTGCCTCCCTTTCCTTTCGTCCCATGACTTACCGTCACCATCCACATTCTGTCCCTGTACTCATCAACCACAAACAAGGCATTCGCCAAAATAAAATCATTAAATTTCATCAACTAATTAAAACACAAGTAAAATGAATTAATTTCAACAATTGATAGAAAACGAAATGTAAATCAATAAATTTTAGAGATTGACATAAAAAAATTAAAAGCATATGATATAAAACATAACTAAAAGTAATTTATACAAAAAAATTAAAAGAAATAAATTTTACCAATTGATTAAAAAAAATTAAACAACAAAAATTTCAGAAAGGATGACTTCTATTCTAGTGGCCGGAGATGATTATTGTTGCTGGTTGAAGCAAACATAAAAATATGTGTATGTTTGATCGTGAGAGAGTGTAACACTCCAGAACGTCTGAAATGGCACCGAAATGTCCACCGCGCCACAAACCCAGCTTAGCGTGAGCCTTCCTTTCGGCTCGGAAGGAAGCCCAGGCAAACTAAACCCAAACAATCGTTATTTCATTCAATGTAGTTTGTACAAAATATCATGAGAACTAATTACAAACAAATTATACCCCAAAAGTCTCGAGTCGATGAAAACTCTCTTTGGGTTGAGCCGATCAGTGAACCATCAAATACTTTATACTCGATTAGCGCGGCGACAAATGATAGACTATTCAACTTTAGCGAAATTTGAAATGGGAAGAGAAGGGAAGTCGGGTTATAAATAGCTTAGTAAGTAAACTAACTATCTTCATGAAATATGTGATCAGGCAGTTCCAAATCATTTATACCATATAGTACACTTAATATTATAATAATAATATTATAACAAATACAAATCACATTAGTGCAAGTCCACACAATACCAATCAAGATCACATAAATTCAAATATATATTCAAATGTACAAAACAAACATATATTCAAAACACATTTTAATACAAAAAACATATGTTAAATGTACAAAAAAATATATTTTCAAAGGTGTAGGTAAATAGCGAGGCTACATTTTAGCTACTTGTAACTCACATAAAATGGCCATATGGTATGTGCTT